>CM033473.1:41953466-42513923 GCA_019447015.1 Hymenochirus boettgeri
TATACTGTATTTAAATAATATTAAAGGGACACTAAACTGAAAAAAATAACTTGGCTTTATCATTTTCTATATTTTTAGTGCTGCCTGGAACTTGATCACTTTTTGCTCTCAGTGCTTCCTGTCACTAGATCTCCTCATGTCCTGTTCAGCTCACTCCTAGTTAGTAAAGATGGGCAAACTTCCAAAAGTTCGGTCCGTTTTCGAACTTTCGAACTATATGGAAAGATTAAAATCAGACCCATTAAAGTCAATGGGACTCAAATAGTTCGAGTCAGTACTTACTTTACCAATCCGGCAGCCGCACGCTCATTCCCTGTACTGGCGCGCCGGCTGGTGTCACTGCCCGGCGCCAATTAGTGATGTCAGCCGGTGCGCCAGTACAGGGAATGAGCGCATGGCTGCCAGATTGCTTACCGTAACAAATGTACTTCAATGCTGGCACACAGGCTGCACAACAGGCACAAGTCCCGACAGGACAGGAAGCCCTAAGTTACTGGATGGACACAGAGGAGAGCCCACAGGTACACACTGAACTGGGTGGGAGGGTGAGGGTGTAGATATTTGGAAACTACAACTTCCAGCTAATAAAGCATGCTGGGAGTTGTAGTTTTCAAACATCTTGAATGCCAAGGAAGAAGAATGTAGTTGTCTTTTAAAGGAACAGCAGAATTCTCATACAGTAATAGCCATATCCGGTATGGATATGTTACTGTATGGGAAATCTGCTGTCTATTTAAAGGTCAACTAAAAAGCAGTAGTGGTCATAATTTCTACCCTCGGTTTATACACTTTTATTAGTTTTTTCAGGTAAAATTGTGTACCTTGGTTTATACTCGGGTCGGTTTATACTCAAGTATATACGGTGAAACTTATTCCCTTTCCTGATCTGAATGCTGAATCAATTAGCCATGCAGTGACAGAGAAATAAGCTTTACTTTTATAGAATGAATAGTTTTACATGTAGTGTGCCAGGGGGAGGGGCTGGGTGATTGACAGTTCTTTACTGACTAGCTGTGCCCCGTCCTCTTTAAAAAGTAAAACTCCCAGAGCTAATAAACAAGGGATAGGGAGGTCAGAGAAGAAAAATAAAAAGCAGATTTAAGGTTGGTGTTAATTAATCCTAATTACTGTGTGATTAGTTAAAAAATGATTTGCCTCAGTTTACATGTCCTTTAAATATTATTCTCCCTCTTTAGTTGTCTTTAATGCCTTGTTATTAAATTTAATGTATGGTACAAAGCAGGGATCTACAACCAGTGGACCTTTAGAAGTTTAAAAAATAGAACTCCCAGTATTCCCCAATCACTTTACAACAGAAGGCAGTATTTTGTATTTTTCAAAAATCTGAAGACTTGTAGATTGAATATCCCTGAGATAAGACACGTATACATGGGGAAGTGTGGGGGGTTACTACTAACTGGGTATTTAAAGGGTATCTCCACCCCAAATCTAAACTTCTCTGTAGTGTAGGGGACCCTCCCAAACGCCAGTTTTATAACTTTAAAAATTTCCCACAAATAGACTTACCCCCCTTTGTTCCCTCGGCCTCTGCCTCTATTGCTACTTCCGGAAAAGGAGTAGCAATAAGGGCTGGACCATTCACAGCTATTCACAGAGGCAGCTGGTGGCTACTGAGCGAGCCATGGGAACGAGGTTGGGTAAGTCTATTTCTGGACACTTTTAGAAGTCATAAAATTGGTGTTTAGGGTTGGAGGGAGGTCCCCTACACTACAGAAAAGTTTAGTTTTTTAAAAAAAGATTAAGGCAGCACCAAGGGATCCGGGGGGGGGGGGGGGGGGGAGTTCTCCTGCACATGCCAGAGTCCTCCAGGAGGACAGGGAAGGGGCAGATACTGGATTACAAACAGTTCTAAAGTTCGGAAACGAAACAACTTTAGAGAGTTCGGCCATCTCTATTGGTGAACAACACCCCAGACAGTTTATTGTATGGCCCTTAATGTTTTACGCACAGTGATCCTATCCCACCACAGGCAAGCATATTTTCTCTAGTGTACTAATTGTAACTCATCCAATCTGTTTTCATATTCATAAATTACTTTTATTAATTTAATTGCCCTTCTCTGAACTCTTTCCATTTCCATGAAATTGGTGTCCTAAAGCTGCTGTTTTGAGCCTGGGCCATCAATCTAAATGTTGTTAGGTGGCTTTCTTTTGATAGTAAAGGAACTTTACCATTGCTACATATGCATTGTCACAAATCTCCCTACTCCATCACATCTTTCCAACAATGAAAATGTAAGTGTGATTGAGAAGCACTAATTCTGTACCCATAATCAGTGCCTCTATTTTATTAACTGTGGCCAGTCACTGTGAGAATAAGTAACGTGACACTGGATAAGCAAGTACAGACATTCCAGCAGATTGTCACATACCAGACATTTCTTCACTAACAGATCAACATTTTCAATGTATGTTTTTAGAAATTATCATCTATCCGTAGTACTGTAGAATACAACTAGAATTTTTTTTTTCTAAAGTCCCTATAGAGGTGAACAGACCTTCCCATTATAGAGAAACAGTTTAATGCATAACGCATGGTCTAGCCTATTCTAAGTTTATGCCTGCTGTTATCCTACAGCCACATTCCATTGATAATCTGTCTGGTACCTTTTCTTAAGCAACAAATCTGTCACAAGTATAAATAAGAAACTTTCAAAAGGATCTACCACACTGATTAGGCAATATCACATACCCACACCACATTTACATTGGTAGATTAGTTGCAACTACATAATGTTGCTACATTTAATGTTGCATCTATCAGTACCAAATATGTTGTTTCTTTGATTGTTATTGGTAATTACTTTTCATTTGCTAAGGGTTAGGCCCTACTCGCGTTTCGCAATCATATAGCGTGAGTGCAAACCCGTGGTAGCCAATTGGAGAGCCTCACTACATGTGCTGCCCTTTCATGTGCTTTCAGAGCGCAGTGGTCCCCATTTTTGGTTGGTATTATATGGGCTCCGATAGTGTTAAATTACCGGAAGCGAATGCGCACAGAAACCCGCATGATTGTAATGTTGTGCTTCCGTGCACAAGCACTTTGTGTGCTGCTAGTGGGGCTGGAGCCTAAGCTGGGTACACCACCACGCAATTTATGGCCCGTTTGCCCAATAGTTCAATTAATCTTTCGATTGGCCAAAACATTGAATGGATTTTTTATCTGGCTGGGACCCACGTCTGTCTGTCTCTGACCGCACGATCTGTCAAAGCAAACTGTTGGCCGGGCTACTTGCCGACAGTCAGAAACGACGAACGGTCCGTCGGGATGAAGGATCTGCCCATGTGTGTGTTCATGAATTATTTGGTCACCAACCATAAGTTTTTTATGAGACGTTTTCACTAAACTTGGGGAATACCACTTAGATGTAGGGGTGCAGGAGTTTTCCATTAATGATAAAAAAAAAATAATTTTGCCTTTTAATAGTTAACTTACAAGTGACCTATAACACAGGCTTTGCCTCTAGGTTCAGTTTTGGTGAATAGGAAAGGAGTCGTCTGATTCAAATAAAATCATTTGTAGCTTTATCTACAACTTTGTGTTGCATATTTTCTAATTCCACTGACAGAAGATAAATGATACACATGTCATAATTAGAGTGAAACAAAAAAATAAATTTGGCAAAAAATGAGGGAAATGAAAAGGCCCATTACAAAAAGGCACAGATCAACAGAAACACCTGAACAGGCTTGGAAGGGATGAGGTGTGGTTGGTAATTACAGTATTAGTGCACTGGTAATTGTGGTGATTGTTGTGTGTACCGTCTGAGGCATGAGCCCAACTTTTAGCAGGACTTGTTGTATTTTTATGCTTAATAAAGTTTAATCAAAAATATTTATTTTAAAAGACCCTGTTTACTAGTGTCAAACAACATCCGTTTTAAACTGTTTTCTTTTTTTTAAACTTTTTATATAGATAGGTAATGTTTAGATAATGTTATAAAGTTCAGAAGGGATTATTAAGCTATAATTTACTGTAGACATGTCCACATTTCAGGGGACAGTGTCTGACTAAATAATCTTGCGTCACCCCGTTCTTGTTTCTGCTCTGTACCACACTTTCAGTTCCCCGGCCACCCGGCAGGTTTTGGTGCCCAGTTTACATTACTGTGCCTACGTTCTTTCAAGTATCCCCAACCTTAGCACAGATACTATTCTAAATCCAGCGGGCCACTGTGCTCATGAGGAGCGTCAAGCCTCCTGGTAAATGGGGGTTTGACTATAGATGGAGGGAATGTTAAATATCGAGGTATCTTTTCTGAAAGAATACTCATGTATTAGGAAGCAATTCAGATACTCTTGTTTACGAAAGTACATTTATCTTTGGTATTCAGTTAGATCAGCTGGACAATAGATTACTAATATTTAGTGTCCGCTGCCCTGCCTTCTGTAAAATTGGTGTCCGCTGCCCTGCCATCTGTAAAATTGGTGTCCGCTGCCCTGCCATCTGTAAAATTGGTGTCCGCTGCCCTGCCATCTGTAAAATTGGTGTCCGCTGCCCTGCCATCTGTAAATTGGTGTCCGCTGCCCCTGCCATCTGTAAATTGCCCAAATCACACGTGCAAGTGGACATCAACGAGCGTAACTCAGCCTTGAACAGAAGAATGTATTCACACTGGTAAAATTATCGCACTCATACAATGTTGAGATAATTTATGGATTTAGAAGAAGCATTTTGTCCCATTGTCTATAATTTTCATTTCAGTGAGATATATTCTTGGGTAACCTGATAAAATGATCTAAACTTAAATGTCACACCTGCCACATAACACGGATCCTGCACCCCCTTCACTGGCTTCCTATAAAGTCCATAAAGGATCCTGCTCAAAATTGGCAAACTTGCTTTTAAATCCCTGCATGATTTAGGCCCTGGGTATATGAAAGAGTTTTGCAATAACTTTTTCATGTATCCAGGGCTCCTCCTGCATCCTCAATCAAAGGTTCAAAAAACCTTGTCGTCCCCACCCAGAGTCCACCTAAAATTCTTTCCACTCTGTGACTGAAAACCCACCTGTTGTATGCACCAGACCTGTAGATTGCATCCTCTGTGACAAAACTTCATCCTACCACCAATTACTGAACACTGTGACATGTTAGCGCTTTGAGTCCCACGAGAGAAAAGCACCATAGAAAGGTTATTGTATTTTTGTAATATTATGAGCAGTATGGTGCCACATACATTTGTGACTTAAAGGACAAACTATACATTAAAACGTTGACACTCTCCACTATTTGTTGTCAAGAGTGCAATATTGTTTACAGTTTTGATATGAATAAAACCATTCCTGTTTGCTGCTACAAAATCTGTGATACAGCTTTGAACACTTGTAAATATTAAGTTTAATTCATTTTTACAAATCCAATACTCTATGGTTCTGCTCCATTTAAAGTTAAGGGGTACAAGCCATGCACATTTGTAATGGGATTATCTGACTAACATGCACATTTGTTCTATGCCCCATTGTATTATTAATATATCTGTTGTATATAGCACCCCACATCTACCCCTTCATGTGTGATGTATAAAAAAGCTTATTGAACTGTATTACTTTTTTATCTTATTATCCTGTAACTAATGTGTACTGGCTCTATTTCCTTTCTATGGGCATATTCATAAAGGCTCCCAAAAACACGGACTTTGAGGCTAAATTTGGAAATAACTGTTCTCATCTTTTATTAAAAGAGTTAACACTTGACTTTACTTAAATCATTGATAACGTCATTCATATACAATTACCTTCCAATTCAAATACATGTATCAACCCAGTTAACAACATTTAGAACTTGAACTGGTTAGTAATGTTCAAGTACCCTGCCAGTCTGCTCTTCCATGTCCCATTATCCATGCTAGACTTGCATATACAGTGTGAGCAATATGCCTATTGCATTACTCCTCTAAATGATCTGCTTATCATGTAATCAATTTAATATGTATTTCTATAATATAATCATTTAGTATTTCTTAAAGTTTTTTAGAGGTTTGCAAAAATATAACATTTTTGGTTACTATGACAATATTCTGAATATTACATTAACTATTGTTTACTGTGGCCTAATTCTTCTTATACATATCCTGCTTTTACTCTTTAAGGAGAAGACACTTGGCTCTCGCAACCTTTAAGGGTGACCAGCTGACACAGCTATAATTCATTTCAAATGTGGTAGTTCTTCCTTCTGGCTTCTATTGTTTAAAAAGTAACTTTCATTTGAAACATTTACTTATTCAAAATATTATGGTTTTTGCCTAAGGATTACATTTCCCCAATAGCCTGTCCCGGTATTTGTAGTTAGATGGCTACCCGAATGTTTCTGTACTATACTGTTTACAAAATAATATATGAAACCCAGCCGACACTGTGGTGGGACAGTCCCTTATTGTGAGTTATGTGCAGGATGAAGATAACTGGACAGGTAATAAGACTTTATAAGTTTTGTGTTATACAAACATCTCTGGGAATCATTGTTTACTCTTGTTTAAAGCCACAATACACAAGGACAAGATGCTTCCTACTGACATGAAACAGCCAAAAAGAACAGCTATTTTAAACATCTAACACATGTGAAACATCTGTGGAAACACACATTTAGGCATAAGAGACCGTATGCTAAATGTGTGTTTTCCACAGATGTTTTCATCATGAATTGAATATTTACAGGGTTATTCAATAAAAGGTCTTATTGTTTAAAATGGTGCTAATTTTTCCCAACCAATCAGATCTTATTTAACATTTGAAAGCTAACACCTGATTGGTTGGGCAAAATTAGCATCATTTTAAACGATAGAATTTTTATTGAATATCCTGTTAGTTCCCTTTAGTTTATTAAAGCTTACCATTTGTTAAAGCAAAATGTATTAAATTGTTAAAATGTGATTGGTGAGAACACTGAGATTAAAAGGAATCACTTGTGTTGCCCTGTCCCAATTAATCTGGGTACACACATAAGCGTAAAGGTAACCATGTGTATAGCAGAATGTTGGCATTGGAAACTGTTGTTACGGACAATAAATATCCCTTGCTCTGGTCGGCCCCCTTTACTGAAGTATAGGGAGTCAGTCGCGATCGTAGGGTGAGTGGCAGTCACTAGGGTCTATACTTTATATAGGAAAATGCTGTGGACTGGGTGTAGCCACATCTTATAGATTCTGTCTGTCATCATCTTTGAAATATTGGTATATTGGTGTATTTACCCAGCTTTAGGTACACCTGTTATGCTAACAACAGATCATATTTGATGTTGGGGAAGCCTGTACACATGCTAGTGGTTCCCACCAGCGGCCTGCATGCCACATGCCGTTTTTTTAAAATGCCTCACACGGGACCAGATTGGTGGGTGTGATAACATGCAGTATGTGGGCGTGTTCCGGGCAGATCACTGCATGTTCTGGGATGGTCGAGCTGGAGCCAAGCGGAAGCTCGGTTGTCAGCCCAGGATGCCACTATTGTGTCTGGTTGAGAACCTGCTAGTTTGTAGGCCGAATCAAACATTCATGGACTGTGGTCTTTTGTCAATAGTGATGAAACAAAACTTGTACTGCAGATTTTTTTTTTTTACATTTTTAGAAACAATTAACATGGATAAAACAATGATCATATGAAAATTGCAGTTCTAAATCGAAAATATGCATTAAAAATTCAAAAATTGCTATTAAATGCTCAAAAATTTTGATTGCAAAAATTCCTCTTTCCCCCCCACACACACACACACACCAAAAAATTTAACATCCTGTAGGTAACCCCCCATAACCTGGACCTCTCTATGTTTAAAATACAAAATGTATCCCCATAAGTTGCAGTTCTTCCACACAGAGCAGCATAAGGGGCCGAACTGGCAGCCGCATCTGTAATTGGCTGAGTCTCAGCCATTAACAGACGTGGCTGCCGGTCCAGCCCCTAAGAACAGCCGGCGGAACGGTGGTGGGTAAGTATCTTCTGGGACTGAATTTTGTATTTTAAACATAGCATGCAGGGGGGTGGGACTGATGCCAGGAACATAGCCACATATATATATTGCCTTAGTCACAAGACTGTTATTAAAGGGACTTGGAGGAAGGGGGGGTTGGAGGGGGAGAGAGCTCCCCTGCACATGCCAGAGTCCTCCAGGAGGACAGGGAAGGGGCAGATACTGGATTACAAACAGTTCTAAAGTTCGGAAACGAAACAACTTTAGAGAGTTCGGCCATCTCTATTGGTGAACAACACCCCAGACAGTTTATTGTATGGCCCATTAATGTTTTACGCACAGTGATCCTATCCCCAGGCAAGCATATTTTCTCTAGTGTACATAATTGTAACTCATCCAATCTGTTTTCATATTCATAAATTACTTTTATTAATTTAATTGCCCTTCTCTGAACTCTTTCCATTTCCATGAAATGTGGTGTCCTAAAGCTGCTGTTTTGAGCCTGGGCCATCAATCTAAATGTTGTTAGGTGGCTTTCTTTTTGATAGTAAAGGAACTTTACCATTGCTACATATGCATTGTCACAAATCTCCCTACTCCATCACATCTTTCCAACAATGAAAATGTAAGTGTGATTGAGAAGCACTAATTCTGTACCCATAATCAGTGCCTCTATTTTATTAACTGTGGCCAGATCACTGTGAGAATAAGATAACGTGACACTGGATAAGCAAGTACAGACATTCCAGCAGATTGTCACATACCAGACATTTCTTCACTAACAGATCAACATTTTCAATGTATGTTTTTAGAAATTATCATCTATCCGTAGTACTGTAGAATACAACTAGAATTTTTTTTTTCTTAAAGTCCCTATAGAGGTGAACAGACCTTCCCATTATAGAGAAACAGTTTAATGCATAACGCATGGTCTAGCCTATTCTAAGTTTATATTGCCTGCTGTTAATCCTACAGCCACATTCCATTGATAATCTGTCTGGTACCTTTTCTTAAGCAACAAATCTGTCACAAGTATAAATATAGAAACTTTCAAAAGGATCTACCACACTGATTAGGCAAATATCACATACCCAACACCACATTTACATTTGGTAGATTAGTTGCAACTACAATAATGTTGCTACATTTAATGTTGCATCTATCAGTACCAAATATGTGTGTTCTTTGATTGTTATTGGTAATTACTTTTCATTTGCTAAGGGTTAGGCCCTACTAGCGCGTTTCGCAATCATATAGCGTGAGTGCAAACCCGTGGTAGCCAATTGGAGAGCCTCACTACATGTGCTGCCCTTTCATGTGCTTTCAGAGCGCAAGTGGTCACCATTTTTGGTTGGTATTATATGGGCTCCGATAGTGTTAAATTACCGGAAGCGAATGCGCACAGAAACACGCATGATTGTAATGTTGTGCTTCCGTGCACAAGCACTTTTGTGTGCTGCTAGTGGGGCTGGAGCCTAAGGCTGGGTACACACCACGCAATTTATTGGCCCGTTTGCCCAATAGTTCAATTAATCTTTCGATTGGGCCAAAAACATTGAATGGATTTTTTATCTGGCTGGGACCCACGTCTGTTCGTCTGACCGCACGATCTGTCAAAGCAAACTGTTGGCCGGGGCTACTTTTGCCGACCAGTCAGAAACGACGAACGGTCCGTCGGGATGAAGGATCTGCCCATGTGTGTTTCATGAATTATTTGGTCACCAACCATAAGTTTTTTATGAGACGTTTTCACTAAACTTGGGGAATACCACTTAGATGTAGGGGTGCAGGAGTTTTCCATTAATGATAAAAAAAAAATAATTTTGCCTTTTAATAGTTAACTTACAAGTGACCTATAACACAGGCTTTGCCTCTAGGTTCAGTTTTGGTGAATAGGAAAGGAGTCGTCTGATTCAAATAAAATCATTTGTAGCTTTAATCTACAAACTTTGTGTTGCATATTTTAGCTAATTCCACTGACAGAAGATAAAATGATACACATGTCATAATTAGAGTGAACAAAAAAAATAAATTTGGCAAAAAATGAGGGAAATGAAAAGGCCCATTACAAAAAAGGCACAGATCAACAGAAAACACCTGGAACAGGCTTGGAAGGGATGAGGTGTGGTTGGTAATTACAGTATTAGTGCACTAGGTAATTGTGGGTGATTGTTGTGTGGTACCGTCTGAGGCATGAGCCCAACTTTTAGCAGGACGTGTTTGTATTTTATTGCTTAATAAAGTTTAAATCAAAAATATTTATTTTAAAAGACCCTGTTTACTAGTGTCAAACAACATCCGTTTTAAACTGTTTTCTTTTTTTTAAACTTTTATATATAGATAGGTAATGTTATAGATAATGTTATAAAGTTCAGAAGGGATTATTAAGCAATAGAATTTACTGTGAGACATGTCCACATTTCAGGGGACAGTGTCTGAAACTAAATACATCTTGCGTCACCCCGTTCTTGTTTCTGCTCTGTACCACACTTTCAGTTCCCCGGCCACCCGGCAGGTTTTGGTGCCCAGTTTACATTACTGTGCCTACGTTCTATTCAAGTATCCCCAACCTTAGCACAGATACTATTCTAAATCCAGCGGGCCACTGTGCTCAGTGAGGAGCGTCAAGCCTCCTGGTAAATGGGGGTTTGACTATAGATGGAGGGAATGTTAAATATCGAGGTATCTTTTCTGAAAGAATACTCATGTATTGAGGAAGCAATTCAGATACTCTTGTTTACGAAAGTAACATTTATCTTTGGTATTCAGTTAGATCAGCTGGACAATAGATTACTAATATTTAGTGTCCGCTGCCCTGCCTTCTGTAAAATTGGTGTCCGCTGCCCTGCCATCTGTAAAATTGGTGTCCGCTGCCCTGCCATCTGTAAAATTGGTGTCCGCTGCCCTGCCATCTGTAAAATTGCCCAAATCACACGTGCAAGTGGACATCAACGAGCGATAACTCAGCCTTAAGAACAGAAGAAATGTATTCACACTGGTAAAATTTATCAGCACTCATACAATGTTGAGATAATTTATGGATTTAGAAGAAGCATTTTGTCCCCATTGTCTATAATTTTCATTTCAGTGAGATATATTCTTGGGTAACCTGATAAAATGATCTAAACTTAAATGTCACACTGCCACATAACACGGATCCTGCACCCCCTTCACTGGCTTCCTATAAAGTCCATAAAGGATCCTGCTCAAAATTGGCAAACTTGCTTTTAAATCCCTGCATGATTTAGGCCCTGGGTATATGAAAGAGTTTTGCAATAACTTTTTCATGTATCCAGGGCTCCTCCTGCATCCTCAGATCAGAAGGTTCAAAAAACCTTGTCGTCCCCACCCAGAGTCCACCTAAAATTCTTTCCACTCTGTGACTGAAAACCCACCTGTTGTATGCACCAGACCTGTAGATTGCATCCTCTGTGACAAAACTTCATCCTACCACCAATTACTGAACACTGTGACATGTTAAGCGCTTTGAGTCCCACGAGAGAAAAGCACCATAGAAAGGTTATTGTATTTTTGTAATATTATGAGCAGTATGGTGCCACATACATTTGTGACTTCAAAAGGACAAACTATACATTAAAACGTTGACACTCTCCACTATTTGTTGATCAAGAGTGCAATATTGTTTACAGGTTTTGATATGAATAAAACCATTCCCTGTTGTGCTGCTACAAAATCTGTGATAACAGCTTTGACCCACTTGTAAATATTAAGTTTAATTCATTTTTACAAATCCAATACTCTATGGTTCTGCTCCATTTAAAGTTAAGGGGTACAAGCCAAATGCACATTTGTAATGGGATTATCTGAACTAACATGCACATTTGTTCTATGCCCCATTGTATTATTAATATATCTGTTGTATATGAGCACCCCACATCTACCCCTTCATGTGTGATGTATAAAAAAGCTTATTGAACTGTATTACTTTTTTATCTTATTATCCTGTAACTAATGTGTACTGGCTCTATTTCCTTTCTATGGGGCATATTCATAAAGGCTCCCAAAAAACACGGACTTTGAGGCTAAATTTGGAAATAACTGTTCTCATCATTTTATTAAAAGAGTTAACACTTGACTTTACTTAATATCATTGATAACGTCATTCATATACAATTAACCTTCCAATTCAAAATACATGTATCAACCCAGTTAACAACATTTAGAACTTGAACTGGTTAGTAATGTTCAAGTACCCTGCCAGTCTGCTCTTCCATGTCCCATTATCCATGCTTAGACTTGCATATACAGTGTGAGCAATATGCCTATTGCATTAACTCCTCTAAATGATCTGCTTATCATGTAATCAATTTAATATAGTATTTCTATAATATAATCAATTTAGTATTTCTTAAAGTTTTTTAGAGGTTTGCAAAAATATAACATTTTTGGTTACAGTATGACAATATTCTGAATATTACATTAACTATTGTTTACTGTGGCCTAATTCTTCTTATACATATCCTGCTTTTACTCTTTAAGGAGAAGACACTTGGCTCTCAGCAACCTTTAAGGGTGACCAGCTGACACAGCTATAATTCATTTCAAATGTGGTTAGTTCTTCCTTCTGGCTTCTATTGTTTAAAAAGTAACTTTCATTTGAAACATTTACTTATTCAAAATATTATGGTTTTTGCCTAAGGATTACATTTCCCCAATAGCCTGTCCCTGTATTTGTAGTTAAGATGGCTACCCAGAATGTTTCTGTACTATACTGTTTACAAAATAATATATGAAACCCAGCCGACAACTGTGGTGGGACAGTCCCTTATTGTGAGTTATGTGCAGGATGAAGATAACTGGACAGGTAATAAGACTTTATAAGTTTTGTGTTATACAAACATCTCTGGGAAATCATTGTTTACTCTTGTTTAAAGCCAACAATACACAAGGACAAGATGGCTTCCTACTGACATGAAAACAGCCAAAATAGAACAGCTATTTTAAACATCTAACACATGTGAAACATCTGTGGAAAACACACATTTAGGCATAAGGAAGACCGTATGGCTAAATGTGTGTTTTCCACAGATGTTTTCATCATGAATTGAATATTTACAGGGTTATTCAATAAAAGGTCTTATTGTTTAAAATGGTGCTAATTTTGTCCCAACCAATCAGATCTTATTTAACATTTGAAAGCTAACACCTGATTGGTTGGGGCAAAATTAGCATCATTTTAAACGATAAGAATTTTTATTGAATAATCCTGTTAGTTCCCTTTAGTTTATTAAAGCTTACCATTTGTTAAAGCAAAATGTATTAAATTGTTAAAATGTGATTGGTGAGAACACTGAGATTAAAAGGAATCACTTGTGTTGCCCTGTACCCAATTAATCTGGGTACACACATAAGCGATAAAGGTAACCATGTGTATATGCAGAATGTTGGCATTGGAAACTGTTGTTACGGACAATAAATATCCCTTGGCTCTGGTCGGCCCCCTTTACTGAAGTATAGGGAGTCAGTCGCGATCGTAGGGTGAGTGGCAGTCACTAGGGATCTATACTTTATATTAGGAAAATGCTTGTGACTGGGTGTAGCCACATCTTATAGATTCTGTCTGTCATCATCTTTGAAATATTGGTATATTGGTGTATTTACCCAGCTTTAGGTACACCTGTTATGCTAACAACAGATCAATATTTGATGTTGGGGAAGCCTGTACACATGCTAGTGGTTCCCAACCAGCGGCCTGCATGCCACATGCCGTTTTTTTAAAAATGCCTCACACGGGACCAGATTGGTGGGTGTGATAACATGCAGTATGTGGGCGTGTTCCGGGCAGATCACTGCATGTTCTGGGATGGTCGAGCTGGAGCCAAGCGAGAAGCTCGGTGTCAGCCCAGGATGCCACTATTGTTGTCTGGTTGAGAACCTGCTAGTTTGTAGGCCGAATCAAACATTCATGGACTGTGGTCTTTTGTCAATAGTGATGAAACAAAACTTGTACTGCAGATTTTTTTTTTTTACATTTTTAGAAACAATTAACATGGATAAAACAATGATCATATGAAAATTGCAGTTCTAAATCGAAAATATGCATTAAAAATTCAAAAATTGCTATTAAATGCTCAAAAATTTTGATTGCAAAAATTCTATTTAAATGGGGTTGAAACTGACTTTCAGGGTTTTGGAATTTCAATAGACTCCACAGAACTGCTGTCGGAATGAACAATCGTCATTATTAAGCTACGCATGTACATACAGATGTTCTACCGGAAAAATGATCAGAAGAACCACTGGAAGTTCCCCACCTTGTGCCTCGATCTTATAGAAGATTTCCCCTTGAAATCTGCGGGGGGGGGCGACTTGAAGATGAGGTCGGCAGTAAATGTTCCCGCCTGGCACGATCTTCAGTTTTATATTTTGAACTATGAGAAAGAATTTAAATTTTTTGCTCAACATATTGATCCCGTGTATGGGGGGGCTTAACACAAGCGTTTTTATTTCTCGTTAATGTATCTATATATTGGTTTCATTGTGCATTATTTTTCTTGACGCTTTATAGAAAGTTTACTTTACTTTCTAATTTGCACGCTCTTTTCACTTTATTGGTCTGGGAGAGCAGTTTACATTAGACTAGGGGGTCACAAACATTTTCTACAATAAATAATGTATTTATTAAAATTAATTGATGTCAGCTTCCTTTGGGATGGTATTATTCATAAAATGATGCCCTTGGGTTCTAGTTATAGTCTTACAGTCTTTTAAACAAAGGAAGAATTTCCGCCTGTAAAGAATGGAATAAGCCACATCATACAACTGGATTTCCCTTACCCAGGGGAATATTTAAAGTAGGAGGCCAAGATATATCTAGAGCTCCTGGTGAAATTCAAAGGGAAAGCTGCTTCATTGTTTCGTAGTCCAAATTGCAGCACAAATGAATTCGTTTTTTCATTCCAGCCACACAGATTCTGCAGAAGTCGTTTTAACGCCAGATAAATGTTTTCATTCAAAATTTTGTATCACACAATCCGTATAGTATGCGGACCTGTGTTCGGTGTAGCAGATGGAGCTTTTAGACGGTGGTCTAGGCTATAATTAAAACCTGCTGATAGAGTTTGGCAGCTATAAGGAACTGGGTCCTGTTTGTCGTTTCTGCTATTTAAATAAGTCACTTGTGATTAGACACTAGCAGGCAGTTTTGTTTCTTTATTTATTCAAGGATCAGGTGGTTACAAGCAGGTTAGAGTTCTACTAGAAAAACAAATCAGCCTCTAAGTGAACAAAGCTCCCAAGTGCCTAATATGTATAATGCGATTTGAAGAAGGTCTCTGGTTTTTATTTAATAGATGGCCTTGGCTGGAAGCCATCTTATTCATCGTTTATTAACTGGGAAAAATAAATGATGGTTAAGCTTGCTTAAATGATGTTCAGTGTGAAATGACCTTAATGAGAGAGCAGCATTTCGATTTCTGTCTATATCTGTGTCAGTTCTACCTAGAAATGAGGATGACAGTGCACGGTTTGGATAATAATCGGGGACTACATTCGTTTTCTCAAAAGTCTTATTTACGAATCATTAAACTTGTGCAAAGGTTTTTTCCCTCACATGGCTAGGTCCGCAATCAATCCACATTACACTAAGGGCTAGGCCACACTAGCACGTTTCTTACCCGCTTACCATCGTCATTTACTATCTGTTTGCGTGTAATAAATGCAGAGCAGTGAATGTCAATGTGGTTGGACACAAGATCACAAATTTTGGCAAATTGCGTAGTGTGGCCTCAGCCTAAATTTCCTACCATCCTGTGTGCAATATAATTAGATTGGTGCGACTGCAAACTTACAGGAAGCGATGTTCTGACAGCTAATCCCCAGACTGTGTGATATCCCTCCCACATTCGCACATGTGCAGAGGATAGAGTGACATAGGCGAGAACAAAACCCAAGGTCTCCATCACCCAATTTATTTCAATGCTTTAAAATCTACATCTTTAGTATCAACATTCTGTTTTATATTTCCCAAAGTCAATAAGTGGTTAAAATGGTGAAACACATTTACCATCACAAGGAATTGGTCAGAAACTGCGATATGGGGAACCTTTACCACTTTGCAAGAAACAAATAGGTATCGCAGTTAGTCCATAGGTAATGATCTTTCTACCTCTCATAATGCTGATATTTCAACGTTCCAGATGTACTTGGCCCAAGGCTTGTAGGGAATTTGATACAGATACACTTACAATATGCATTTTTCCATCCTGGAGCGGGGTAATAGACTTCTTTATAACATGCTATGCTATGATTGTTTGACAGGTATCACTTTTGTCGATTTAAGTCTTGCCATGGGCAGGATAGAAGTTAATTTATTGATGAACTATCTGGTTCCCGAGAGCAGCCCGGGGAAAGATGTTTCTTTCTAATTCTATTTACCCACATCTATAGCCGAGGGCACCAAAATGCTGTGTACAGACTTGTGTAAAATTAATTAAATGATACAGTGCCACCTGCCTGACTTACGGATCTTATGGGGAAAAAAACAAGAATTAAGTTAGCTGACCACGTTTATGATTTGTCAATCCACAGTACACAGCATTCTGTACATGCCCCCCCCTCCCCAATCAAAAAAATATCCACCTGTTTCTTAAGGTACTTAAGCCCCAACTACTACACCAATGGAAATGCACTTTGTTAGCCTGCTCCTGCCTGCAAGCCCTGACACCATTGCCCCCTGAATTATTTAAAATCTTGAGCATAGGTTTTGAGAGGTTGTTAGTTTTTTATTGGAGGGTGGACATGCCCTTTAATTGATCAGTTATTCTACTGATAGGTATTTTAAAGAGCTCATAATGGCTGAAATATACCTAATAACTATCAAAATGTTAATAGATCTGATTTTACATAATGAAATATACTCAGACAAAAACTTCACACACGCACACACACACACACACACACGCAGACACACACACACACTTGCAATGATGTTAGTTGTTTCTACCCTTTTTGATAGGTGTTTTAAAATTCTGTTTGTTTTGAAAATGTATGTGCACTTGGGTGCATTTAGACTCAGACAATACTCAGGGTATTCATGTGTACAAATGGTTCTGTCTATTCACCTGAAGAGATCTTTCAAAATCAACTAGTTTCGTTACGTTCTTGAGTTTTTAGAATTCCCAAAAAAATCATTTCTAAAATTGACCCATTGAACTCAATAGGGGAAAACACCTGAAAGTTCAGAGTAAAGTAGGGATAAATAAAGCATGGTTACTGACTGTAGATGGAATCACCAAAACTGAACTAAAATTGAATTTCCTTCACACAAGCTATTTTCGAGCTTCCACATGTATGTTGTTTTATATACTTTTAGTAACCCAAAAAAGAAGTATTAAATAGGGGGTTACCCTTGTATTTTCGGTAACCCTCAAAGTAGCACCGTATGTATACTTTCGAGGATTACTGCATATGCGAGGCTACTTTTGAGGGTTACTGAAAATACAAAAAGTTTTGCAATCTGAAAGTACTGATCGGTTCCGAACGGATCCAAGCTGAACTTCCGATCTCAGAATTCCGATTCAGACCAGGATACTATTTCTATCCATTTTCCAGTAAACCATTAACCCAACTTGTCCATGGTTACTGTACGTACTGAATTTGCTGGCTTTGACTCAAATGCAAATAGACATTGTACTAGAATTCATTTCTCATAAAAGCAATATAAACACTGATGCAACTTCCTTGGTTATAAGCACGAGTTGTAATATACAATATATCAATAAGGAAAATACAAACTAACAACAACAAAAAAATCCCAGACTCTTTCAACCCTTTGCTGTATAGCAACAGAGAGACAAGCTCTAAATGGTGCATTATTCTTCAAACAGTGGTGCTCTGAAAAGAAAAGGTATCAGATTAAAGTAACCCTATTGAAGCCTCCCTAGAGAAGTCACCATATCCCAGTATTAAATGAGGATTCTAGTCAGAAGTTAAAAAGTGTTTTATTGCTGGAGGCCTTACGTATTTGTTTAAGTCTGTCCGTTTAGTTCTAGATACTCCATACAAACCTCTAAAAGGTAACAATAATCTCTCCCAGAAAACGAAATAGGAAGCTGGATTCCACCAACAAAGGATCTGTTTGATCTCTGTCATATATTTATGTCTTTTCTTTAGATACAGACCATATTTTAGAATTCCTTTATCAGGCCTTCTGTGTTAGATTTGTGTTTATTTTGCTGTAGCTTGCAGATTGAACAGATTTTGTGAAAGACGTTTGCTCTATGATCTCTGTTATCAAGATTAGATTTTTAATTTGCCTTGAAAGAGCCAATTCCCTGTTCTTTCTATTCCTTCATTTTCTTCTTCAGTTTTCTTCTTTCTATTTTTTGGACTGTATCTCCTCCCAGTTTTCCAAGAAATTCAGTAGAGACATAAAAGAAGTGTGCTTTATTCTAGCAGTGAATGTTTTTATGTGCAATTTTTGGATGTTTTTTTGCACATAGACCTTAAAGGGCATGTCCACCCCCAAAATATTAACCCCATACTGGCCACACTTCTTGCCTTATTAAAAAAATCCTTACCTTATATCTCTGCTCCTTATGGTTCTCCTGTTGTGCCTTTTCTAATTCCAGGGAACTGCAGAGTAGAAGCTGTCAGTGAGTCATCCGGTGCCTGTTTCTGCCTCAACCTCATCAAGGTCTGAGGCATGCGCAGGGGAGCCCTCCAACTATCAGGATCCATCCTCTGAGGCCGTGGCGCCTAGCGTGAAATCCACTTTACATAAGGTAAATAACAGTTGCTCATCCTTAACCGCCATAATATTTCTTATGGAACCTTCTCTCCCTCTTTGATGACGTCAGCCGCATATATGATGGGCCGCGTCTTAGCAGATGGCAGACCAGCCCGTTTGCAACTTCCGCAAGCAGGGAGCTGGATAGGAGACATTGCGGGAGAGAAGCGGCTGTAAGTAATGATCTGAGCATATTTTAAAAGTTATATTATGGCGGTTGGGGGTGGACAGCTGCTACCTACCTTATATCAAAAGTTAATTTTCCAGGGTGGACATGCCCTTTAAAGGAGAACTAAACATATTTTTTTAAATCATAATGTGAAAGATTTTCTCCCCAGAACACTTACTGTATACATTGAAAAAAATGTTTCTAGTAAGTTGCATTTAGTACAGACTTGCTTTTATGTTCCTAGCAAAAGATAAAGAATCTACATGTACTAGTGTACCACATAGTATCTGTTGGGTTAGGGGTAAAACCTCTGATTTTTAGCAAGAGTACGTGAGGTTGCAGGTTCAATTTACCAGACTTACATTTAATTTTTACTGAAATGTTAATATTCTGTTTCTTACATCCATGCTAGCTAAGAAATACACTGTAAAGATTACTTTTCTTTTTTAAAAGCAAAGGATTATATCATTGTCAGGACAGCAGCATTGAATGTGTTTGGGGAAAAATAAAATCCCTGTTCAGTGTCAGGGAAAGGGATGATCTCTGTGCTTTTATATGATTGACTGACAGTTTTAGGAAGCAAGGTTGCAACTTCCATGTTTTGATCTGTTGAGCTCTACAGAGCAAGTTAAATGTACTACATTCCATTATGGGAGCTGACACCAAGTAACCACAGTTTAATTTTATAAATCACCCAGCAGCCACAGCAAAGGGAGAGGTAAGACACAGCTTGTTGTATGTTTGTGAAGGTGTGCTGTTTATTGGGAGAATGTTGTCTGGATATTTTAGTTCTCTTTAATGGACATGTTTTGCAGGCACAATCAACACCTGCCTTTTGAATGGGTTCAGGTGAACCCATTCAGGTGAGCCCTATACGCTATCAAAAACAATAACTCTAACATACACAGATGTCTCCTTATACTTCAGTCCAGATAGACGACCACAACTGGGGTAAATTTTAGGCCCCAAATGACCATTTCTGAGTGCATTGAGTGCAAAACCTACACTACTTGATGTACTGTTGGGTTAGCGTGGGTTTTTAACTAATATCGTGCTGCCCACGCCATTTACAGAAATGTAGGTAACTAGTGTGGCATAGCCTATGTAGTAATGGCTTACTTAAGATTATCACAACAATTTTGCGCTAATATTAACGCCTGTACTACTGTGGTGTACTGGCTGATGTAATACTAAAAAAGTTCTCTCTTACTTTACTGAGATCTTGCAATGTAGTAAGTCTCAAAAGTAGAGATAGACCGAACCCGAATTCGACCTGAACTATAATAGTTTGGACGAACTCGAACTCTTCCGAACTATGAAATAGTTTGGGTCTTTCAAACTGGCACTTATTTTTAATAATTCTCGAATTCTTGAATCGGTTACCCTTTGATTTCGGTTAGCCTTTGATTTCGGTAACCCTTGAATGTATCCTTCAATTTTTGTAACCCTCCAATGTAGCATTCGGTAACCCTTGAATATATAATTTGGAAACTTTCAAGTCACATGTTCCCCAGACCATTTCCCAGGTCCCACAGCCATACAGTAAGTTACCATTGCTATTTTAATTGTATTTAATCTGAACTTTTCGAAGTATTTCTCTTTATTGACTTTAATGGGTTCAGTTTCGAATGTCCAAACTTCAGTAAAAGTTTGGCCATCTCTACTCGCGAGAGACTTTAAAATATCCCGGGATCCCGGTCAGGTAAAATGTAACTTTTTTAGCCCTACATCGCCTGGAAATCTGCTAAGGAGTGACAGTAAAAGATACCGCAAATTAAAAAAAAAAGATACCGCAAATTAAATCTGGATGAATTGATCAGATGCAGCTGTCTCCCATCAATCCGCGGATGGCTTGCTTTATTGTACATTTGTCTTGGGTATTAAAACTGTTGGGGACAATACTATGTTATATTTCATTATTTAGAAAGTTCAAAAAATAATGATTTTTTTTCAACTAAACTAAAGAAAAATATTTTCAAATTAGCTTTTCCTTTAAGTGTTTCTTCTAGAACTTAAAATAAGGGGAAACAATATTTAAGTAAATGTAGCTCCTGCTTTGTTAGGTAGGGTTAATAATGTCAGTGCAGCCAATAACTTAATAAATTCCATGTTGTTATCACCCTAGTACAATCAGACTCCTGGTAAATAAATGTTCCAGTAATTTGAAGCTGCGGTACTTTTAAGGATTTTGTTAAAATCTAAATAAATGAAACTAGCAATTAACTTTGACAGCATGTAGATAATGTAAGAGAATCAGTTCTGATTTGTGACACATACTGATAAAGTTCATGGAGAAAAAGTCTAGATCCTGCAAGGGAAGGGGTTTGATCAGGTATACACCTGTTTCGTGAGGTAGAAAGATGAAACTGTCACATAATTCATGTAAAAATGGCGTTTGCTTTTATTAGCAGATTTACTGCCAACAAATCAGCCACTAAGACACATCTGAAGGCCGCACGGAACACAGTAAACCTCTTTATCGTCTAAGCATGAAATATTGGTAGTATGTGGTTAAAAAATCTTCACAAATCTGTGTAACGATGAACCTTATTGTGTAGTCTATTGCCAGCTGATATTTGGAGGTTTTCTATTATTCATAAAGGATGGGTGGGCATGTTTACCCATTTTGGCTTTACTTACCTTCCCCAAAAATGCACCTGAACATACTTAGAAGACCCTATCCCTCACTGCTTGGGTGCTGCCTTCTGCTGTTGTTGCAACTGGTTTTGAGTGAGCACAGCAGCAGTGAGGAGCTTCCTGACCAGGGCAGGATTTACCATTAGGCACAGTAGACACGTGCCTCGGGGCACCTGAGGTTGGAGAGGCGGCTGTCAATCTCTTCCCACCAATCCAACCCCCTTATAGTCTAAAGAAGAAATGGGTGTGGTTTAGGGGTGTGGTCTGTGTTTAAGGGTGGGGCTAAGGACACAAGGCTCTTTGGGCTTAAAGGCTCTTTAGGTGTAAAACCGTCAGTGTTCCTGGCTGTGACATCAACAACTAAGACCGCGACCAGGAAGGAGAGTGAGGAAACACAGCAAAGCGTATTGGGACCGGGTCTTGTAAGTATAATTCAGGTGCATCTTTGGAGAAGGTAACTAAAATGAATGGGTTTAGGGGGTTGCTGCAGCTATGTGTAAAAACATACAGTGGGAGTTAAACATTCATAAAATAAAGGTATAAATAACAATGGTAACTTACTCTAAATGGCTCAGGGACCTGGAAAATGGTCTGGGGAACATGTATCAATGGCCAAAAAAACTTTAAAAAACACCGCCCAGTACCAGAAACTTTATGCGCTTCAAAATTTCTAAAATTTTAAATTTTTGAATTAGAAAATTGTCGACCGTTTGAGAATTTTTGAAAATAGTTCCATGGTTAGAAGGAATCCAAAAAGGTCTGAAATCTGCAAAGTCCGGTTTCCGGTGGATCCATGACATCCATTTCGGAACCAGGTTTGCTCCATCGTTAGAAATAGCAAAATGTCTTCCTTAACTTCCTTAGTACTATTCTGCTACTTATTCTGCTATATTTTCTTGAACCTTTGTTTCACTTGGTACAGCTTTGACATGATGAAGAGTTTAGAACCTTGCTAATATAATTTGTTAGCCCATGCTAAACGTAGCACAGAACATTTTACAATATATTAAAGCCATAAAACCTTCTAAAACTTCTCAGGTTGCAATTATATTTTGTAAAAATCATACAACAGCATGTCAACCTTTTCCCGTGCCCAGGGAACTCAGATGATCATCTCGATCAGGGGGAAATGGCTGACAATTTCACACTGACAATTTCACACTGACAATCTCAGCCAATTGTTTTTCCATTGATTTAATAGCACAACTTTTATACCTTCCACGTAAGGCAGTAGGGGTATCCCCATAACCCATGTGTAAAAATGATGTGACATTATACTTGCACCCCTTATGTACCTATATGGCTAGGCTACGATATGTTAGATCAGTGTTTCTCAACCAGGGGTCCCTGAGAGGTTGCATGGGGGTCCTCAAAAGATTGAAATTGTAAGGATTTACTATTTTGATGATAACAGATATATATATCCAAACATTTATCCATATTCGGTATAAATTATGTGTATGGTGTATTGATGTCTGAGAAATAAATAAAAATAACTAATGTTTTAATGTAAGGGTTCCCACCCTGTGTCGAATTTGAGTGCATTTTTTGAAATAGAGATGTATTTATAGATCTATCAATTATATTTGTATAGATTATGTATTTTGATGATTTGATGACTGAGAAAGAAAAATAATAATATATAATCAGTATTTTATGTAGGGGTTTCCCGAGACACGAAAACTGTTGACAAACACTGTGTAAGAGAGACTGTGGTGGGAAAACAAAGAATAGGGACCCAGTCAGCCATACCATATACCTGCTGTTATGGTGATATTACCAGATTAAATATTTTACAGTAAAATAAGACACAGAGTCATCTTGTTTTGGGTAAACAATCTGCCACAGCTTTTATTAATAACTTAAATTAAATTTAAATGAAATATGCCTTATTTGCATAAACACCATTGTACACCCTTGCATACCATAACCATACTTGGTGTTAACCAACCTAGCCGTAGATCTCAGAGGGCATTTAACGGCTCCATAAATATATACATTAAGGGTGTAGCCGCCAGCCGTGACTACAACAAAAAAACTTTATGCATAACACATAAAAACAGGGAGGGAGGGAGGGAAGAGATGTTCCCAGGTGGTGCCGGTGACCGCATCTCGCGAAACTAACCTCGCGCGACTGAAGGGAGAGGAAGAAACTTCCCGTATGCCTGAAAAGTGCCTGCTTCCCCCCAATGTCAGATGCCCCATCCGCTATGCACGGCGGGGCTCACCGACTCATTCACCGAGCAGTAAGACACGACCCTTTTAGAATACATGTATGAAATAAATCAAAACAACCATATAATAAGACGTACATTGAAAAAACTTCTGAATTAAACAGAATGTTCTCCCAAAAAACAACTTTAATCCTATTAAATCCCTAAAGAGTTAAATAAATATCTCTTAGATATTTACAGAAAATGCTGGGTTTTGTTTGCGTTTAGGTTAATGCCCCTTTTTTGCCCAGTGGACCAACAATTTCTTTAGTGCTTTTCCCAGCAGTGACCCACATTCTGCAGTTCAGTAAATATAAAAGCCTGGTAGGGGAGCTGGCACAGAAAGAGGGTTGAAGTGTGGTTTACTGCATTACTCATGAATTACGTGTGGTTGGCTAGTAGTATAAAGGGACCAGATTTTCCTTATAAACAACATTCACTATTCTGCAGATATCTCAGGAACCATACTATATAGAAAGGTGAGGTACACCTCATTTTAATCAACTCACTTTAAAGGGTAATCATAGTCTCCAATTTTTCCAAACTATTCGGTTTATATAAAAAGCCTTTAAAATGAACCCTAAATCACATCTCTGGATCAAACTTCCATTTCCCCCCAGCATTAAGCGCTAGCTAAGCCACAATGTCATGTTTTCTCACGTGCTATCACAAGCTAACAAAAAACACACTGCAATTTGCATTTGGAACACATACGATCACCAGAATTTTGTGGATCCCATGCCCTCTGATTACAGGCTATTGTGCAGTTTGCAACGCTAATGGATGGTAATATGCGTGAAACACGTGCACACTTTCCACATGTGTTGTTGTCTATTACAGTGTGGCCTTAGCCTAAGTCATAAGTGAGCATTCTTCTTCCCAGGGTGGAGTGTCCGGTGATGTCACTTATCCAACAGGAACATTCACTGCAATATAATTTCTCACAGGCTACAGCCATAGATGTGATTCAGGGCTCATTTTAAAGGAACAACTAAAGGCTTTGATTTAAACTAAAAACTATAGGACTGTTTAGTTTAGTTTTGGGTGAATATTTCCTTTACACATAAGGTGGGGGGGGGGGAGTTTGAAGCATCAGTCTTTATCCATTGGATAAAGACTGATGTAGGGGTAGAGCTTAGACAATACAGATGTCCTTTAAATAAAATGTGTGGATGTCGATAAACTATACAATTGTGTGACTGTTTCCTGGTGCTAAAAGTTCACTCAAAAGTACTGCAACTCTAAAGCTAAATTATTTTGGTAGCCACATGCATGAATTTTAAAAACCCTTTTAGAAAATCAACAGTCATTGATACAAATGTACATTACCCCTTATTTATATATATTTATATCTTGCTAATTAGATCTCGTTTTGCAGAATAAACTGCACACAATTTTTCTTGGATTCTTAGATCCTTTGGGGCAATAAATAATTTTGACACTTGCTTATCTGTTTGTTGTCTAACCCAATTTACAGTATTTCCATTTCCATTTTACAGATATAAGCTACAAATGTACAGAAAATTGCTAGGAGCAATGGATTCCATTAGCGTTATGTTTTGCAACAAGGGTGGGAGGATTCCAAATAACAGAAAACAGACTGTCTATTTCTTAAACAATATCCATCCTCCTCCACTTCTAAAACGTCTCATCCATTTAAAGGGATCTCAAGGGAAGCCGGAGACTCGTACATCTCAGCGTATGTGCAAAGCTATTCAAACAGCTCATCCGCCCACTTGTTAATGGCTACACCAAGCCTCACCTGAGCCATCCAAACCCACAGCAATTCTCCACAGGCCAATGAGCCTATATTACATCATATTCTAGCGTGTGACAAACGTTAGCCTTTGGGGGAGGTTAAGGAAAAGATGAAGCTATTACAGTTTGATTAACCTTCTATATTTTTTATGGCTTATTAAGTAATGTTTTATTTTATTAACCTCACTCACAGGGAGTTGTCCAGACCTGGTTTTGTCTTATTTGTTTAAAGGAAAACTGTCTTTAAAAACTTAATAAGCCCCAAAGCATCGCTAACTGGAATAAAGCTTGTCTATTGTCTTAGTTTCTCTCCACCAGTTACATACAATTTCTCTATATCAGGCATACGCAACCAGAGACCATCTAGATGTTTGAAAAATAAAAGTCCCAGTAGTTCCAGTATTGCAGAGGGCAGCTAGGGAATGCTGGGACATCTCATCCCATGCATGTAATGTGCCATGTTTCTTATCTATCTATTGCAACAATAAACCTAATCTAAGTTAAAATGCATCTTTTCCTTCCAAATAGTCATGCAAGCCAGACATGCAACACTTCACCCTCCCATTTATCTCTTTTTTAGCATAATCTTTAGCAAATACAGGGGCATATTTATAAAGCCGTATTATCTCCAGCAGCTTTTAAAATACAATGGTCAGTACTAGAGTCCTGCATCGGTTCGGGTACCCGTGGGTTACCCGATTTGTGGGTCGGGTTTGGGTAAACCGTATTGAGTTTGAATTGGTTGTGGGTCGGGTTCGGGTAAAGAGAACCGCGGGTCGGGTCCAGGTCGGGTAGAACAATTCCAGTCTTCAAAAAAAAAAAGTTTTTTTCCTGTCTATGAAGAGAGATCTGTCTGTAATAACTGAAGCTGAGAATACATTATTATCAATCCAACACAATGTACAGTGTGTATCGCACCGTACACTAAATCACACTATGGCAGATAAAGGGCAAATAAATCTAGATGCAAAAGCTCCCAGCCTCTTACTGTGTTTTTGGCTGGGTAAATATTGAGATATAAACAACTCTAATGTACTTAGAATGTTATACATGTCCACCCCCAAAACTATAATCCCCCCCACTACTGGCCCCACTGTGTAGTGTAGTTTAATCCTAACCTTACATCCCAGCTCCAAATGGTTCTCCAGTAATCCCCCCGCAAAGTCCAAAGAACTGCCCACCAGGAGTACTGCAGAGTCCATATAGGACTCTGCCTCCTGTCTCTCCTCCGGGAGAATTTTGCCATGCGCAGAAGAGCCCTCTCCCCCATCCCTCTCCCTCCCGTTTTGGTCTCCCACCCCCTTTGCTGCCTGTTATTCCTTCCTCCCCTAGCCCCAACCGCTATAATAAAATTATCAGAGGCTCCCCCGAACTCTACTTACCTTACCTCTTTCCCCCGGTGTTCTAAGCAGCCGGCAGCTGCTTAGAACAGATGACATGTTATTTCATTGGCCTGGATAAGTTTCTAAAACTAAAAAATATTGAGAATTACTGGTATTAATGCATATAGATCTGGTTGATCCAGGGATACTTTTCGATTGCCGTTTGGAGTCAGGAAGGAATTTTCCCCCCCCCTTTTTTAGCTGGGGTTTTGCCTTCCTCTGGATCAACTGTTAGGTAGGGTTAAAAAAAAAAAAAAAAAAAAAAAAGTGAATAGGTTGGACTTGATGGACGAATGTCTTTATTCAACCTTAATTACTATGTTACTATGTTACTATGTTTGTAAATTCTTCTGGCCCTAATGATCAATGGGATGTGGATGATTATAGTGATAAGAATAATCTACCACTTGATGAGGTTCAGCTAGAACTACAGCAGGTATGTGGACCTCCAGATGATAGCCTTTTTAAACTCCCAATCATTGTACAACAGCAGAGTGCCGACAGGGAATGCTGGGAGTTGTAGTTTTCAAAACAGAGTATGAATGTCTACACCCATATAAAGGTGTAAATATTTCACTGCAGCTCCACCTGCTCCCTACTCATAATTCTCTGTTATGGTACCTGCTCATTGTAACTTTACTGTCTCCCATAATGCAAGTTTAGACAGTGGGTGGAGATTGAAATGTATATTCTGCAGGACATTATCTTATCTGCAACTATTTTCTTGTTGATCTGTGACAGGGATAGGTAACCAGTAGTTATCCAGATGTTTGAAAACTCCCAGCATTCCTTGGCTATTGTGAATTGTAGTTTTTAAACCATCTGGATAACTACTGGTTATCTATCCCTGTCACAGATCAACAAGAAAATAGTTGCAGATAAAGATTTAAAATGAGCTCAGGCCAATGGGTAGGTAAAAGTGTTATGTGATTGTACAAAAGTTGGGGACCGTATAGGCCCATGGGTAGGTAGTAGGAAACAGTAGAGGCCTATAGGTAGGTAGTTGGGCACAGTGGGGATATATATTATACATTGTGTACATTGTACATATACCAGGAATCTCCTACCTGTGTGGGTATACATTTGTTTGAAAAATATAACTCCCAGCATTCCACTATAGTACTTACAATATCAGGAGGCTTTTAGGGAATGCTGGGAGTTGTAGTTTTCAGACATTTGGATGCCTGCAAGTTGTTACTTTACACTTTTTTAGAAAAAAAAACTAAAAGCGGGTCGGGTTCAGGTCCAAAATCTTGCGGGTCAGGTTGCGGGTATGAAGCGGGTAGAAAAGCGGGTTGCAGGTCGGATGTGGGTTTTTCAGGGTTGGGTCGTGTGCAGGTCTGGAAAATTAGACCCACGCAGGACTCTAGTCAGTAAATACCGAAAATGTTCCCACATTCTGTAATGTGCAGTGTGTACTGACCACTGTATTTACTGGGAAAGGTGGAAGGGACAACTGTTCTATATTCATGTTAGAAAGAAACATTGAATCGCTGTTCAGTGCCGGTTCAGCATAAGACAAGTGAACAGGACATCTGTCACCCACTACTTATTAATCAAGTTAGTTGGGGAGTATGATCAGCTTTATGTGCCCCCTATTGCTGCAACCCCCTGCAGGCCAGCTGAGATCCTGTACTTGCTTCTGATTCTACTGATGAAGATTTCCTTTTTTGAGTCACAACTTTTTAAAAGTAGCTACTAGACTATAGATGGTCCTAGTTTTTATACTGCTGGCGCACAGGTTTCTTTTCCAACTCTCAACCATGCTGGATTGTCACAGCAGAAGTGGGAGCAGACTAAAAGATGCTAGCTATGTTCCACTTCCTGCAAACCACCAGATTGGTGGTTCATTAAGATTGTGTGATGCTTTGTCACAGCTATGTCACTAAGTGACTCATTTCTTATATTTATATCCCACTGCTCCTCCCATTCCAGTGTTCATGCCTGTACAATGACTCAGCGGTTTTTGCAGTGTTTAACTTTACTAACGGAACCTGCTGGAGCTGCTTCCTGTAACTGCATAACCAATGTCTCTCTCCTCCTCCACAAAGATTTGATTTAACCCCATAGATGCCGGGCTGGGATGTTCCTTTCTACTGGGTTTAAGTTACAAAAGGTAGCTTGGGGGGTTTAAATTGAGGTGGGAAAAGCGAAAAGCTTGAATTTAAAATGCAAATTGGATGAAGGAATCAGATACTTATACATTGTAAGATATAATGTGCCCCTTTACATTATAATATAAGGATATTACGCCACTTCGGAGTTCCCTGCCCTGTATATGGTCAGGGAACCCCTCGGTGGTGTAATATCCTTATAATACATAAGGCTCTGGCATTTGAATGGGGAGGTGCAGCGGCGAAAATCTATATAATCAGTCACTCAATGATGTCACTGAGTGACTTCATGTATTTCACTGCCCCTCCCCATTTCTCTCCCCCTGCCTTTAGTAATGTAAATAACAAGCCCGTTTTTGGAGACTGACTGACTGAATTACTGTGCTGATAAGGAGGAGCGAGAGGCCAAGTCAGTTATGACTCATAGGAATGAGATCGCTCCTCCTTATCAGCACAGTAATTCAGTCAGTCAGTGTAACGGACCGGAACTGCACTGGGTGAGAGCCGATGTTTATTTCTTCCTTTAGTTTAAACGGCAGTTAACTATTTGTATGCAAAAAAACAAGCTTCTTATCACATTACCAATACAGGGAAGGGGAGACAGGGAAGGGGGAGACAGATTGCCTGTGCTGGATTTTTCTCATCCTTATGTAATATATGGAATAATACGCTACCTGCAGAATAATATGCGGAGATTACTTCACCTCGGAGTTCCCTGGCCTCTATAAAAACTCGGCCTCATGCTTCTATATGGTCAGGGAACTCCTCGGGGGAGTAATATCCTTATATTACACTGTAGGTAGTGTATTATCACTTATATATTGATGAAACAGCTGAGCACTAGAGCCGTACTGTAGTATTGTCCCAAACTACCGGTTTCATTGTCAAAATTTTCTTGGCCAAAACTACGGCCAAAGGAAGTTTCAGTGTTAAAAGTTGGTAGATTTAAGTGAAAGAATATTCATGGTTCTTGTGTTAAATATAGAGGCTCTCTCAGTAACAAGCCAACCAAGTCCTATGGTTGCTCATAAACTAATCATGTGTTATTTTATCACCTGAGACTTTTGAAAGAGCTGCAGAAAGTTTTTCCTGCAATTACTACAACTAATTAACATTCCTATTTTGCTTAGCACCGGCCCGTATAGGTGCCGGTGCGTCTGACCTGGGAGATGGCATTTCACCCTGGATGCACGGGCTGGGGGAGGTTCCGGGTATTCCGGCATCGCGCTTGGTGACGTCAAAGCGCGGTGCCGTGAGAGCCGGCTCCGAGGGATCAGGAGAGCCGCCGCGTGACGTCATCGCGTTCGCCGCGTGCACGGCAATTTAAGCCCCGCCCTCCCAGTCTCCGGCGCCATTTTGTGCTTTGCCGGTGGCTGGACAGGCAAATCTTGTATTGCTCCATTGTTAAAACAATCGCGGCGCAGGTAGAGAGCATGGCGGACAGCTTTTTGGAGCAGGTACGGGAGAGGATTGGCCAAGAGGGGTCCGGATGGCTGGAGGAGCTCATTAGGCCGGGGGCCTTGGCGCAACAGGGTGGTACCCCAGAGGTAAGGCCTACAGTGCGGGCCAGAGGCCGCACTACTCGGTCGGCCCGCCGATCCAGAGAAGGGATGAGCAGACCCCCTCAGTGTCAGGGATAAGGGGTCAAGTGAGCAGAGGGCAGGGTATCAATAGAGGTGCAGGACCTAGGCAACAACTAGTGGGGAGACCAGCAGCACCAGCCCCCATACCCCAGCCTGTGTCGGCCAATCCCATGGTAGAGGCGATGAAAGACTCATACTTTTATAGTGTTGGCTCTCTAGGGGTACACTTGACAGAAGAGATCAAAGGGAAAATATGGAGGAACGAATACGTTGACATTTGGACATTGCTATCGACCGTTATGGTCACAGTCGACAAAGAACTGGTGAGTTAAAGGTGAGGAGAGGAAAACGAAGGTGGCTAAGTCCTTCGGTAACTGGATACAGGCATTTACAGGGCGATGCACCAACGGGCGCATTGCTCCTTATTTGGAGTTAAAGTTGCGCTAACCGATGTTATATCGGTTAGCGTGACTTTAACTCCTTCCTTGCGGCGGCTGCGTGGCTAACGCGAAGGTTAACAGCGCAGCCGCCGCAAGTGATGTTATATGCTGAAATCGGCATTTTATTGCGGCACTTTCAACGCCAGCTAATAGCTGGCGTTGAAAGTGCCGGAATAGAACAGCGCCAAGTAGCGATGTTCCGAGCGCCGCTATCGGCATATAACATCGCCGGGCTGTTTGCACCGGTTGCCGATAGCGGCGCTTGGTGCATCGCCCTGTTAGTGTCTTAGCATCAGTGGTCGGGCAAAAAGCCCCCCAGAAGTGTTCTGAGCTGTTTGGGTACCTAGATATGATTTATGGGGCCTATAAAACGCACGGGGGAGCAGCATGGGCACAATATGACGAGGATTTTAGGCGTAGGCTGTCCCTTCACCCTGAGATTGGCTGGAACGCCAAGGCCACTGACTCGTGGCTTCGCATCATGCTAGCCCAAAGGGCCACTACTTCGACATTCTCAGTGCCGAGCAGCCAGGGTTTGATTAGTAGTGGGGGAGCAGGCGTGGCGAGGAAGACGGGCCCGTGTTGGCTCTTCAATGACAGCCACTGCAAATTCGGGGCGGCAAGACTCATTTACTCAGGTTTTGTCAATGGGTTTTGCATCCCCTTTCAGTTCTCTGCAATTCCGGTATTCGCACCCAACTTAAAATCAATCAGGGAAGCGCCAGAGGTAGCGCGAGCTAAGATACAAGAGGAGGTCAGGTTGGGGAGGATGGCTGGCTCCTTTAACGAGCTCCCATTTGATAACTTAAGAATCTCACCACTGGGACTCGTTCCAAAGAAGGAAGGTGGCAAATTTAGGCTGATACATCACCTATCGCACCCAAAAGGTAGCTCGGTGAATGATGGGATTAGCAGAGAATTGTCTTCAGTATCTTTTGTTTCGTTTGATAGAGCTGTGGACTTGGTTTGAAAGGCGGGTAGGGGTGCATTGTTGGCAAAATCTGATATAGAGTCGGCCTTTCGGTTGCTGCCAGTTCACAAAGATTGTTTTCACCTTCTCGGGTGCGAGTTAGATGGCAGCTATTATTATGATATGTGTTTGCCTATGGGCTGTTCTATCTCCTGTTCGTTATTTGAGAAGTTCAGTTCCTTTTTGGAATGGGTAGTTCGAGTTGAAACAGGGGTAAGTTCGATCATACATTACCTCGATGATTTTCTGTTTATAGCCCCCGCAGGTTCAAATCAATGTAATTTTCTGTTGCAAACATTCCGTTTTCTTATGGCCAAGCTAGGAGTACCATTATCGGAAGAAAAGACAGTGGGCCCAGTGACAGTGTTATCTTTCCTAGGGATTGAGCTTGATACAGTGGACATGGTTTTTAGGCTCCCCCTAGCCAAATTAGAAGAAATTCGCAACGCAACATTCTTACAGGCCAGGAAGGTAACATTAAAGCAACCCCAATCTCTGCTGGGCTCCCTTAATTTTGCCTGCCGCATAATGCCCATGGGTAGGGTTTTCTGCAGGCGCCTGTCCCTAGCCACAAAGGGAGCCAAATCCCCCCATCACCACATCAGATGGAGCAAGGAGTTGAAACAGGACTTAGCAATATGGCATGGGTTTTTACAAACATACAATGGCAGGACATGCCTGCAAGAAGCGGAAGCTTCTAATACTGAGGTACATCTTTACACAGATGCCACAGGTTCGCTGGGTTTCGGGGCCATTTTAGGTAGATCATGGTGTGCAGGGTCCTGGCCAGAACCCTGGGCGAAAAAGGGATTATGCAAAAACTTGTCCCTACTGGAATTATTCCCTATAGTAGTGGCCGTAGAACTATGGGGTGCAAAGCTGGCCAACAAGCGACTGTTTCTGGTCTGACAATTTAGGTGTTGCATTTGCTATTAATAAACTGTCCTGTTCTTCTCGGCCAGTTCTGGCATTGCTCCGGCACCTGGTACTGCGATGCTTGGAACTTAACATCTGGTTTCGGGCCAAGCACGTGCCGGGAGTCGAGAACTGTGTAGCTGATGCTTTGTCTCGCTTTCAATGGCAGAAATTCAGTCGTCTGGCTCCAGAGGCGAACCGGGACGGGGAGGAATGTCCGAAACACCTATGGGACATCGTGGACAGCAGCTCCTGAGCCTGGTGCAAGCTTCAGTCACTCCTGCAACTTGGTCAGCACATGCACATCAGGACCACAGGGTCTTCGGGTTTGGTGGCTCAACGCTGTATTGCAGGCGTATCCTTCTTCTTCCGCTTATTGGGGTGGCAAGACACCACAAAAGAATTCTTGGTGCAGTCCGTTCTCAGAGGATGGAGGAACACAAACCGCAAGAATCAAGGAGGCCTATATCTTTCCAACTTCTAACACAATTATGTGCCATTCTCCCAGAGGAAGCGTACATCCCAATGTATGGCTTGTGGGGCACTCATACCTCTTCTGGGCAGTGCAGAGGGCGGAATGTCGGCCTGGCGGTCGTAACCTGGGTTTCCAAGCTGCAACCTTGTTCTGGAGGGGCATTAGAGGACTGCATTGGTGCCAAGTACTCGCGGAAGCAGTTGGTATCAGTAAATCCGACCCGGGACCTTTAATCCTAGTAATTCATGCGGCCGGGAATGACCTCTGTCAGTCCAGACTCTCGGATCTACTAACGTTGATAACTGCGGACTTATCCCGCATGAAGAGTTTCTTCCGAGAGGCTATTCTGGTATGGTCTGAGGTCATTCCGCGCGTGGTATGGCAAGGGGCCAGAGACCCAGCGGCTATTGAGAGGGCGAGGAGACTACTTAACACCAGGGTTTCAAGGTTCGTTAGGTCTCTGGGTGGGGTGGTGGTAAGGCACAGGCAATTAGAGGGAGACAATTAGTGTTTAATGAGGTCAGACGGTGTCCACTTAAACAATATTGGCCTGGACATTTTTCTATCTGGTCTCCAGGATGGAGTAGAGCAAGCACTCTTCCTACTGGGTGGCGGTCGGAGTCCGGTGTTGGGGTACTCGTACTCCTAGTGGCGGTGGGGGGAATCATTGCAGGAAATGGACAATTGAGAGCCGTTACATGCCCTCTGGTAACTCAGAGGCTGGCATCCAAGATCAGATCTACGGCTAGACGATTAACATCAATGGAGTGAGGAAGGTTGCAAGGGTGCCCTATATATATATTTAAGTTGGCCTTGATAAGGCCTTGTTAATATGTTTTATTTAAACTGTGGCCGATCGTTTTTCACCATATATCATCTTGTCTGTGTCTTAATTGAAGTTTAGTTTAATGTAGTGAGATAACTTGGGTCTTAGGTGGCGGCTGGGTCTCATTCTCCAAGGTCTGCTTAGCACCGGCCCGTATAGGTGCCGGTGCGTCTGACCTGGGAGATGGCATTTCTCCCTGGACGCACGGTCTGGGGGAGGTTCCCGGGTATTCTGGCGTCACGCTTGGTGACGTCAAAGCGCGGCGCCATGAGAGCCGGCTCTGAGGTTTCGGCTCTCGCGGTATCAGGAGAGCCGCCGCGTGACGTCATTGAGCTCGGCGCGTGCGCTGCAATTTAAGCCCCGCCCTCCCAGTCTCCGGCACCATTTTGTGCTTTGTCGGTGGCTGGACAGGCAAATCTTCCCTCCCTCCCTCCCTAGTTTTAGCAATTTGGATTAAGTTGGAGTCACAGTTGGTTGGCGGTGGGGGGCATCCTTGCAGGAAATGGACAATTGAGAGCCGTTACATGCCCTCTGGTAACTCAGAGGCTGGCATCCAAGATCAGATCTACGGCTAGACGATTAACATCAATGGAGTGAGGAAGGTTGCAAGGGTGCCCTTTATATATATTTAAAGGAAAACTAAACCCAATTTTCTATACTCCAGAATCTGAAAATAACCCCCCTAAGAACATCAATAAGCTATAAAATACCATTTCAGTAAATCGTATTATAGTAAATGTAAGCCTGTTAAGAACTGGATGAAGTATCTGTGTGTTTGTGCAGTGCCAGGCCACACCTCCTTACCTCAGTCACATGCTTTCTTGCTTTATCTGTCCTGTAAAAGTATTGGCTAGAGATTATTAATGGGTGTGACCAACTGTAACAATTTCTGCCATAGCTAAGGACTGAGCATGGGCAGAACATAATGGTCGTTGACCAGACTGTGTGACATTAGAATGCTGTGATGTTAAGCAAAAAACATATATTATTTAGGTAAATTTCCCAGCACTCATATCAAAATGAGAGGTAAGACACTGATTACTGGATTTATATCAAGGTGTTCTGCCTTCTGGTTCAGTGTTGTTCTGAGGCTTTAGTTGTCCTTTAAGTTGGCCTTGATAAGGCCTTGTTAATATGTTTTATTTAAAGAAATAAACTGTGGCCGATCGTTTTTCACCATATAACATCTTGTCTGTGTCTTAATTGAAGTTTAGTTTAATGTAGTGAGTTAACTTGGGTCTTAGGTGGCGGCTGGGTCTCATTCTCCAAGGTCAAAGTAACCTTCATTCTGGAAGCCCATCACAGTCACCTCTTCACATGTCAACACTTGGGATACAAGCCCCATCGCTTTTCAACACAATTACGTAAAAATTACTAGCATTAAAGGCTCGGTATCGCGAAATAACAATACCGCGCATTTAGAAATACAGCTCTATAGGCCATATTTATATAGGCGCGGTATCATTATTTTTAACACCGGAACTTTACAATTGTGCTACTTTATTCTTTTTACAATAACCCATGATATTGGGAGTTTTAGATACTCCAGGTTTATAAATATGGCCCTATGTCCTTAATGTTGATAACAAATAATGATCTGGCTAAACATTAGCAGGTAAAACTGTTTTGAGGCCTGACATTATCATCAATTTGATGTTCCTTTCAGATTGGATGTTATCATGTCAAGCCATGGTATGGCCAGCATAGGGGCACTCTGAATTTTTACCATGTGTTCGATTTCAGACCTCGGCATGTAAATCAACCATGTTTAAATCATATTTTAATTGTTTTATATCCTGTACGTATTTTAAAACTGTTTTTACGGCTGTATAAAAACTGGGATATATGTTTTTATAGCTTTAATTTATATCGATTTTTCCTCGTGCAAAAATATGTTTTTGATGTTCATGTGCCACTCCCAGGCATTATGTAATAATGTTCAAACATGTTGCTTTATATTAAACAAAATATTTTCCAAGCAGTTACAGGGTGGGTGGTAGGAAAGGAATAAGGAAAAGGATGTGAACATCAGTAACAGACTAGTGTGATATCAAATTCTTTCACTTGCATTACTACATTCTATAAGCAAAAAACCTTATTAAGGTCTAACTCAGAGTAATGGAGACTGTAGGTTAAAATTAAATGGAACACCATGAGAACGGTTGTCAGGCCCGGATTTACCATTAGGCACAGTAGGCAAGAAGGGGCAATTAAGGGCACCAGGCTTTTTGTGACTTCACTATTCTGAGGTATAAATCCGCCCCTGACGATTGCCAAGGGGTTTCATGGCCATTGCAACGGTCAAGGTCACAGGTCAGTAATGGAGCTCCTTTTAAAATTGTTATATTTGAAGTAAGGGTGCATTCTTGCAGTTACAAAGATAACATAGCTATTCTAAAACTAATTACAAAGACAAGCACTGTTTATAAGGATGTTATTTACAGTATATTCATGGGCCTTGTGTGTTATATTGTGTATACCAAACCTTCTATTGTTTGAAGTCATCTAACAGTTTAATTACCATATTAAAGGGTATGTCCACCCTTGAAAATATTTTTTATATGTCATTCCCCATGTCCCCCCAGCCCCAACCGCTCTATTTATTTTATTAGAAAATGCCCCAAACTTTACTTATCTTCCCTCTTTCCTCCGCAGCGCTGCCAGGCCCTCTGCTTGCGAGAAAATGCAAGCCGAGGGGCGGGACCGGCAGTCGCGCCTGTGATTGGCTAAGCGGCAGCCAATCACGGACGCAGCTGCCGGGAGTTCATTGCGGCGGAGGAAAAAGTTGAGGTAAGTAAAGTTTGGGGCATTTTCTAATAAAATAAATAGAGCGGTTGGGGCTGGGGGGGACAGGGGCAATGACATACATAAAGGGATTTACACTAGGGGGAAGGAATCCTAATCGGGAGGGAGAGGGAGGGGGAGAAGGGCTGCAGTACGCATGCCAAACTTCTCCCGGAGGCCAGGTAGGAGGCAGAGTCCTATATGGACTCTGCTATCCTCCTGGTGGGCAGTTTTTGGGACTTTGGGGGGGGACCACAGGAGAACCTTATGGAGCTGGGATGTGAGGTAAGTATTAAACTACACTATATGATGGGGCCAGTAGTGGTGGGGATTATAGTTTTGGGGGTGGACATGCCCTTTAAAGCACAAAACTACTTTAAGATAATATATTAACATCTAATATGATATAATATACATTATAATACACAGGTTTCAGTGAGTTATGAGATTATAATACACAAGTGTGATATTTTGTAATAGGAGGCTCAGTTGTATATATCCTTATTAAAATCACTCAGCTATGTCACTAAGTGACTCATTTCTTATATTTCTTATATCCCACTGCTCCTCCCATTCCAGTGCTTATGTCTGAACAATGACTCAGCGTTTTTTGCAGTGTTTAACTTTACTAACGGAACCTGCTGGAGCTGCTTCCTGTCACTTCATAACCAATGTCTCTCTCCTCCGCCACAAAGATTTGATTTAACCCCATAGATGCCGGGCTGGGATGTTCTACTGGGTTTAAGTTACAAAAGATAGCTTGGGGGGTTTATATTGAGGTGGGAATAGCGACAAGGCTTGAATTTAAAATGAAAATTGGATGAAAGAATCAGATACTTGTAAGATATAATGTGACCCTTTATATTATAATATAAGTTCCCTGCCATTTATATGGTCAGGGAACTCCTCGGTGGTGTAATATCCTTATACATAAGGCTCTGGCATTTAAATGAGGAGGTGCAGTGGCGAGAATCTATATATAATCAGTCACTCAATGATGTCACTGAGTGACTTCCTGTATTTCACTGCCCCTCCCCATTTCTCTCTCCCTGCCTTTAGTAATGTAGATAACAAGCCCGTTTTTGGACACTGACTGACTGACTGAATTACTGTGCTGATAAGGAGGAGCGAGATGCCAAGTCAGTTATGACTCACAGGAATGAGATCGCTCCTCCTTATCAGCACAGTAATTCAGTCAGTCAGTGTAACGAACCGGAACAGCACCAGGTGAGAGACGATGTTTATTTCTTCTTTTAGTTTAAACGGCAGTTAACTATTTGTATGCAAAAAAACAAGCTTCTTATCACATTACCAATACAGGGAAGGGGAGACAGGGAAGGGGGGAGACAGATTGCCTGTGCTGGATTTTTCTCATCCTTATGTATTATATGGAATAATACGCTACCTGCAGAATAATATGCGGAGATTACTTCACCTCGGAGTTCCCTGACCTCTATAAAAACTCCTCAGGGGCGTAATTTCCTTATATTACACTGTAGGTAGTGTATTATCCCATATATATTGATGAAACAGCTGAGCACTAGAGCTGTACTGTAATATTGTCCCAAACTACCGGTTTCATTGTCAAAATTTTCTTGGACAAAACTACGGTGTTGAAAGTTGGTAGATTTAAGTGAAAGAATATTCATGGTTCTTGTGTTAAATATAGAGGCTCTCTCAGTAACAAGCCAACCAAGCCCTATGGTTGCTCATAAACTAATCATGTGTTATTTTATCACGTGTGACTTTTGAAAGAGCTGCAGAAAGTTAGCTACATTTTTCCTGCAATTACTACAACTAATTAACATTCCTATTCAAAGTAACCTTCATTCTGGAAGCCCATCACAGTCACCTCTTCACATGTCAACACTTGGGATACAAGCCCCATCGCTTTGCAACATTCAGGATTTTCAAATTCAACTTTAAAACAGACCCTTTAAGAAAGAATATAACCTGAAGTATATCTTTTGTTTTTAGTTAGATCAACTGGACTTGAAGTTTCCTCAGGTCAGGACTCAGCCATGTACCTACATCTTAAGGAAAAAGAACATACCGTTGAAGATTGTAATGTCAACATCTTGGCAAAGGAACAGGATTGGTTCAAGGGAGGTGTCATAGAGGCCATTTATGTCAAAATAAAGAAACCAAGCCTGAATAGCGGTGGGGGGTTTGACACCAACTGTCTGCCATGTACAAGGCTGTTTTGACGCCTTACCCTGGACAGTTTAGATAACACCTCTTAGCCTCAATGCATCTAAACTATGGTCTCTAACATCTTGCTGATATGCTAATTGGGACCTGTCAGGGTATTTATTGCCAACAAATTCTTGTATAGTCATACTGATTTGAGAAAGCCAGTCGGATGACTAGCGAACCTTCTTCAAGAACCCAACTTCAAGTCCAGTTGATCTAACTGAATACAACAGATATACCATGACCTGGATGATTGAGAACCGTCACAAGCATAATCTGACACAATACAATAGTTTCACCATCAAACCCGCTTGGCCCAAACCTCTGCTATTTTGTCAAGACTTGTTAATGGACTCGACCCTCTTACCACAAGCAGATTGTAACACTAAATAGAAGAGATAGGTGTGCAAGGGTTGTATGTGATGGTGTCTCTGGGAGACGGGCTGTGCCAGGCACCAATCCGTTAGATCTTTCTGTGTCCCCTCTTTTACTTTGATCTAGTCCACAATCAACTTTTATTATCATGTTTGTAATTTTTTAACTTTCAGTGCAGGTTTTTGACCTTCATTTTATGACATAATTTACAGTTGGATAAATAGATTTTAAGTCTAAATGAGCTGCTTAACATTTCAACACACTTTTATCAGAAGGTTAAAAACTGAGGCCACATCAGCACCTTACCTTAGCTGTGTGCAGTAAAAAAGTTGGTCTGCTGACATTTGACTCACGAGCCATTATGACCCATTCAACTTCCATACTCTCCAAGTGTTCATAGTATTCATTGGTTTATGATGTATAAATTCCTGTTCAATTACTTAATTTAACCCATAAGATGACCAAATGGAACCCAAAAAGCCAATTGCAGTATGCTTACATTTGCTGCAGGTGTCCTGGCTGTGTTTCCACAAGTAGAGCTTGCCACATAGAATTTATTATGATTTGGCTTGTAAACTGGAAGATTAAATTCATATTCTTTTGGACCATGTATGTGGATGACCAAATTGCAATATGACCAATTCCTGGCATCTACTGGTTAAAGCCATGTTGAAATGAGTGAAATTGGGTTTCAGCATCTTGGCTCAATATTTAGCACCACTAATTGATGTGAACCATTTGGACAATTAAAATGTTATTGTTCAACAACATATTACCATATACATTAAATTAAAATCGTATAAGTGCAATGTATGGTAATATTTATTTATTTTTGAATATTGTATTATTATTATTTGGTAACTCTCTGTAAACCTTAGAATCCCATGCATATTATGACTTTTCTATATAATTGCATGTTTAAAGGGACTGTCCACCAATGTGGGACAAAAATGAGTATGTTGTACAAAACCTGGACTTCATTCAGCCAATCACTGACTGCCATTCCCGGAGCAGTCTCCACTGCAGCTGCTCGGGAACACAAAAGGAACACAGCAGCCGCAGTGGAGAGGGAGAGCAGAGACTGGAAGCGGAATTAAAATCTCTTGCTGGGAGCAGAATTAATGATTATAACCAAATGAAGTTATATTATATTTCTTGGATTATGGATAATGTAATGTCAATAGTATATTAGTATCTGAACCTGTAAATACTGGATCTCCTAGAGACAAGCTAGTCTATGATTAAGAACTTGTGCCAGAAAAGCCACCAATACATTCTGTTCATTAAATATGTGCAACTAAAAGATAGTTTAACTTTCATTCAACTTATGGCTGATCTCAGGGATCCAGAAATTTCCATAAGTCTACATAAATGGGTGATATACCAAATAAATTGCTGTGTGCAGCTAGATTTAAATTCTTTAGAGAGAGAAAAGAGAGTTCAAATCTGGTATCTAAGGCCAGTACATAAGAGACGATTTTGGCCTCAAGTTTTCCAAACACTATATCAAGTGAAATGTTAACAGCTGAAATTTATGTGGACTGGACAATATTTCTGGCCCATTAAAGATTACACCATTGGTTGATGAATACAGACATGTCTGGGTGTATCAATAATTCATTCAAAATAGTGGAACGGACATTTGATTGGATCCAAATATTGTTATCGTGTCCTAAATGGAAAGCCTTAAAGGACATGTTTACCCCTCAAATGAAAGAATATATATTGGCAAATCTCTCCCCCCCATACACACACACCAACAAAAAAAAATTTAACAAAAACAAATCAATGGTTAGAAAGCTGACATAGGGCTAATCTGTAAAATGGAGAAAAAGTTCTTCTCCAACTTCCCTCTGATTTTCAACATGTTTTAGCCTCCTCTTCAAGCTCTGTAGTTTTTTTGACATGACCATTTCCATCCATAAATGGGCAACTATAGTGAACAAAGTTTCGTAAAGTCTGTTTCCTAATACAATAAAGTAATGGGAGCGAGATCTCGTCCTGCCCAATACCGAACGTTGTTCAGATATCTGTCTGGGAAGGAGCAGAGGAGGTGGGGATACAATAGAGGATGCTGTATACTATCGGGAGCTGTATCTTAGTTTTACAATACGGTTATTTTGGTGGGTATAATTGTCTTTAAGGTTATGTATACTGGGGGCCTTAATATGGAGATTTCCTGTTGCATCCAGACCTTTAATGTTTGCATTGCTCAAATATTTCTACACTACAGCAGACCTGAAATAAACATAAAATGCCTAGTAAATTAAAAATCCATAGTCAAATTTGATACAAACAAGTGTTTGGCAAATGTCTTGATAAATAATCTTGAACAAAGTCAGATTTTCTCACAAAATGTTCCCATTCCCGGTTGGCACTAAAGTGAGTTACAAAGAATGAATCAGAGTCTAACTCTTCCATGTGAACATGCGATGACTGGGCTTTATCGAAGCTCAGCCAAATGTTACAGTATCATCAAACCAGTCATGGGAAATATCTTTTTCTGAAGCTTCTCTGATACCGTTTTACTTATAGAGTCTCACGTCTGTTTCACCCACAATGTAATAAAGTTCACACACCGATAGGATTTTTCTTATGATTATAAAAATGCGCAACTTGTAACACTCTGAAAAATGTGGCATACCCAATAACGGATAACATGGAGATAGATCCTTAAATGGTTATATTTCTTACAGAATTGAAAACATTAGCTACAGCAAACCCAAAATAGGTAATACAGAGGAATAAGATCCATTAATCTTTTTTTTCTAAACAAAATAGCTTTGATATTTTGGTTTGGTTTTCTGGCCAATGACTATGGGAAATTTGTATAGTTTGTAGCCTACAATGCAATGATGGAGAAGATATTATATTATATGTTATATATGTAATAATATGTTATTATTATATAATAATAATATTAAATAATAACTATTATACAATAATAAATGGTTGTAAAAGATATAAAAATACTTTCATTGTTTAAAATGTCGGGTGTCCTTATTATCATTGTTTTTCTAATGAGAGATGATTCATCAGGTAGTAAATCAGATGCAAACCAACTTGGATTATCCACAAATCAACAAAGTGCTTCTGTCTGGGGCCCAGGAAACTCCAGGGCCCCCAGCTTAACAAGCAATAATATTATTACACACTGTATAGGGGCCTCCAGATAACAGCCCACGTGGAACCAAATTTGAACATATACATTTATTTTCAAACATAAAAAAAATAAAAATACCACTGAACTCATAGAAATATGTGAGATACTATTGTAATGATTTGGAGAAGGTGACCTAGTATGCTCCTATTTTCTGTTGTCTTCTATTTGTAGAGTGAAAAAAACAATTATGCGGGGGATGCACTTTCATTATTGAGGATATCAGTGTTTCAGACGTTTCTTTGTTCAGAATTCTACATCTACATAGAACAGTGAAATGGGTTCCTGAACTAGCCGTGCCTGACAGAGGGAACTATGTTAACCCAGTTCTCTTGAAAGTTTGCCTTCAAACTATTAAGCTGGCCAACAATTGATATGAATACTGTACATACTGTAAAAATGATTAACGATTTTCAATGCGGTAAATGAAGGAAGACTACCGGCATCCAGATTAAAACATCAAAGCTTTATTGGTATACAAATCCAAAGACCAACCACTCATGGCACTAACAACGGAAAGCTCAAATTTCTTCCCTACGCGTTTTGTAGCAGGACACTACTTTCTCAGGTGAGGAACAGGTGAGCCAAATCACTCCTTTAAACCCCATATTTAAGTTTACCCTTTGACGACCAATACACATTGTTAAAAACCAAAAAGCCATTAGGCGCTATTACAGAACAATGAAATAATCACTAAGAAAAATATCTCTCTTTTACGGTTCCCATAACAAATGGAACACAAGTGTCAATAGGTAAATCAACTTATATCATTATAATACAGAAGAACCCTGTGGGTATGGGGGAAGGGAATACAATAATCAATCATAGAAGCAATTTAATTCAAAATCCATATTAAATCCCCTTACTACACCAATGGGATTAAACAGGGACTTTGAATTAAATTGCTTCTGTGATTGATTATTGTATTCCCTTATAGACTCTCAGGACCCAATAGCAATGGGATAATCCTTACAGATGTCCAGATTCCCATCTTCTAGTCTCTTACCTCAACAATCTCTCCTCTAACTTCATATTCTATTACTTCTCCCTCTACTGCTAAAACAAAAACAGATCAATAAATAAAATCTAAAATAGATTATATAGAAAATACCTTGAAAGTTTTTTTCTAAAAATGACATTCCTTTAACACCTCTTTCTTTACTTAGCATTGGTTTACCAATCTTGATATAAATTCATAGATTTGTAAGTTTGCCTATGCATTTTCTGCCTTGGTCACACCTATATACTGTACAAGGCAGTAGATGCAATAGTTTGCAGATCTTTTTATTGCTACTGGCAAGAGACAAGAGTCTGCGCTTATGGGGGACTAGGCCAAAACTGCTTTAGCTCTGGAGCCATAGTCTGCATGGACCGAGCTAGGAGATACCAACACAAGAACCACAGACTTTGAATGTTAATCAAAAGAAAAAATAATAACTTTCCAACATAAATTAAAAGTAATGTCTTCTTTCTGCACTTCCCCCGAATGTTGGCAATTCAAATCTCCCGAAATTTATTTGTACAAGTAAAATCCAGAATTTGGGTATTGGGCCGTAATTCTCATCTGGTTAGCTTTAGTCTCCGACTTTCATTGTGGGCTTCTTTTTCTTGGGAACAGAAGGCAGACAGACTGTCTGTTTTTACTATAGGAACCAATTTTTTTTCCCATATTTATAAGTTGCCAGAAAGACAAGCTTCTGTGTATTGTTATTTTATGACACAGCACTTATTCTGAACTAACAGCACATAGACCGTGGCTTGTATCATATAGTTCAAATTAATTAAAATCAGGGTTACGTTGCAATTTCCAATGTTAAAATCCCCAGCATTGCGATCTGGCTGGTAAATTAAATACAAGGAGCAGAGAGTTGGGATAGATTTATTAATATTGTAATGTATGTAAAATTCTGCTTAGCAAAACGCTGTCAAATATTTTAGGCCATCTGCCAGGTCCTGTGACATAGGGAACAGAGGCCAAAATTGTGGTCAATCGAGGCAGTGTTGGCCATAAAGATGATTTATTTATTAAAAAAAGAAAATACTTGCACGGCCAACATTTCTTTCCCTAGGGACTCAGTTACTAGGAACTAACTTCAACTTTAACTTTTTTTTAAAAAATTAATAAGCCATGGTATTTTATATATGTCTGTAATGCAGTCGAAATCGAATTATTTTTAGATAATTCCCTGTCTGGTATTTATTTATGTAAATATTCTGAACTTTCCTAACTTTTGGATTTGTTATATATTATAAAAGGTGTAAGCTATGCACAGTGACGGAGCTGCCAGAGATATTCTCTGTTTCCCATGATTGCTCTGTGACTGCCACATTCTTTCTCACATCTATACAGTATAGACAGGATTTAGGGCCAGTGCTTGGCAATGTGGAGAGTTTGTGTGAATGGTATTTAAACTAATTGCATTGCTAAGTGGAGCATGAAATAACACTTTCTTTGAAGCAATGACACACAAAGTCTTTTCCATGTCACTAAACCTGTAAACTAACGATAATCAGAAGGAAAATAACTTTCACTATATCAGAAATAAAGATTACCAAGGCCTTATCACGCTGTTATTTAAAGGACAAGTATATTAAAAAAAGTTTCATGTTTACTAATCGCTTTAAACTAATTGATATTTTAAACCGAACGACCGTCTGGGACAATATTTTGGTTGGTCCAGTAGGTCCAGACAGAAAATGTTAGCAGTAACATAAAGCGATCAGTCACAACAAAATATTGTCAGAACCACTTTTACCTCACAACTGACAAACTATCTATTGATTTACTAATTAATAGTCTGTTGGGCGGGATTATTGGGTTGTTTTTATACCAGGCCTAATAAAAACGTATGAGAGAAATCTGAAATCTCACAGCACACCTGTTTTCTCTTGTCAGACAGATATTACCTAACTGCAGTGACCCAGTAAAAAGCTAACATCTGATACAATGCTGAAAATTAATAGCAAAACTACAGGGGCCTGGTTACATGCCAACAGGACCACCAACCAGCTGTTTTTTAAAAGCCAACCATCATTTGAAATTAAGGGAGTCTGCAATCAGCTGATTTTGGTGCTGGCTGGACGATCACCAGGCTCTATTGACGATAATCTCATCCCATCCTATCTAATCCCTTTGCCTAATATCAACAAAATAAATGGGCCAAAAATGTCTGACCCTGAAACCAACTCTCAGATGGTGCATTAAAGGGTAACTGTGGTCATCATACAATTGTGCTCTGTTTAAAATACATCTCTTATACCTTTCAAACAAGCCTATGATGATGTTGCTAACTTGTCTGGTTCTTAAGTTATAGGCTTGTAAATTTACAATTAGACAGGATAAACAAGGAAATGTGTGACAGTCACATAATATTCTGTGTAAGAAGCCCCACCTCCCCCCCAAAAAACATCTTTTTCTAAAGCTATATAAAGACAGTTAAAGGAGTAGGATAAAAATTGGGCATGCTCATGCCTAAGGCATGGGGTGGGGGGTATAAATGTGTTTTTTTTAAATAAAGCGCACTTGTATGGAGGTCACAGTTATCCTTTAAAGAAAAAAGTTTACAATTGTTTGTAAAACATTGTAAACTATCCTAGGAAAAAGGGGTGTAAAGTATTCCTGTCTTTACTTTTAGCAGATTTTATCTTGGAAAAAACCTGCTAATTTACAGGACTTTATTTAATCTTATTTTATCCTGCTAAATAGGGGTAATTATTACATGTTAACCCATAAAGTGTTACAATGTAGATTTAGAGCAAGTGGACCATACAAAATGACAATGAATTAACAGAAGGAATCTTCTAATGTCCTATATATCCTGGTATGGTCCTCAGCACCCAAGTCTAACGCTACAGAGCAACCAGGTAATTGAACAAGGAGTAAATCAATTCCTTATACACACACACATTTCAAATTAGTTATAAATAAAGTTATTTAAATAGTTTCCACCAATATAAGATTCTTTCATGTAATGGATTCCCGACTTTAACTGAATAAGGTTTCGCAAAGACTTTGTATAGTTTACGAGTAAGATTTTCCTTTTAGATTAGTCTCTATTTTGATTAAAACATTGAATATCGCCATTAGAACAAAGGCTTTAATTTAACTTACAAAATATAAATAAGGAATTGTACCGATATTAATGGATAATCAGCCTACAGCAAGAAAACCTAAACCCATTCATTGATTGCCAGTAAGAAAGTTCCATTTCCCGGCTATTAGTAAATAAAACATTTGGGAATATGACAAACAAAGCCAACATGGTAACGTTATTTCCAAGTGATGTGGTTCCCTAATTGCGCAACAAAGAAATAGAACTGTTTGGACTAAGGTTACAGTATATGTTAATTGATTATCTTTTAATTGATGAGTGGCGCAGCCTGATTGGATGATGTTCTGTGATGTTCATTTTCCATAGTTAGTTCAATGTAACTTTAGCTTTTTGTTTTATTTCCATAGTCAGAAGAAGCCAACAGTGTCGGACTGGGGTGTTGGGGCCTGCCAGGAAATCTGAGACCAGGGGCCCACCAAAAAGAGTTTAGGGGCCCGCCTAACAATTTATATCTCTATTATCATTCATTTACACATCCTACTGACTCATTTTGGTTATTAATTTGCATTTCTTACAGTCCCTTTTTTCTTTATATATATATATATATATATATATATATATATATATATATATATATTAGCAGTTTTCTCTGTTTTCTTGAGTGAATGGGGAGTGGGCCCACTGGGGAATTCCCTGTAACCTGGTGGCCCAGTCTGACAAGTTCAATCTCTATGGGGCTGTTTTTCCAGACTGCAGAAAGCAGACAGGGATACAATGTTTTTTGAAAATTCTTCTTAATAAGAAGAATTTTCAAAAAACATCGTATCCCTGTCTGCTTTAAACCGAACAACACACTGAGGCAGCAATTGGTACATCCGAAAGACCCAATACCAAAACACAAGAAAAGCGACATCATATATGCAGTGCAGTGCAGTGAAGAATGCTCTGATTTGTATGTGGGGGAGACCAAACAGCAACTGCATCAACGTATGGCCCAGCACAGAAGAGCCAATTCCTCGGGTCAGGACTCAGCCGTGTATTTGCATCTTAAGGATAAAGGACATACCTTTGGAGATTGTAATGTTAACATACTGGCGAAGGAACGTGACTGGTTCAAGAGAGGTGTTAAGGAGGCCATTTATGTGAAAATAAAGAAACCAAGCCTAAATAGAGGTGGGGGGGGTTCGACACCAACTGTCTTCCATGTACAATGCTGTTTTAACACCTTACTCTGGGCGTTCCTATAACACCTCTTAGCCACTATCTAATCACACCCTTAACACCTGGCTGTGATATGCTAATTGGGATTTTCCAGGGTACATAATTGCCACAGATTCTTGTACAAGTCATTCTGAATTGAGAAAGCCAGTCGGATGACTAGCGAAACGTCTTCAAGAACTACATTTCAAGTCCAGTTGATCTAATTGAATACAACAGATATACCATGACCTGGATGAATGAGAACCTTCACAAGCACTTTGTATGTATCGTTTGGTTACCCTCAAATGTGGCATTCGACATTCGATATTGCTAGATGGGTTGAACTGGATGGATGTATGTCTTTATTCAACCTCAAATACTATACTATACTATGAAATACACATTTTATTAATGTGCTGTAGATGTGAAATTGTACAGTAGGAAGGTTTATTAAGTGGAAGCAAATGTTTTTATGGCATTCAAACTTTTTATATCCTGCTTCTGAGGAAAGTGTGACAGATTCTTCTGAGGTTTATGTGCAGTGATCCTACAGCCATGAAATTGTCTTTTGTCTAGGTGGATTATGGGCTTTATTCCTATCCTTATGTACCAGATTGCTAAAATGCAGTCATATCACACTTCATATAGAGAAAATGATAGATGCATGGATGGATAGATACAGAAAAACAAACAGACCGCCAGATACATGGTAGGATGATAAATACATACATCAATAATAAACAATTAAACTTAGTCTTATATGTTAGGCATGTACTTGAACCAAGGCCTGATAACACCAATCTACAAAAGTGGATCCAGCCAACTACAGGGACATCTGTGTAAGCAGTGTAATTGCCAAATCGTACAATAGCACTCCAGCACACTGCTGTTTGCCAGACAATAAATACTGTAGGTGCAATCCTACTGCCCTCTACTCCAAGGGACAGGGAACTCCAACAGGAACAAATATGGAGGAGCACACTGTAATACTGATTCCATTTCTATTGCATAAACAACATACAACATTTCGGGACAACCTTGTCCCTTTCTCAGGTATCAGATAGATATTTAAGGAAGGGATAAAGTGGTCCAGAAACGTTGTATGTTGTGTATGCAATAAAAATGGAATCACTATTGCTCCATATTTGTTCCTGTTGAACATTGTAGAACAGCATCCTAAATAAGAGAATCATTACTTTCCTCACAAAACATTCTCAGTAAAAGCCAAGCTGGGATCTTGCTAAACCATCGTACCACTGATCACATCTATACTCTGGACAGCCTCATTAAACATCATGTCCACACCACACAGAACTGGGAAAATGTTTGACTGCTTTGTGAACTTTAAAAGTTTTAAAGCATTTAAATCAGTGTGGCACCCAGGCCCTTTCCTAAAACTTCTGGAGAGTGGAATAGGTGGGAAAACATATGATGTCATCTCCTTAATTCTACTCTATGGTAGTGAAGTATGGGGCCCTGTCACCTATCCAGACCAATCAAAATGGGAATCCAGCCCAGCAGAAATCTAGAATTCGATAAGCTCCTCCTCCAGGTCCATCACAGTACATCAAACAGTGCTTGTCGGGCTGATCTTGGCAGATTTCCATTATTGATGCAAAAAACTGGGAACTAAATAATAATTTTGGGATTACTTGAAGAACAGTAGCTTCAATTCATTCCACCATAAAGCCTTGCTACTAAACGAAGACCAGGAAAAGCCAGGTGCACTGAAACAACTATCTAACTAGGCACTGAATAGAGACTACACATTGGTCTCCTACAAAGAAAACTATAAAAATCCAAAAGAGAGACAAGTCATGAATTTCTACAGTCTGAATGTTTATAACCTAGAAATTAAATCTGCCTGACACGTACAAACATACCAACCAAGGGAGAACAGACTGTGCCAGCACTGTGACCAAGGAACATTAGAGGATGGGACCCACTTCTCTCTACACTGCCCCAAATACAAAGCAATCAAGGACAACCATTTCAAGTTACTGTTTATCACAGAATTTGTCTCCTTAGAGAAAGAGAGAAAACTCTATGTCCTGCTGGACAAGGAGGAAGTAACATCAAAAATTGTGGCACACTATATGACAGCATGTCATAGACTGAGAGGAGCATACATTAACTCAATGCCCATGGACTTGCCCAGTTAGACCCTTATCCCTAAACCATTGTATCTTAGGGTTTAACCCCTGTAGATTCCTCATATTAATGTCCATAGACTACCTACCCAGCCATACCCATACCCCCTACTGTTATATCCTAGTAGAGATGGACAAGAACTCAAACCCGAGTTCGAGCCAAACTATTCAAGTTCGAACGGACTCGGACTTCTCGAACTATCCCGGACTTCTCGGACTTTCCATAATTTTTGGACTTTCCATAATTATCGAATGTTCGAGGCACGCGAATATGCGTGTAAAATGTCTATTTTACCAATACGTGAGTAAATATCGAATTATCGAATATGCAAGTAAAATGTCAATTATACCAATACGCGAGTAAATATCGTTTATGGGATAATTATCGAATGTTCAAACGAGAGAACTCGAAAGTAGCACGCGTGAGAGTAAAATCGATTTTTCGAAAGTCTTGGATATTTGAACGTGTTCCCCAGACCATTTCCCAGGTCCCACAGCCATTTACATTAAGTTACCATTGGTATTTTAATTATATTTAATTCAAACTTTTCAAACTATTTGACTCCCATTGACTTGAATGGGTCCGTTTTCAAACTTTCGAACTTTCCATATAGTTCGAAAGTTCGAAAACGGACTGAACTTTCGGAAGTTCGGCCATCTCTAGTAGAGAGAGAGAGAGATATGGATGGATGGATGGATGAGTAGATAGATAGACAGACAGACAGATAGATAGATTATATAGAGATGTAAAACACAATCCTATTTGTAGGGTAAATTAAGTCTTTGTTCATACAAAGCCATTAAATAATAATGCCATTTGCTCTTTATAATAAAGCCATTGTTAAATTAGCAAACAATTTCCAATTTGCTTCAAGACTTTCTTGTTATTAATTCCTTCCACATGGATATAATTTCTTCATTAACCCTCTACGTTCCCAGTAAATTTTCTACACATTTAGAATCATAGGAGGTGATGTGCCGAGAGCCACATTCAATCATCATAGCCCTAAAGTCATGCTAACCCATTTGCAGCGATGTACCGAGGGTTAGCACAATTACACTTGCAGTATTTGCAGCGGTTTTACAAAAAAAAGGCTGTACAACTGCTGCAACCATTGTAGCGAGCCTATTGCAGCTCTTAAGCGCCAGCAAATAGCTGCTGTTAAAGTCACATAAGACTAAATCATGATGAACAGGAAGCCGAAATAATCTTGGTAGTGTACATCATATAAATGAGGGCAGATGTGGGCGATAGTTGCTCTGTCTACAATCAGATGATACCCTTTTAAAGGTCTACTTCTGTTAGAAACCCATTGCTAATATCTCATTCGGTTACTGTAGATTGACAGCAAGGGCAAAATGTTGCACCTGTTACTAAACAAGCTCCAATTTCTATTGTCATAAGATGCTAACTGTGATCTGGTCCCTCCCACAGTAAGAGTCACTGACTGAATTTACGATTCAGTTATGTTCTTTTAAACAGCTGATTGCGCATACGTTTACTTCATATGTGTGATTAGCTGTTTAAAAACAGCTTATCACGGAGGTTTCAAAGGGATGATCATAGGTCCTCTTACCTTCCTGGTCCCCCCGCAGTCGCAGGGGCGTTAGTTACTCCACAGGAGGAGTTGGAAACATTTTGAGAGGGAAGGGGGAGAAGAACATTTAACTGCAGAACAGGTTATGGTTGCCATCCAGGATCGCAGGATCTCATTGGCCAACTAAGTTATTTTTGTCAACCTGCTCAATAGAAAAAATAATTCATAAAATTATCACCCATACCTGAGCCGATGATTGTACGATACTCGAATTGTACATCCACAATTGTTGCTTATTTGGCAACCTTTAGTCTCACATTTGTCAGCATTCTAACTATTAAGGTTTTAGAATTTGGGGGCAGTTTTAAGATTATATCAGTTTTCATTTTAGGGGTGAACATTCCCTTTAAGTAATTTACCTATAGGTACTGTCAAACTAACTCAATATCTGATATATACAGAATTTATATTCAGGATAATTCATAATTATGACCTTAATTTACCCTTTACGTTTTTTACTATTTATCTAACATCTCCCAACAAACTTAATTGTTTTAAATTATAAGAAAAAATCAATGCACAAATAGAAATATGAGTAATAAATTACACCCATGACTGATCTGATAGCCGCCTATTCAAGCTAGACAGAGAGCCCCGGACAAATGAAATTGAGGGAGGGGCGGCATGACAAGGCAGGGAGGAGCGAACAAGAGGTGGGTAAAGAAGACAAAGGGATTGTGGAAAGAAGAAAGTGGGGAGGAGGAGACAGAAAATGGGAGCCATAGTGGAAGCAGAGAAAAAAGGCCCACCCTCCCACCCTAGTACTGTGTTTCATATTTGGGAATATTAACGTTTTCCTTTTGTCTACAGGGCAACGCGTGCACGCCAATAACCCGGCACGGTATGCATGGGAAACTGCAACAACAGCCATTCGATGAATTTTGTCACAGCTTGCTTAGGAGTGTGTCGTCTCATTAATAGGGGTTTGGGAGTTACTAGATTTAATGTTGGGTAGGCACAAGGGAGCGATAAAAATACTGTGATCAAGTTTACACAATACAACTTTATTTAGTGAAATGGTTGGTAACAAAGTGAAATCATTGCCTCTTTCTTTCACTGAAGTTTTGCTGGAGTGGTAAATTGCCCATGAATGTGTGTCAACACAAAGTAAAATCCATTGGCTGTATACATAAAATCAGTCATTTCATAATTAATTTAGTCTAATTAAAGGGGCCCAAACATGCAATGATCTTGATCCTAGAATACTGGCATAACCTGATTATTGAATCTGGTGTGGAAGATCGTCTGATGCGCTTTTTACTTATTGGCTGAGCAAGGACCTTTTTAGCGGACCAATAGCAATCATTTGTGGTGGACCAATCGCGATCATTTTTAGCAGACCAATAGCGATCATTTTTAGCGGACCAATAGCAATCGTTTTTTGCAGACCAATAGCGATCATTTTTAGAAGACCAATAGCAATCATTTTTTGCGGACCAATAGCGATCATTTTTATTGGACCAATAGCGATCATTTTTAGTTGACCAATAGCGATCATTTTTCGTGGACCAATAGCGATCATTTTTAGTGGACCAATAGCGATCATTTTTAGCGAATAGCGATCATTTTTAGCGGACCAATAGCGATCGTATTTAGTGAACTAATAGCGATCGTTTTTAGCAAATAGTGATCATTTTTAGAGGACCAATAGCGATCATATTTAGTGGACCAATAGCGATCATTTTTAGTGAATAGCGATCATTTTTAATGGACCAATAGCAATCATTTTTAATGGACCGATAGCGATTATTTTTAGCGAATAGCGATAATTTTTAGCGGACCAATATCGATCATTTTTAGTGGACCAATAGCGATCATTTTTAGCAGACCAATAGCGATCATTTTTAGCCGACCAATAGCGATCATTTTTAGCCAACCAATAGCGATCATTTTTAGTGAATGGCGGCCATTTTTAGTGGACCAATAGCAATCATTTTTAGTGGACCGATAGCGATTATTTTTAGCGAATAGCGATAATTTTTAGCGGACCAATAGCAATAATTTTTAGCCTACCAATAGCGATCATTTTTAGCCGACAAATAGTGATCATTTTTAGTGGACCAATAGCGATCATTTTTAGCGGAACAATAGCGATCATTTATAGCGGACCAATAGCGATCATTTATAGCGGACCAATAGCGATCATTTTTAGCGGACCAATAGCAATCAATCATTTTTAGCCGACCAATAGTGATCATTTTTAGTGGACCAATAGCGATCATTTTTAGCGGAACAATAGCGTTCATTTTTAGCGGACCAATAGCGATCATTTATAGCGGACCAATAGCGATCATTTTTAGCTGACCAATAGCAATCATTTTTAGCTGACCAATAGCGATCATTTTTAGCGGACCAATAGCGATCATTTTTAGCAGACCAATAGCGATCATTTATAGCGGACCAATAGCGACCATTTTTAGCAGACCAATAGCGATCATTTATAGCGGACCAATAGCGATCATTTTTAGCTGACCAATAGCAATCATTTTTAGCCGACCAATAGCGATCATTTTTAGCAGACCAATAGCGATCATTTTTAGCGGACCAATAGCGATCATGTGATCATGATATCGTATATATGGACCCCAAAAACATTCGAACTTTATGAAGGTTGAAATATGAAGTTGTTTTGTTTTTAGTTTTACAGAATGAGAGGGAAGGCTGAACACTGTCTGATTAAAGTCTGTTGGGATTCTTGTGTTATCACTTTAAAAAAACCTGCAGTTCATGACATCAGGTTTATGGAATGCTTTAGAATGAAAAGCATTAGGCTATTTATAAAAACTGATTTCCCCCTTGAAGGGCGTGTTGACCCCCCCACACACACACAAACCTTAGCAAATAGAGTAATCGCCTCCTAAACCTCATTTAATAGTTACCTTGCTGCTCCTACCGCCCCTCGCCACTGCTGCACTTCCACGTAGCCACCGTCCATTAATGCCCTTGTGAACATGCCCTTTTAAGAATATACTGTTACTGTTAATATTATTTCTATTGGGGATGAGCCCGGAGTTCCGACCCAAAACCAGGTTGAAATTTCAGACAAAATTTTGTAGTTTCGATGCAGAACTGCGGTTTCGATGGCCGACTGCCATGTTAAAACTTTCAGCCGGTCCACGGACCCACCAGTAGATTTCCGTATATTTAGTTTCTGTTTTTATTTCATTTCTACTCTGTCTGTTGATTTTGAATATCTCGGTTGCTAGGTTCCACGCAAAAGTGACCGGGCTGCAGTTTAAATTTAAAACAAACACAAGATAAGAAAAAGACCTTTTGAAAATTGTCTACGTCATACTACGTAAATGTTAGTTTTAAAATGAACTTTGTTATTTACCATTATTAATAAGTAGAAACCATCTGAAATCTGTGTATTGCGTTGAATTTAATATTTTAAATATTACACATGTATATACATGTACACACATGTATGTATCCTATATCAAGGGTGTGCACACTGGTGGGACTTTAAAGAGCCAGTGGTGTGCCTCAGAAGTTTGGTAGTGGAAATATTTCAGGTGTGCTGCAAGAGAAATTTGCATTGGCAAGTGTGCCATGGTCTAAAAAGGTTTGAGAACCACTGTCCTATATACTAAGCCAGGGACAGGCAACCAGTAGCTCTCCAGATGTTTGAAAACTACAACTAATTAGAAAGTGTTTGTAAAGGAATGCTGCGGGTTGTAGTTTTCAAACTACTTGTTGCCTATCCCTGTATTGAACTAAACCGGCGTGTGCACACCACAACTGCCCAAAGTTTGCTTGTGCACACCACAACCGCTGCCGCAAAACAGGTACGGAAACTTCAGGTAGTGGTGATGTGCAAAGCTTGCGTGCCACCGCCACTCAGAACGCCACTGCAAAACATTTGCGATTCTTTCGCGGATCAGGGGTTTACTGGTATATATTATATCTCGCCATCTCATGCTATATTATTGTGAGCTCTTCTTGATATAAATCTCATTATTATATTAGCCTTTTTAATAAGGTAAAGTTAAGACTAATAATTAGAAATAATTCAGAGTGTCCTTTCCCCCCTTCAAGCAATTAGATTGATGCTGCAGAGGTATTACAACATACTGTGCAGTATTGAAATAACAGCCAGTATCGGGCTTTTGCATCCACAGTGATAATTTTCCCATTGCCTATAGAAATGGCCAAACCTTACAAAGTTCGGTCCGTTCTCAAACTTTCGAACTTCAGTAAAAGTTTGAAAGTTCTAATTCGGACCCATTAACGTCAATGGGGAGTGATAGTTCGAAAATCTTGGTGATTTACAGATAAACTAACAATGGTAACTTACTGTAAATGGCTGTGGCACCTGGGAAATGGTCTGGGGAACATGTCACTATCATTCAAGGGTTACAGGCAATTCAAGGGTTACCGAATGATACTTTCGAGGGTTAGCAGGGAAAAAAAGATAAATTTGAGGATTACCGAAATCGACCAATACTTTCGAGGATTACCAAAAATGAAACCATACTTTTGAGGGTTACCTAAAACAATCCATACATTTGAGGGTTACCGCAACTAACAATTCTTTTGAGGGTTACCGAAAATCGAAGGCTACATTCAAGGGTTAACGGACGATACATTCTAGGGTTAGTGAATATGATCCATACATTCGAGGGTTACCGAAAATTAACAATACTTTCGAGGGTTAGTGAATGATACATTCTAGGGTTAGTGAAGGGTTCCTGTACAATAATTATCCCAAATACAGCCAAGAGTCCAGAAAAACAAGCTAGTTCAAACTCAAACTAGTTTGAATAGTTTGAGTTCATCCGAACTCATAAAGTCCATCTCTAATTGCCTATACCAGGATGTATTTAAATACCACGGCTGTGTAAATACCAGCCTAAATCTCTGTCAATCCCTATTCAGATACCCTACTTTAATACCTGCAGAAACTAGGAGGGAAGCCCAGAAACGGACTGAAGCACAAGGTTAATCAGTAAACCCAACAGGAGACTAGAAAGGGAAAGTTTAAGTATAAACTTTGAATTTGGCTTAAAAGGTGTATTTTGGAAGGGTATGTGTGTGTTTGTGCTGCAGATATTAAACTCAATAGTGGCAATGATGAGGACATTGTTGTTTTTTACTTTAAATATAGCTGTCACAGGAATGAATTGGTAGGTCAGTTGGTGTGTGTACTCGTGCATGCCAGGTTGGGGGATAAAAGACAAACTTTTTTGATGATTGGTCAAAATGTGTTTTTGACTATACTTACTCTTTAAATATGGTTGCCACATGAATGAGTGGGTAGTTAATTTGGTGTGTGAACCTGTGTAAGTTTGAAAGTTAAAAAAACAAACTTTTTTGATTATTGATCAAAATTAGTTTTTTTTTACTTTAGTTACCCTTTAAGTATGGCTGCCACAGTAATGGATAAGTAGATCAGTAGGTGTGTGTACCTGTGTTAGATTGGGGGTCAAAAAAAAAACTTTTTTGATGATTGGTCAAAATTAGTTTTTTTGACTTTAGTTACTGTTTAGGTATGGCTGCAACAATAATGGAGGGGTAGGTCAGTAGGTGTGTGTATCTGTGTCACATTGGGGGGTTTAAAAAAACCAAAACTTTGTTTTTACTATAGTTACCCTTTAAATAGGGCTGCCATGAAAATGGAAGGGTAGGCGTGTGTACCTGGATCAGGTTGGAAGTTAAAAAAAAAAACTTTTTTGATTATTGATCAAAATTAGTTTTTTTTACTTTAGTTACCCTTTAAGTATGGCTGCCACAGTAATTGATAAGTAGGACAGTAGGTGTGTGTAGGTGTCAGGTTGGGGGTTAAAAAAACAAACTTTTTTAATGATTAGTCAAAATTAATTTTTTGACTATAAATGGAAATGGAAGGGTAAGTCAGTAGGTGTGTGTACCTGGGTCTGGTTGAGGGCATATTTTTTTTGTGTGTGTTTACAACTATAAAACTATCTTTTATTGAGGATATATTAATATTATTTTTTTTACTTTATTTACCCTTTAAGTATGGCTGCCACAGAAATCTAAGGTGTGTATACTCGTAGGTGTGTGTACTCGTGTGAGGTTGGGGGGTATGTGTTTTTGCATGTAAGACCATATAGCTTAGACTTTTATTGAGGATATATCAAAATTCGTTTTTTGTAACTTTATTTACCCTTTAAGTATGGCTGCAACAGGAATGGAAGGATAGGTGTACCCGTGTGAGGTTGGGGGTATGTGTTTTTGCCTGTACGACCATAAAACTAACTTTAATTGATGATTGATAAAAATTAGTTTTTTGGCTATAGTTACCCTTTAAGTATGGCTTATATGGGAATGCAAAGGTAGGTCAGTAGGTGGGTGTACCTGTGTCTGTGTGGGAGGTTGGGGGTATCAGCGTTTGTGTTTATGACCATGAAACAAAGTGTTTTGAAATATTCACATTGGAGGATTGTTACTATTATAGTCTATGGGGAAAAATGTCCCAATAATGCTGTAACGTTTCCGCGGATTCCTTAGCTAGGTAATAGCACACTTCTCCTATATGCCCCGCACGTCTGTACCAAATTTCATGTCTCTAGCTCAAAAACTGTGGGAGGAGATACGGTCCAAAAAGTGGAAGAATAAAACGGAAGAAGAAAAAGAAGAAGAAATAGAAAGAACAGGAATTTGTCTCTTCAAGCCAAATAACTGTAAGGTGCAAAGTCTTTAACCAAAACTGTATTAACCTGTATTAAACAAAACTGGAATATTACCTCCAAGTGTTCCTGAAATAAATTAAGACAAGCATTATTTTCAAAATCGAAATATTCTTCATCCTAATTATTATTGAAAGTCAAGTTCATGTAATCACTGTTATTCCATTTCCCCCATAAAGAAGTGAAACCATTTTCATCCACGCTCCTTTCATCATAGTTATCTTACTTTCTACTTTATCTATTGAGCATGTGAACGAAGCCTTAATCAGGGGTTTTACGTTTGTCAAGATGATGCAAATATGCACATTTGGGTATTTTGTGACTAACACAAGATAGTGTAACGTTAACTACTATTAACTTAATACCTTTGGAATTTAAGCAATGACAGGTGGTTTCTGGTTTCCTAAACATTTAATAGCATGATTAATGTATATATGGAACTGAGGTTTGTTTGATGTGAAAACACAATGCTTGTTCTCAAATGGAGCTTGAGTGCGTAAAAAGATAAGATTGCTGCCTGACATATTAAGATGAAGCCTGTAATACATTAGTAAGATTACAATAAATTCGATGTGATTATATTCTGTATTTGCTGTTTTGCCCAACCTTAGATCCGGTCTTTTAACTATTCGCTGATGTGATTCACATGAAGGGCTCTGCTCACAGACCATTTTTTTTCTTTAAAAACATAAAGAAAGAGGAAAATATTTAGGTGGCTATTGGGGGATTAGTTATGAGTCCTGGTTTCAAAACAAACCTGGTTTCTAAATTTCCTGATCCAGGGCCACGTTCACAGGCGTTAAATTCAGCGTTGAAAAGTTGAACATTCTTTGTAGAAAAGTCTAAAATTTGTATCGAAACGGCAACATTTTGTGTCAATTTCGACATTGAAATTTTGAGAAATCAGAGCCAATTGGGATCAAAACAGATTTTACAATTCTACAGAATTTATCTGTAGTCAGGATAAATACTTTAGATGGATATGGATCGTACTGATCAAATAGAACCATTTGGCCTATAAAGAACGGTCAACAAACTTCTGATGCAATCAGTGGTTGGTCAAATGATGTTTACAGTAATGTCCTATACAGATGTTTCAACACAGAATTTTACAATTTTGGGCTTTTAAAACCAGTGTGTAAGACTCCTTAATATAATATTACGTAGGACTGAAGAAATGTGATAAAATCTACTATTTAGAAATGACAGGAACAAAGTGAACATAGGAAATAAAAACTTTTAGTAGAAAAACTTTTTTAGTAGAAAGGTGAGTGAAAAAAGGTTGTATGTGTCCTTTAAACAGCCGCTCTAAATGTAGTGCAAATCCCATATATAATTCCTTGCACTGGATGCACAGGTGTCTTTTGTGATACCAGCAGCCAGTAAAAGCAAGGAGTTAAAGTTGTGCCAACCAATATGAATTGTTTAATATGGTATAGTATTTGGGGTTGAATAAAGCCATACGTCCATCTACTCCAAACTACTCAGCAATACTCACATTTCCTGCCTCACAGTCCAGATCCAGAGGAAGGCAAAAAAATGTAAAAGGAAACTATCGTTGGATTACCTCTAACTTTATGTCTCAATATCCAGCAACATTCTTTGTGCTTAGAAACTCACCCATCTTTTCTTTTTTTTGAACCTGCCATCACCATGTCCAATGAAAGACCATTCCTTAAATTTTACCGTTCTCACAATGAAAAACCCTTTCTGTATTTGAAGACTAAACTTATTTTCTTCAAGTCTTAAAGGGCAACTGTGGTCTCAAAACAAGTTAGGGTTAAATGAAAGCCTGCAGTATTTCCTTTAAAATGAGCCGCCAATCACATCTCTGGCTGGAGCCTGTGAGAAATTACATTGGGGTGACTGTTCAAACTTCCTGCTTCCAGAAGGTTGAGTGACATCCCCTGACCTCAGCCCCGCCCATCCACCCGGGGGAGAAGCATGCCCAGGTAAGACTTAATGCTGGGGAAATCAGGAAGTGCCTGGGGGAAAAATTGACAGTTGAGAAGGGGAGACTATTAATGCAGGTTGAGGCTGGCCACATGGCTGAAAACAGGAAGTGTTCAAGCAGGAAGTAATAATGCTGAACCTTTCCAGCAATTACTTCTCACAAATTTTATCTAGAGATGTGATTTAGGTTTTATTTTGGAGGTATGATGGAAGGCTTTTTATATAAATCTTACTAGTTTGGAAGAATACGAGACCACATTTACCCTATTTAAGGGATGTCCGCATGTCCTCTAACATGTTCTATTGGTGAACAATGCCCCATATAGTTTATTCTCAGGCCCGTTAATGTATTTATACACAGTGATCATATACCCACGCAAGCGGCTTTTGTCTAGTGTACTTAATTTTAACTTATCCAGTCTCTCTTCATATTCAAGCTCCCACAATCCCTTTATTAATTCTGGTCATTGTATAGTATATCTGTTTAATGTCAATAGAGATTCACCTAACACAGAACCATTTATAGAATAAGCAGCACAACGATGTTTAAGCCCAAAATGCAAATACAAGAAAATGTTCCCCTAAGGGCAGCTGTCTATGCATTTGTTATAGGCACTTTGTAAAAAGTGTGATTTTATAGGGATCTAGGCTTTATTCCCCTGTAGTATTAACTTATGGGCCTTATTCTGTATATATAAGCCCAAAATGCATCACCTTACAACAGACAAAGTTTTGTGTAGTCTGCAAACACAATGACTTTGCTGACAATACCCACTTCCAAATACATATATTATTAATAAACAGATTAAATAGAAGTGGCCAAAACACAGACCCATGTGGCACCCCACTTAGAACTTAAGTCCTCATTGATGAAGCCCCATATATACAGTACTTGTTACACAATGATGTCAAAGACCTTACATTGCACTATGATGTCAAAGACCTTACCTTGCTCTATGATGTCAAAGACCTTACATTGCACTATGATGTCAAAAACCTTACATTGCACTGTAATGTCAAAGACCTTACATTGCACTATGATGTCAAAGACCTTACATTGCACTGTGATGTCAAAGATCTTACTTTGCACTATGATGTCAAAGACCTTACATTGCATATCTCAAAACAACAAGAAGTTTTTAATTTTGAAAACTAATGTCAGATATATGAATTCTATCATTTGTTTACATAAGGGCCAAATATTTCTACCCTAACAGAGCTACTTAGGGAGTAGGCAAATTAGGGAGAGTTCAGGCTAGAGCACACTTTCTCAAATGCAAAGGCCAGTCAGTAGGATGTGGTTGATGACTGTAAATATCAAAGCTTATTGTGAATCTGAATGGAATTTAAATATAGATACATTTATAAATCTATTTATAGATTTATTTTAGAGATGGAATCTTCCAAAATCCGAAAGATCCGTCCAATCCGGATTCTCCGGATTTCGGGACCCCGGAACACATTTTCAAGGATTTTTTGTATTTTTGATCATTTTCGAAATTATCGAAAATAGCACCGCACATTCGAAAATCCTCTTAGTCAAACCTTTTTCTTTTAAACCAGCGCTTGCTTATTTCTTTTCTTTCAGGTGAGATGTTTTGATTCTTTCCATCCTAAGCAGAATACCAATTACTTTTTTATTTTAAAGTATCAAGTCATCAGGAACCAACACATTTCATTTCTGTTTATGAGCAGCAGGCTGCCGGCAGTGATGTGAATTATAGTCGCCTTATTATAGAATTCACCACAACATCATCTATTTTTCTCATGTATAAGAAAATTAATATTCTTCACGTATGTAGATAAAATAGAATTAACAAGATCATTAACATCCAGACTTTACAATTGTATATTAAATATGGATTATAAAATGACTATGTTCAAATTCCTATTTATGAGTGAAAATTGTAATATTACAGATAGTGTTGCTTTATTGATACGAGGGCCGTATGTTTGACTGAGGCAAATATGGGTTTCATACTTGGTAAACCCCAGTCCAAGCTTATTGACTCAGGGTCCAGCAGTATTAAATTACAGCTAATGTATGTATAATTTTATTTATAAAGGACCACTTGGGTACACAGCGCTGTACATTATAACACACATGCAGATGTTTTTCCGATTGGGAAAAAACACCAAAAATCCAATCAGAAGAACCGTTCTAGATTCACCACTTTGTCCTGACAATCTTCCGCAAATTTGACCTGATCTTCATTTCCTGAATTGCTCAAAATATTGAAGCATGTATTATGTCTTATGAATCTCTAAATAGCCCCCAGCATGCAGGAGTACCATTTAAGGAGAAGTATAGAAAATAAATGGGATTCTCACAGTGTTTAAGCAATAGGAGTGGAGGTATCTGATGACTTAATAGATTATGCAAATAGATTCTCCAGTCAGTCAATCTGAATAATAATCTTCACATATTACTGATTATACTGATTATGTGTGAATATCAAGGCAGAGACAACTGTTGCCCAGCATAGCTTAGAATTATTAAAACAAATTTGGTGTTATGGAGTCTGAAAAAGGGATTAAAACTAGTGGCATAGGAGAGTCATTATGCCTTCTCATTGGTAGCCACATCCTTCCATAAACTTCTTAACAAATCAGTTTTTTGTTGATCCACCCTTACATATGTTATTCTCAGACGAAATGCTTGGTGGTGGCTGGCCCTTGGTTGTGGAGGTTGAATAAAGACATACCTCCATTTACTCAAACATATATAGGGCTCGTTCACACTAGAAACTGACAGAAACGCACAACATGTGTTTTTGTCAGTATGTATCCATTTTTTTCATCCATTTGTATCCATTTTTTACTATGTGTATTCCATAGATTTCTATAGAAAATGCATGAAAAAATGGACAGAAATGCTGCATGCAGTGAGTTTTTTAAACGGACTGGAACGGATTATAACGCAGCAGGTGTGAACGATATTATGAAATCCTATGGGGTTTTACTGTCTGTCCATTTTTTAAATGCACCTGCGTTTGAAAAACGGATACAAACTGATGTAGTGTGAACGAGCCCATAGCCAGAAATACACAGCCAGATGTTCTTCCAATCAGATTTCCAATTGAGTGCAACAATCAGATATCTGATTGTAAGGATTGCTCGAAGATTTCCCCAGATAATAGTTTTCAGCATTTTGAGCGATCTGATCAAATTAAGCTTTAAGGTTCCCAAGTTCTATCTTCACTTTTGATTAGAATAAATTCAACCAAATTAGATCAGATTAAACCCAGATGTTGAAATTAGACTGACAAATGTTGTTACTGCTATACTGCGGTATTTGATTTAAACTGAAAAAAGAAATTTCACTGCACAACAATGACAATTTGTAGTTTATTGTCTTTTCTTGCAAAGTATACTTATATAGTGAATCTGCAAAAAGGGGTTAAAATATGTTACAGGAACATGTTTATTTCAATAATGTTTTTACTAATCAGCATTCTCCATTTTATTTACAATAAACAGCCAGCGCTCTTGTCTTGCCAGTAAAGTTCTAATTCATAAGCGTGCAAGATCATTTTTCTCATCTTCACATAATGTCAGCAAAACCAACATTTGGCACAAATTAAAACTTGAGCGTAAAATGGCTTATGCATGTCTAGAAATAAAAGATAATTAGTGGATTTCCCTAGAGGGCTAGAAAAACATATGCACCAAATAAATTGATGTAATTACATTTCAAAATGTGCATGCTATGAATCTCTAGAATATCCCCCAGATTATTGTGTAGTAACAATAACATATTTTTTGTATTTATTTTTTTTAGCCAATTTTAATGCATGTAAAATACTGAACTTGCTAGTTATTTGCAGTGCTAGTTATTATACATACATACATTATAGCTTTCATCTTTATGCATCACTCAGAAGGTGAGAACGTCTCCCCCTAGCAGAAGCCCTTAGGCTTCTGGTTGCTGTTAGTGTATGGTAAATCCTGCAAAGATTTCAGATTAAATTATTATTAATCCCTTTATACTTTACAACAAATTGCAAATTATCTAATGTTCATTATACCTAAACTAAGGTCAGGTAATCTCGACCTATGGAGCAGCTTGGTTGTCAATGGTATTTTCTATTTGGTACTTATTTTACTGGGATAAGTAATGGACAAAATGGGGAAATCAGACTTTTATTGATAAAGATTAGAGATGGTCGAACCATTGAAAGTTCGGTCCGTTTTTGAACTTTCGAACTATTGTAAAAGTTCGAAAGTTCGAAAGTTCGAAAACGGACCCATTAAAGTCTATGGGAGGCAAGTAGTTCGAAAAGTTCGAGTCAAATACAACTAAAATATTAATGGTAACTTAATGTAAATGGCTGTGGGACCTGGGAAATGGTCTGGGGAGCATGTTCCAATATCCAGGACTTTCGTAAAATCAATTTTACTCTCACGCGCGCTACTTGCGAGCTTTCGCGTTCGAACGTTTGAGGTAACATGGACATTTTACTCGCAGATTCGATGTTCGCGCCTAGATACCATGTACATTTTACTCCCGGATTCGATGCACGAACGTTCGAACATTCAATAAATCATCGAAAGTCCGGGAAATATCGAAAGTCCGCGTCCGAGATAGTTCGAGAAGTCCGGGTCCGTTCGAACTCGAACAGTTCGGCTCGAACTCAGGTTCCAGTTCTATGCCATCCCTAATAAAGATCAAAAAATATTAGAAAGTTATTAGTTATCAACAAGCTTGGACAGTGGCTCCTAGGTCATCCCTAGAGAGTAGGGTGGTGGTGATGTCAACTGCAGAGCATCTTGGGAAACAGAGCGGCAACTCTGGGTTAACTTTTTAGGTTAACATTAGAAAGTTAACGTTTTGAAAAAGTAGGGCAGCAAACCATTTAAATAATAAATAAATGATATTATTATTATGTCTATACCCATATATCTCCCGGGGTAGAAACCACCTTGATGTATGTATACAGCTTCACAAATGGCACAAATGACTTTCTCTTTTATGATTACAAAAAAAAAATAAGAGGAAAACTCTTGCTAGTGCCTGGCAGCTTTTTGACAGGCGTCTCCTTTCACACTGAGGGATAATGCAGTTGGGTTCGCTTTGAAGCTAGAAAATGGTGGTGGTCTTTCCTTATCTTGCGGGGAGATTCTTATCACAAAGCCAAAACAAAGATATGCGTCCCATAAAGAGGGAGTAGCTTAACCTTAACAGCCTAACTATTTACCCCTAATAAATAATAATCATTATTCTTGAAGTCTAGCAAGCAACAGGCAACTGACCTTGAATTGAGCTGCGTTTAGTCCATTAAAGACACTTGTAAACTTTTAATACCGTTTTCCTGTCTTACAAAGATGAGGCATGAAGAATGCAGTTGGTTCTCTGTGAAAACCGTAAATACAGAAAATGTGGCCAATGTTATCTTCCCTTGTGATAGGTCACTTCTAGAAAGCTCAGAAACCTGAACACAAATCGAACATTAAAGTAGCTGATAATAGACAGGAAGGATTAGTGTTGACACAGCAGATGTGACCTTTGCTGCTAATATAGATGTGTCTAAATACAGTATGAAATCCCTCTCAGGGTATGTACCACAGATACTGTTAGCAAAGAGAGAGGAAGTGCATTTCTCATACCTAATTGGACTGACAGCCCTGTCTGCATAGTGGACATTGTTTATTTACTCATTGTCTCTGTGATGAGCTTGATATTTATGCTTTTGTCTGTCCTGATAGGTCCAAATTCTGTCTGGCTCCAGAAGAAGTAAATAGAACAATGCTTTATGCGCGCTCTGTACAGCTACCCAGTGATCTAACGCCAGTAACAATCATTTACATGTGTTTATTTTTTAAATGACCAGATATTTTATGTCCCATGGGGCTTTTCTGCCTCAAGATAAAAATGGGTGCACAAGGTGAAAACAAGCGCACACTCTCATATAAAGAAACACGTGTCCCCAGAAATGCCCCTGTCTTTAGCTGATCTTTTAGTACTTTGTTCTCTCAGCCAGGTCATTTTTGCAAATTAGGCTGGGTACACACGCACAGAATATAAGTGCGAACGATCAATAGTGCAGTCCCATAAGGAACTGCATGATAAATCGGAATTTACCAACATGTCCGATCATTCATTTGTCCGATCTGGACGACCAACCGAGATAGAGGTCGGTCGCGGCCGGCCACCCCACACCAGCAGATGTTTTTGTCCGACCGAAAGTGCTGTGAATTGGTCGGCCGAAAATATCTGCTGGTGTGTACCCAGACTAAAGGCGCCCATACATATACCGATATTACTTACCTGACTGAGCACTCATGCATCGTTCGATTGATCCTGCCTGAACCGCCTCTCCTATTCTTTTATGCGACCGCAAAATCCCATTAATTATGCAATCACATGTCGGTCGCATAGAAGAATGGGAGAGGTGGTTCCGGCAGGATCAAACGATTGGCAAACATTGTTATTTTTGCTGTTTTATAAAGCCAATTGTTTTTCACTGTGTAAAGTATCGCCGTGGCGATGTATGGCAGTAAAATCTTATTTTGGTAAAACTGTAAATCATCAATCGTATAAGAGTAAATGCAGGACAACAGCCAAAGGCTGGGTACACATGGAGGGACAATTTGTCCTGAGCGAGCGATCGGCCGGGACAAATGTCCGTTGATCGCGGTAAATTCGGCCGCAGCCGAATGATCGACCTTGCGGCTCCATAGAGAAGCGCACGAATGATCGTGATTTTCCGACACGTCCGTTTGTCTGGTACGGACGAACGGACAATCAAGGTCGGTGGCTGATCTACCGAAAGTGCCGTGAATCAGTCGATCGGCTGAAAATATTGGCTGGTGTGAACAGCCTTAGTATTGAGAATCACTCCACAATGTACTGACACCTTCCAAGGACCTACGGACAGGATACATACATAGGGCACTTATGTGTTTTTGCCACCTCAGACTTTGCGAATTTAAATGGCTGAACTTAATACGAGGAAACACTTATGGCGGTAAGTGAAATGGCAGTAATGACTTTTCAACACCGGCTATCGCCATTTTATAAATTGTGTTAAATCCAAATTTGGCGAAAACGGCAGCGATAATAGCGGTGAAAGTTAAGAAACCTTTATAAATATGGCCCTAATTTGCAACATAAATATTCTGTTTCCAAACCCTACATATATAATGGTAATTGTTGACTGGGACCTTTTAGTGGTTAACTAGGGGCTGCACTATTATTATTAATATTATTATTTGGGTGTCACACATAACTAGGAATCCCATCAGCAAAACTATTATGGGGCCCCATCTGTGTTTTATCTACAGTGGTTTTTGGTGAGGAGGCTTTATTTGTCATAGGACAATAAGAATATTGGTTGCAGGGTCTGCTCCCCTGGTAGTTATGCCCCTGGTGTCATAATTTACTCTTCCTAATTGTTGTCAGTCTTTGCTCTGGTGCAGGAAATTTGAAGCTGCGTTACATTCTTCCCCTCACTACCTCAGTACGCATCATTCATATTCAGTGTATTGACTAATGCCTGCTATTCTGCTTGATTGGCTTATAATTCCACAATTTCCTTGGATGGGTATGGGACAAACTGGACTACTGGACATACAGATAAGAAAGACTTAAGGTGGCCATACATATGAACAATAATGGGTAAATCCTGTCGGGAATGACAGGATTATTGCTCGTGTATAGGGGATATTCCCGACTGATCTGAGCGCAGATGAACTACCGTAGTCAGAACGCCGATTGATCGGGAATAACGGAAAATTCTGAGGACTTCTAAACGCATTTTCGACTTTTATCGAACCTTGAACGTTCGATAATCCTGGAAAATATGGTCGGAAAATAGTTTCCGATCTTATTTAGGGATGTGTTTAATTAATCCTTTTCCTTTAGAAAGCTAGAAAGCATGAGTGTGTAACATGTTATACTATATATTATTACATGTGTATTAAAGCACAGCTGGCATGAGCTATAGAGGATCTCCCAATGGACAAAAAGTCTATATGGTTGGAAACTTGAAAATAGTTTCCAATCGTATTTTCGAGAATTATCAAATGTTAGAGGCTATTTTCGAGAATTTTCGAAAATAGCTTGAACGTTCGATAAAAATCTTAGTCCTGAATTTAAGTTCCGTTTTTTGGATTTCCGGGATTTTCCCTTGATCCAAAAACCTGAAAACAGAACGAAACCTGGCAGTTTCGGACATCTCTACATATTCAATGTTGTTTGGGGACTTCATATATTCAATGTTGATTCAATGTTGATTGTCCTTTAATTATTAGTGCTTTTCAAAGGGCATGTCCAACCCCAACCGCTATAATAGTTTTTACAGAAACTCTCCCGGACCGGCAGCCGTGTCCATGATTGGCTTAGAAGCAGCCAATCACAGATGCGGCTGCCGTCAGTGGAGAACGCCGGGGGAGAGAGGTAAGGTAAGTATTGATTGGGGTATTTTCTGATGGCCAGTTTTCTGGACTTCGGAAGGGCGTTACAGGGCAGCCATTTGGAGCAGGGATGTAAGGTAAGGGGCCAGTAGTGGGTTAAATTATAGATTTGGGGGTGGACATGCCCTTTAAAAAGATGATTTGTTAAACCTCTACCCTTACTGAGACACAGACATATTTATATGAATGCAGATGTTGACAGATGGAATTACATAGACGTACAGAAAATAAAAGACCATTTCCAACAAAGTTACAGCTCTGTAATATTCCACCCAGTACGTTGTTTTTAGACAGACCATTAATGTTCAGCTGCTATTTCAATTTATTATTACTCCTTATCTTAAAAAAGAAACTTGTTCTGGCTAATTTCTATATCGTAGATAAAAAAAATAACCAAGTTAATCAAGAATGTATGATTTATAAAGCTGACCTTTGTATAAACTATATATTTTTTAAAGTGAGTTTTTAAAAAAAAAAAAAGTTATACAGAAATAATAGCCTAAGCAAAAATAATTTCTATGTTAGTACAGATGTTCTGTGGAATTGCAGATATAATCTTCCTGTAAAATATAGGAAATTATTCAACGGGTTGTATTTATTAAAGGAAGAGCCATTAAAAAAATTATTTTTTTTTAAAAAGTGAGCTTTAGACGTATTTCCACTATATTTTATGACTACTGTATATAAGGCCTAGTAAAAGTTTGCTTGTGCTTTTAACCCATACAACCAATAAAAAATGAGCTTAGGAGAAGGCGTGTTGTCTACAGTGGTTGAAACACATCGCTGTCTGGCTGCAGTGTGTAACCCACCTATCAGCTCACAACAATTAAATTAGTTTCAGAATTTTTGTGTTCACAGATCAAGAGCTCACTTTGTTGTTACCAAGCCATAAGAGATATGTATAATACATGTTACTAAGTTTCCAAGATATTTTATATTTTCTTAAAGGGTGCCTATAGTGAAAACAGAGCATGCTTGCCCTCATACAAAGTCTGGTCAGATGAAAGGAGGTGTAGGTTAAGAGTGGGAGGGGGATAATGAGTCTGAGCAAATCAAGTACTGGATTAAAGGCAACAAGCAACACACACCACAAAGAAGGGTAATGGCTAATTACATGTAATTTAAAGATTAAAATGAGGCATTCATTTTTTCTTCATAGTTGCCCTTTAAGTAGTCACCCTATCCTGACGAAGGCTGACATGTAAACCTCCTTCATTTCCAGTGAATGATCATTTTATGAACTGGGGACACTTCGTATGCAGTGCAATAACTTTTGCAATAGCTTGTGTCTATGTCTATATTTCATATTACTGAGGGTTCTTATCTTTTGCATATAATATATAAATACTACCCCTTAAGGTGGCACATGGACCGACGGGCTTTACCTAATATCGGCGTGTAGGGGCCAAAACTAATTCACTGTAATGCCAACGAATGTTGGCAGAGATAACTATCGGCCATGTATGGCCGCATGGCTGACAGATCTCCATACCGCCTATGGCTGATCAGTCAGTTTCATCACATTATGCGGACAGTTCATATTGGTATGGAAATTGTGATGGAAATTGCATGTGTATGGGCACTTTTACACTACACTTGTACAACAAATATTGTTTTATAAGTTAGTTATAGATTATATGAATGGGATATTCATATAGCCTTGACAATCACTGATTAGGGATGTGTTTAATTAGTCCTTTTCCTTTAGATTCATATGAATACAGCCTAAAGCACAGCTGGCATGAGCTATAGATGATGTCTCCCAATAGACAAAAAGTGACAAACATTGGGTGAATGTGGGAGGACATAGCATCAGACAAAGCTGCAGGATCATAACTACTGAATCAATACGCCATGCAGTGACAGAGGAATAGGCTTGTCTTTCATAGAAAGGATATCGTTTTTACATATAGTGGTTCCTGGGGGAGAGTCTGGGAAGGAAGTGAGTGATTGACAGTTTTTCTCTGCCTGGTTGTACCCACCCTCCTTGAACTAATAAAACCCCAAGAGCTGAAAATCAGTGAAAGATAGGTCAGAGAAGAAGGGGCGAAAAAAACAGATTTAAAGGGTATCTCCACTCCACTGAATACTTTGCAAATGTCCGTCAGTGGAACAGCGGAGGAGTGCAATCGCGGGTTAAGTACTCTATCTTCCCTGTCTGCTTCTGGTTGTTCATTTGAAGAACGGGAGGTAAGACATAGCTCCTTTTACTACTGTCCTTCAATTACACTGAAAAAAAGTTAATTTTCTTAGTGGAGATACCTTTTAAATTTAGTGGCAATTAAACTTTATTGCTGTGTGATTTGGCGGGAAACTGATTTAGCACAGTTTACATGTCCTTTATATAGCCCATAGCCAATAATATGGTAGCACAGAAGAGCATATGTACTAAACTACAAAATTACATAATAGAAGTGGGAAAGTATTTAAATACATTTTCAAAATGTATTGTTTCCATACAAAACTGTTCTTATTGACTGAAGGTTCTTTGAGAAACAAATCAGACGCTTCGGATGCATTGGATTCTTAATAAGTCTGAATATCTAAAATGAGGGGTTATTTAATACATGCTTTAATACATTTATTTCATAGCATTTTTTAAAGGGACACTTTATACAGTAACTATCAGCTTTTTGGCTCCTCCCCTTGTCTGTCCTGGCCTTATTTACATATGCTAACCTTTTGGATTAGGATAGGATTAGTGTTAGGAACACTGAAAACACTGATGGTGGGAGGAGTCAGAAAGCAGTCAGTTACTGAGCAAGGATAGTGTTTGTTTGGCTGATCATTTCAGTTACTCTCATAAGATCTTTTGTTAAAAAAGATTATTAAAGGACAACTCCACCCTCATAAGAACATCTTTTAGAAAGAATGACCTCTTTAAAATATGTTGATATGTCATACTTTGTCCTATGAATTCATTACTGGATGCCTGCTATGCTTCTGGATGTGTCATGGAAACTGAGCAATTTAGAGAACTGTACTGAGCCTGGGCATGCCCAGAAGAGGCAGACAGGGGATTAACATTCAGTCATTGGCTATGATGTCAACTGTCAAATCCATAACTGACAGTTACTAACTGGAAGAACCAGGAAGCAGAAACAGGGGAAACAGGACATTGTGCAGGATTTCAAGTTAGACTTATATATTTCAGATTTCAAACTATTACCGTTGAGGGTTTTGGGGGATGATTTACCTGTATGTAAGTTTTCATTTTAGGGCTAAAATTGCCCTTTAAAGTGTATGGAATCAATTGATTTTTCAAAATTAAGGACATTATGTAGGATACCTAGATATGTGTAATATATGTAAATAATTAAAGGGGAACTGTGGTCTCCAAACAAGTTGAGTTTAAATGAAAGGCCAGTTTCCTACCTTTAAAACGAGCCATCAACCACCTCTCTACACCACCTCTCTACGTGCTCCAGAGACCAAGATACACAGAAATGACTGACCAGAAAGTTAATGGGTGGGAGGCTGACATGTGACATTCCTGATGCTTCTCCTGCACAGTGCCGCCGGCGAACACAGCCTCAGACACCCTCAGTGTGTGAGGGAGACAGGAAGTCCCTCCTCCTCTCTGCTGTGTAAAGGACCTGCAGCTACAGAGAAGGGGGGGTAGGGGGTGTCAGAGTGTCCCACAGCACCTGTTAGGGGGGGCTTAGGCACCCATGAGTGGGCGGGGCTTAGGCACCCACGTGTGGGTGGGGCTTAAGCACCCATGAGTGGGTGGGGCTTAGGCACCCGTGAGTGGGGCGGGGCTTAGGCACCTGTGAGTGGGGCGGGGCTTAGGCACCTGTGAGTGGGCGGGCCACATGGGGCTGTAAGGGAATGGGCCAAGGGGGTCCTGCAACTGGAGGGACCATGGGGTCCATGAGTGGGAGGGATCAGGGGGCTGCAAAGGGGAGGAGAGACAGGGCAGATTAACTAACATGGTTTCAAAGCAGAAAGCAGGAAGTGCAGGGGACCTAGTGATGCTGCTGCCATATCACACACAAAAATGTAAATATCTTCAAAACTAAAAAAAATAAACAATGGAAATAAATTGCAAAAACTCTTAGGAGAGCAATTCCTATCAATTTACCTAAAGTCATTTTTGGACCACAGTTCCTCTTAAAATTTTTTTTTACTGAACTTCCTTTTTTATGACATAAGGCATAGGGGTTTTTGATGATAAAATATATTACACCAGGGGAAACTTTGTAAATGAAGCATGTTTTAAAGGTGGGTCCTTTTTATTAATGACATCATTGATAGTCCAGAAAACATGGGGTCCATATCTGCAGGTGACCATAATGGTGATCAATTTACAAAATGGTACAAACAGGATATCTGGTTTGCTCACTACAAACAGAATTTGGTTTTTCATAATCTTCTCAATGCGGTTTACTTTTTTTTTATTACAATTACAAGCAAAATTCTCTTCCAGAATTCTCTAGTGGGCAAGGTTTTAAAGGATAACTATACTCCAAAAAAATTTACTTTTTAACAATGGAAAGTACCTGAAGGCAGGGAGGTTGGATTGTTTATTCCTACCTCTCAATATCGTTTGTTAAGGAGCTACAGCACGTACAGTTTTCATTTCCAGGGTAGTCCTTTATTAAAGATAGTGCTGAAGCCAGGAGGAAGACTGGCAGAAGCAGTTTTCTTTGGGCTGGTGCTCCTCACAGAAACAATATTGGGAGGTAGGAATTACTAATCCTATATCCCTGTCCCAAGTACTTTTCAGTTTAACTGGTTTGTTTTTTTTTAAATTCGTACACATTATAGTTTTCCTTTAAGGACAGAATTTAATGAAGGTTTTTGAGGCAATAGTAATATTAAATAATAAATAATATAAAAAGTAATACAATAATAAAAGTAATATTAAACCCAACATCTTACACAAGAAGGAAAAATAATTATTTTGTTTAGCCATTGTTTCCTTATTATTACAGCAGTAACCCACGCAAATCATATTTGTAGAATAAGCCAAGTTTAGTTTAGACTATTGTGCTGTATTTCTAAAGCCGCGGTATCACTAAAAAGCTAGTTATTGAATTTACGATTGCAATCGTACATTTACGACCGAACGTTCGGTAATTAACAGACGTTCAGTCGTAGGATACTATGCGGTAGTAAACTACCGCAATGGTATTCTATCGGGATTATAAATCTATGATTTCGTTATCGTAGATTTATGATCGGTAAATTTACGATTGTAAATTTATGATAACGACTGTAAATTAACGATCATTAAGCTGATGATAAATTAACAATACGGATCGTTAGAGACGCGATATCGCTAAAAACCGGTACCGCGCCTTTATAAATACAGCCTTTGGTCCCTTATTATATTATAAGTAATATGTGTGGGTCGTGTTACTTACCATTGCACAATCCCGCAATATAATATGAGATGTAAACGAGATTACGTCTGGGATTGCATTGTTAAATGGATTTACATTTACACAGATTTTGGCCATATTGAATCTCCCAGTATGTTTAATAGAAAAAAATGTGCAGTGTACAATTGCACATTTCCGCTTTCCTGAAATCCGCTTTCCTAACTCCGTTTGGATGGTCCGAGGATTCTCCAATCGGCGATTCAAAGATTACCAAAAACGTGATTTCCGCAGGGACGCGTTCCCCAGACCATTTCCCATGTCCCAGAGCCATTTACAGTAAGTTACCACAGCTATTTAAACCCTTATTTTAGGCAGAAATTTCCAAACTTTTTTTTCCCATTGACGTTAAACGCAAAATTCGCAGATTTTTCCAAAAATTTAGCAAATCCTCGAGCGGAAAGGATTTTCGAAAGTTTGGCCATGTCTAAATTAGATCAGTAAAATGTTCAAAGTTGACTGATTCCTAAAATGATGCAATATCAGATTATTCGTGTGTTAGTGTTCCACAAGTTATCCGACACTGTTTGTAGTGGTAAATGTAATGATTCACATCTAGAGAGCAGAGGATATTGTGCTTGTCTAATTATCACATAAGTGGTTCTCACGGATTAGGTTGGTGCTTCGTGCCAGGTTACGCATTAACTTCCCTCGTTCTTTATAAACAGTTCGCTCTGCATTCTCATGTTTTGGCTTTGTCAATTGTTCATCCTGCTGATCAATTACTAGATGATAGGTCTATAAACCAAGTCAGAGATATTAAGAAGGGAAACATACGATTCATTTTAAAGCAGCGTGAATATCGTTTCTTACATTGGTTACGGTTACATTGAGCCGTTTACAAAAAAATGGGCCTAAAAAAAAAAAGATTGTTTTTTTAAAGGTTTAGTACCTAATATAAAAATGTGCACGTTTCCCACATAAACGTAAACGCAGGGTTCTTGCGGTGTGCCCTTGAAAAAAATATTTGTTTTACTGCAGTCTTTATAAGAGTTGACTACTGCCATTGTTTTCTTTCTAAATGTGCAGGCTGAAAAATAGGACATCATGGGCTTCCAGGCTTCTCTTTGTTCTTTGAGCCTTAATAAGGAACAGACAATTATTTTGTTCTCCTACAGAGCTGTGAAAGTTTGTTTACTCCAATAATGGTCACATGATCTCACATATTGCTCCGCACAGACTCATAAAAAAACGAGTAGGCAATTTACTTCTGATAAATCATTTTCATGAATGTTGCATGAAAATATAGTAGATGTGTTTGAATATCTTACCGAATGGGAAACGTCAATACTTTATTTGGTAATAAAATAGGACATTGTACATTTTTACAAGATGGATGAATTTAAATAAAACATTGACAATATAATAAAAAGGGTTTGTAAACCTAAAGTTCTTTTGGTTTCTCACAAAATGTGTTTTTTTTCAGAGTGCAGAATAAAAATTCCAAGGATTTTAGTTACTCTTCAATTTGTTTAGCTCTATACAGACATAGGATTGTTCTGACCACATCAGCGGATAAGAATTATTTGTGTGGTGGCTCCATTCTGCATCACTGGGGATACGTCATGCTGGATGTTTGGAACCAACATTAATGGCGCATGTAAGTGTGGGTGCGTCTGTGACATCTTCATAGCTGTGCACCTTCCTATTATCTGAAGCAAATGTGATAATCACTTCAATAATAATGTTTAGATCTACTGGAGGGCTTAAATATAAAAGTCTATAGTTGTTCAGCGGTTCTCTGGTACTTCTAAAATTCAGAAAATCCAATTTGAACCCAATTAAAACAAAACCTTATTTTCGCCATTCAACTGCAATTTCGATGATTCAACCACTTTTTTGACCACAATTTTTGCTTAGCTCAGACACATTTGAAATTCAAAAAATTCCACCAGATGTGAAGATTTTTAAAACCACCAGTTCTGAATCGAAACCAGGTTCTTTTTGAAACTAGGGGCCATATTTAAAAACCCACGATATTACGGTCATAAATGTATGACCCATCTATCGTAGAATACTATGCGGTAGGATACTACTGCAATGGTATTCTATGGCGGATCATAAATCTACGATCGTGATCTTAGATTTACGATCATCGCTATCGTACATTTACAGCCACTATCGTAGATTTATCATAACGATCGATCTCGCAATCGTTATGATAAATCTACGATAGCGGTGTCTTTCTATTATAAAGGTGCGATTCTGCGCCTTTATAAATATGGCCCCAGGACTCATTCTTTGAAACAATAATCTATTTAAGAAAAAAATGTGAAAAAAAAATTTGCCACCAGAGGAAATAATGTAACACACAATGATTCATTTCCATTTTTTTGGTATTGTAAGCAATGTGCTAGGAATTAATAGAAGATGTAATAATGGTGTCATAATAATAATAATGATTAAATGTTACTAAATGGAATTCTTTGAAATTCTCATTTTGATGACTGTTGATAAGCAAAATAACTATGGCCAATTAGTAAATAGTGGCCTAAAAACCGCTTTGAAACTAGACCACAGCCAGTCACAATATTGAAACTTATAAGGAGGATGCCTGAGACCAATAAAATGATTATAGGAATAGGGATAGATGCCATATATAAACCTACACTGTATGTAGCAGTAATTGAGCTGTTTTCATCTAAAGCCTTCTTTATTTTCATGTTTGGTACACTACCATAAAGACATAAACACTGTCTTTAAGTTTGATGATAATTGTAAGGGTTTCTTCAAGTAAATACATTTCCTGCTATAAGAAACACAAACAATTGATTTGTACTGAACAGGAAGAATGCCATATTGATAACTAATGCAACTATTTTTTTTGTTTAATTCCACTAGGACCTTTATTGGTTTGTTTCTTAAATATGAAAAATCCTGATATTTTCATATGTTCATGATCTGCACTTTTCTCCAAAATCTTCAACTACATACAATATATGTTGTAATGGCATTGTGTTAATTTTATATAAGTTGTGTATTCTTTCCACCCTTATGTTGTGTATTGTTGTGCTAACAAAATTACGATAGCACACCCTTACATCATTGCAAAAAAGTGATAAGTATTTTACAATCCGATAAAATACCACCTACGGTGCAAAATAACTGATTGCTATGACTGAGTGCTATGTTGCTTTCATGCATTATCCTTATTACCATTTCCATTGCCATCAGTCTTTTACGATTGTGGTCGTCAAGTAGCGATAATTTTTGGTAAATTTCTAAAACCCAGGTACAAAATATATTAATATAAAAAATATATAAATATTCCCCTTACTTTCTCCTGGCTTAAAATATCTAACATGAAAGTCTGATAAAACTTATATATTATCAGTCAATGGGGGAACTTATATGTACCAGTTTTTGTGGGCAACTTGTATGTACCAGTTTTTGTGGGCAACTTGCATGTACCAGTCTGTCTGGGCAACTTATATGTACCAGTCACTGTGGGCAACTTATATGTACCGGTCTGTGTGGGAACCTTATCTGTACCAGTCACTGTGGACAACTTATATGTACCAATTGCTGTGGGTGCCTAATATGTAGAGATGGCCGAACTTTCGAAAGTTATGTCCGTTTTCGAACTTTCGAACTATACTGAAAAGTTTGAAAAAGGACCCACTAAAGTCAAATAGCTCGAAATGTTTGAATTAAATACAATTAAAATATCAATGGTAACTTAATGTAAATGGCTTGGGGACCTGGAAAATGGTCTGAGCAGCGCAGGATTATCCACAAGGCAACCCTAGGCATCTGCCTAGGGCCCAGGAAATGTCTGGGGCCCAGCTTCAGAAGCAGTAACAAAAAACAGTCTATACAATATATGTAGCAAAAAAGGGGGCCCTAAATGATGGCCCTGCCTTGGGCCCCATATGATCTTAATCCATCTCTGGGTCTGGGGAACATGTTCGAATATCCAGGACTTTTGAAAAATTGATTTTACTCTCAAATGCGCTACTTTCGAGCTCTTGCATTCAAACATTTGATAATTATCCCGTAAGCGATATTTACTTGCGTATTGGTATAATAGACATTTTACTTGCATATTTGATAATTCGATATTTGCTCGCGTATTGGTATAATAGACATTTTATGTGCAAATTCGATAATTCAATATTTATTTACGTAATGCTATGTAGACATTTTACTCACATATTAGATAATTTGATATTTACTCGCGTATTGGTATAATAGACATTTTACTCGCATATTCGTGCCTTGAACGTCCGAACATTCGATAACTATCAAAAGTCCAAGAAATCCGGGTCCAGGATAGTTCGAGACGTCCGAGTCTGTTCGAACTCGAATAGTTCGGCTCAAACTTGGGTTTGAGTTCTAGTCCATCTCTACTTATAAGTACCAGTAATTTGGACAATTTATTTTCGTCTAAAACATAAAGAATGTGTGCAGCTGCACTGCATAAGATTACAAGGCAGCTCACTAGCCCAAATGCAACTTTGGGCAATTTGCCCTTGCCAGTCTCTGTAGGCAACTTGCATGTACCAGTGTGTGTGGGCAACTTACATGTACAAGTCACTGTGGGCAAATTATGTGCCAATCTGCGTGGGCAACATGTGTATACCAGTCACTGTGGGCCAACTTGTATGTACCAGTCACTGTGGGAAACTAATATTTACCAGTCTCTGTTTGGCAGGCACTCTGGCACATGTATTACCATCCTCCACATGGCATATATATGTCAGCCCTCCAGTTCCACAGCCACTGTTAGGTCAGCCCTCTAGTTCATCAGCCACTGTAAGCGAAGTCTCCAGTTCAACATTGTCTGGTGAACTGGAGGACTGACCTAACAGTGGCTGGGGAACTGGAGGACTGACCTAACAGTGGCTGCTGAACTGGAGTGCTGGAGGGTACAGCAGTCACTATTAGGTCAGCCCTCCAGTTCACTAACCAGTGTCACGTCAGCCCTCCAGTTCAACAGCCAGTGTTAGCCCACCACGCCCACCTCCAAAATCCATGCCAACCTCCACAAGCCACTTTTTTTGTGGCAGTGCACTTTTTGTGGCAGTGCAGGAAGATACAGGGGGCAGCTTTAAAAAGTTTGTCACGGTGCAAAAAGGTCTAGACACACCCCTGGTCTGAGCTATTCCATAAATCCATTAGTTTGCTACCGTCTAATATGGAAGCTCTACGCCATGTAAAATATTTTCCAGCACGCACATTCTTGTTTTTTTCAATGCAGAGGGCCTGAACACTGCAGCAGGAGGAGAGAGGCAGGTAAGTAAGAATCGGGGACTTTCTAACAATTATATAATGCGGTTGGGGCTGGGGAGCATGCCCTACCCATATCAAAAGTTAATTTCGGGGTGGAATGCCCTTAACTTTTGACACATTCCAAAGAGCTGCTGTCTGAGTGAAAGGCTGGTTCAGTCATCTCTAAACAGGACAACCTTGCAGGACCTCAATGTGTAACAGAATCCCAGGTGCTTGGCTTAGGGTGGTTCAGTCTTAGGGTGACAACCAAATAATTCTGGTTCTGTACTAGGCTGCTAAAACACTATTTGGTAGTGGCTAAATGTGACCAATAGCTGTATGATATATATCCCCCTATAAACTAGTTATTATAATTACAGGGCCTGTGCACATTCAGTAACCCATAGCCTGTATGGAGATATATCCCCCTATGTAACTAGGTTTATATAATATACAGGACCTGGGCACCATTCAGATAACCCAATAGCTGTATGGGGATATATCCCCCTATGTAACTGGTTATTAATAAATACATGGGCACTGTAAGCACACATTCAGGTAACCAATAGCCTGTATGGGATATATCCCCCTATGTAACTAGGTTATTAATAATATACTGGGAACTGGGCACTGTACACATTCAGGTAACCCAATAGCCTGTATGGGGATATATCCCCCTATGTTACTAGGTTTTATAATATACTGGGCATGTAAACACATTCAGGTACCCAATAGCCTGTATGGGGATAATCCCCCTATGTAACTAGGTATTAATAATATATGGGCCACTGTACACCATTCAGGTAACCCAATAGCCTGTATGGAGATATATCCCCTATGTAACTAGGTTATTATAATATATCTGGGCACTGTACACCATTCAGGTAACCCAATAGCTGTATGGAGATATCCCCCATGTAACTAGGTTATTAATAATATACAGACCTGGCACCATTCAGATACCCCCAATAGCCTTATGGGGATATATCCCCTATGTAACTAGGTTATTAATAATATACTGGGCACTGTACACCATTCAGGTAACCCAATAGCCTGTATGGGGATATATCCCCCTATGTAACTAGTTATTAATAATATACTGGGTCTGTACACACATTCAGGTAACCCAATAGCCTGTATGGGATATATCCCCCTATGTAACTAGGTTATTAATAATTATACTGGGCACTGGCACCATTCAGGTAACCCAATAGCCTGTATGGAGTATATCCCCCTATGTAACTAGGTTATTATTAATATATCTGGGCACTGGCACCATTCAAGTGTAACCCATAGCCGTGTGGAGATATATCCCCCTATGTAACTAGGTTATTAATAATATACTGGTGCACCATTCAGGTAACCCCACATATCTGTATGGAGATACAATCCACCTATGTAACTAGGTCATTAATACTATACTGGGCACTGTACACCATTAGGCAACCCAATAGCCTGTTGGAGATATATCCCCTATGTAATAGGTTATTAATAAGTATACTGGGCACTGTACACATTCAGATAACACTAGTTCGTATGGGGATATATCCCATCCTAGTCTAGGTTATTAATAATATACTGGGCATGTGCACCATTCAGGTAACCCAATAGCCTGTATGGGATATATCCCCCTATGTAACTAGGTTATAATAATATACTGGGGACTGGCACATTCAAGGCAACCCAATAGCCTGTATGGAGATATCCCCCTAGTAACTAGGTTGAATATAATAATATACGGGCACCATTGGTACCAATAGTCTGTATGGAGATATATCCACCTATGTAACTAGGTTATTAATAATATACAGGGCACTGGGCACCATTCAGGTAACCCAATAGCCTGTATAGAGATATATCCCCCTATGTAACTAGGTTATTAATAATATACTGGGCCCTGTGCCCCATTCAGGTAACCCAATAGCCTGTATGGAGATATGTCCCCCTATGTAACTAGGTTATTAATAATATACTGGGCACTGTACACCATTCAGGTAACCCAATAGCCTGTATGGGGAATTATCCCTATGTAACTAGGTTTATTAATAATATACTGGGCATGTGCACCATTCAGGTACCCCAAGCCTGTTATGGAGATATATCCCCTATGTAACTAGGTTATTAATAATATACTGGGCACTGTGCACCATTCAGCTAACCCAATAGCCTGTATGGGGATATATCCCCCTATGTAACTAGGTTATTAATAATATACTGGGCACTGTACACCATTCAGGCAACCCAATAGCCTGTATGGAGATATATCCCCCTATGTTCTAGGTTATTAATAATATCGGGCACCATTCAGGTAACCCAATAGCCTGTATGGAGATATATCCCCCTATGTAACTAGGTTATTAATAATATACAGGGCACCATTCAGGTAACCCAATAGCCTGTATGGGGATATATCCCCCAATGTAACTAGTTTATTAATAATATACAGGGCACCATTCAGGTAACCCAATAGCCTGTATGGAGATATATCCCCCCTATGTAACTAGGTTATTAATAATATACTGGGTACCATTCAGGTAACCCAATAGCCTGTATGGAGATATATTCCCCTATGTAACTAGGTTATTAATAATATACTGGGCACTGTGCACCATTCAGGTAACCCAATAGCCTGTATGGAGATATATCCCCCTATGTAACTAGGTTATTAATAATATACAGGGCACCATTCAGGTAACCCAATAGCCTGTATGGAGATATATTCCCCTATGTAACTAGGTTATTAATAATATACTGGGCACTGTACACCATTCAGATAACCCAATAGCCTGTATGGAGATATATCCCCTATGTAACTAGGTTATTAATAATATACTGGGCACCATTCAGGTAACCCAATAGCCTGTATGGAGATATATCCACCTATGTAACTAGGTTATTAATAATATACTGGGCACCATTCAGGTAACCCAATAGCCTGTATGGAGATAATCCCCCTATTAACAAGGTTATTAATAATATATGGGCACTGTACACCATTCAGGTACCAAATAGTCCGTATGGAGATATATCCCCTATGTAACTAGGTTATTAATAATATACTGGGCACATTCAGGTAACCCAAGTAGCCTGTATGGAGATATATCCCCCTATGTAACTAGGTATTAATAATATACTGGGCACTGTGCACCATTCAGGTAACCCAATAGCCTGTATGGAGATTATGCCCCTATGTAACTAGGTTATTAATAATACTGGGCACCATTCAGGTAACCCAATAGCCTGTATGGAGATATATCCCCTAGTAACTAGGTTATAATAATATACAGGGCACTGTACACCATTCAGGTAACCCAATACCCTGTATGGGGAGATATGCCCCTATGTAATAGTTATTAAAATATACTGGCACATTCAGGTAACCCAATGCCTGTATGGAGATATATCCCCCTATGTAACTAGGTTATTAATAATAGACGGGCACCATTCAGGTAACCCCATAGCCTGTATGGAGATATCCCCCTATGCAACTAGGTTATTAATAATTACTGGGCACCATTCGGTAACCCCAATAGTCTGTATGGAGATATATCCCCTGTTTAACTAGGTTATTAATTATACTGGGCACTGTGCACCATTCAGGTAACCCAATAGCCTGTATGGATATATATCCACCTCTGTAACTAGTTATTAATAATCTACTGGGCACCATTCAGGTAACCCAATAGCTTATGGAGATATATTCCACCTATTAACTAGGTTATTTAATATTTAACCGGACACTGGTGCACCATTCAGGTACCCAGTAGCCTGTATGGAGATATATCCACCTATGTAAACTAGGTATTAATAATATGCTGGTACCATTCAGGTAACCCGGTAACTGTATGGAGATATATCCCCTATGTAACTAGGTATTAATAATTACTGGACACCATTCAGTAACCAGTAGCCTGTATGGGAGATATATCCCCCTATGAACTAGGTTATTAATAAATTACTGGGGCAACCATTCAGGTAACCCAATAGCCTGTATGGAGATATTCCCCCTTGTAACTAGGTTATTAATAATATACTGGGACCTGGGCACCATTCAGGTAACCCAATAGCCTGTATGGAGAATATATCCCCATATGTAACTAGGTTATAAATAATATCAGGGCACTGTGCACCATTCAGTAACCCAATAGCCTGTATGGAGATATATCCACTATGTAACTAGGTTATTAATAAATACTGGGCACTGTACACCATTCAGGTAACCCATAGTCTGTATGGGATAATCACCCTATTAACTAGGTTAATTAATAATATCCTGGGCACTGTCACCATTCAGGTAACCCAATAGCCTGTATGGAGATATATCCCCTATGTAACTAGGTTATAATAATATACTACTGGCACCATTCAGGTAACCCAATAGCCTGTATGGAGATATATCCCCTATGTAACTATGTAGGTTATTAAAATATACAGGCACTGTACCCATTCAGGTAAACCAATAGCCTGTATGGAGTATATCCCTATGTAACTAGGTATAATAATATACTGGGCATGTGCGCCATTCAGGAACCCAATAGCCTGTATGGAGATATCCCCCTATGTATCTAGGTTATTAATAATATATGGGCACTCTCAGGTAACCCAGTAGCCTGTATGGAGATATATCCCCCTATGTAACTAGGTTATTAATAATATACAGGGCACTGTACACCATTCAGGTAACCCAGTAGCCTGTATGGAGATATATCCACCTATGTAACTAGGTTATTAATTATATACTGGCCTGGCACATTCAAGGTAACCCAATAGCCTGTATGGAGATATATCCCCCTATGATACTAGTTTATTAATAATACTGGGCACTGTGCACCATTCAGGTAACCCAATAGCCTGTATGGAGATATATCCCCCTATGTAACTAGGTTATTAATATATACTGGGCACTGTAACACCCATTCAGGTAACGCCGTAGCCTGTATGGAGATATCACCACCTATGTAATCTAGGTTATTAATAATATACTGGCACCATTCAGGTAACCCAGTAGCCTGTATGAGATATATTCCCCTATGTAACTAGGTTATTAATAATATACGGCACTGTAACACCATTCAGGTAACCCAGTAGCCTGTATGGAGATATATCCCCTATGTAACTAGGTTTAATAATATATCTGGGCGACTGGGCACCATTCAGGTAACCCAATAGTCTGTATGGAGATATATCACTATGTAACTAGGTTATTAATAATATACTGGGCACTGGGCACCATTCAGGTAACCCAATACCTGTATGGAGATATCCCCCTATGTAACTAGGTTATTAATAATATACTGGGGACTGTGCACATTCAGGTAACCCAATAGCCTGTTATGGAGATATATCCCCAATGTAACTAGGTTATAAAAATAACTGGGTCACCATTCAGGTAACCCAATAGCCTGTATGGAGATATCCCCCTATGTACCTAGGTTTATTAATAATAACAGGCACTGTACACCATTCGATAACCCAATAGCCTGTATGGGGATATATCCCCCAATGTAACTAGGTTATTAATAATATACAGGGCACCATTCAGGTAACCCAATAGCCTGATGGAGATATCATCCCCTATGTAACTAGTTATTAATAATATACTGTACTGGCACCATTCAGGTAACCCAATAGCCTGTATGGAGATATATCCACCTATGTAACTAGTGTTATTAATAATATACTGGGCACTGTGCACCATTCAGGTAACCCAATAGCCTGTATGGAGATATATCCACCTATGTAACTAGGTTATTAATAATATACTGGGCACCATCAGGTAACCCAATAGCTGTATGGAGATATTCCCCTATGTACTAGGTTATTAATAATTACAGGGGCACCATTCGGTAACCCAATAGCCTGTATGGAGATATATCCCCCTATGTACTAGGTTATTAATAATATACAGGGCACTGACACCATTCAGGTAACCCAATACCTGTATGGGATATATCCCCCTATTAACTGGTTATTAATAATATACTGGGAACCATTCAGGTAACCCAATAGCCTGGATGGAGATATATCCCCCTATGTAACTAGGTTTATTAATAATATACTGGGCACCATTCAGGTCAACCCATACCTGTATGGAGATATATCCCCTATGTAACTAGGTTATTAATAAGTATACTGGGCACTGGGCCATTCAGGTAACCCAATAGTCGTATGGAGATATTCCCCCTGTGTACTAGGTATTAATAATATACTGGGCACTGTGCACCATTCAGGGTAACCCAATAGCCTGTAGTGTAGTATATCCACCTATGTAACTAGGTTATTAATAATATTCTGGGCACCTTCAGGTAACCCAATAGCTGTATGGAGATATATCCCCCTATGTAACTAGGTATTATAATATACTGGGCATGGGCACCATTCAGGTAACCCAATAGTCTGTATGGAGTATTCCCCCTGTGTAACTAGGTTTATTAATAATATACTGGGCACTGTGCACATTAGGTAACCCAATAGCTGTTGGAGGTATATCCACCTATGTAACTAGGTTATTAATATATCTGGGCACCATTCAGGTAACCCAATAGCTGTATGGGATATATCCTACTTGTAACTAGGTTATTAATAATTACTGTGGCACCATTCAGTAACCCAAGCCTGTATGGAGATATATCCACCTATGTAACTAGGTTATTAATAATATACAGGACACTGTGCACCATTCGGTAACCCATTAGCCTGTATGGAGATTATCCCACCTATGTAACTAGGTTATTAATAATATTACTGGTACCATCAGGTAACCAGGTACCTGTATGGAGATATACTCCCCTATGTAAATAGGTTATTAATATTACTGGACACCATTCAGGTAACCCGTAGCCTGTATGGAGATATATCCCCCTATGTAACTAGGTTATTAATAATATACTGGGCACGGCACCATCAGGTAACCCAAATAGCCTGTATGGAGATATCCCCCTATGTAACTAGGTTATTAATAATATCATGGGCACTGGGCACCATTCGGTAACCAAATAGCTGATGGAGATATATCCCCCTATGTAACTAGGTTATTAATAATATACTGGCACCATTCAGGTAACCCAATAGCCTGTATGGAGATATATTCCCCTATGTAACTAGGTTATTAAAATATACTGGGCACTGGGCACCATCAGTGAACCCAATAGCTGTATGGAGATATATCCCCCTATGTAACTAGGTTATTAATAATATACAGGCACGTAACACCATTCGGTAGCCCAATAGCCTTTATGGAGATATATCCACCTAGTGTAAACTAGGTTATTAATAATAATACTGGGCACCATCAGGTAACCCAATAGTCTGTATGAGATATATCCCCCTATGTAACTAGGTTATAAATATATACAGGGCACTGTGCACCATTCAGGTAACCCAATGCCTGTATGGAGTTAATCCACCTATGTAACTAGGTTTATAATATATACTGGGCACTGTACCCATTCAGATAACCAATAGCCTGTATGGAGATATCCCCTATGTAACTACTAGGTTATTAATAATATACAGGGCACTGTCACCATCAGGTAGCCCAATAGCCTTTATGGGAGTATATCTCACCTATGTAACTAGGTTATAATAATATATACTGGGCACCATTCAGGTAACCCAATAGTCTGTATGGAGATATATTCCCCTATGTAACTAGGTTAATTAATAATATCCGCACTGTGCACCATTCAGGTAACCCAAAGCCTGTATGGAGATATATCCCCTATGTAACTAGGTTAATATAATTACTGGGCACCATTCAGGTAACCCATAGCCTGTATGGAGATATATCCCCTATGTAACTAGGTTATTAATAAATACAGGGCACTGTACACCATTCAGGTAACCCAATAGCCTGTATGGGGATATATTCCCTATGTAACTAGGTTAATAATAATATATGGGCACTGTGCGCCATTCGGGTAACCCAATAGCCTGTATGGAGATATATCCCCCCTATGTATCTAGGTTATTAATAATATATGGGCCCCATTCAGGTAACCCAGTAGCCTGTATGGAGATATATTCCCCCTATGTAAACTAGGTTATTAATAATACAGGGCACTGTACACCATTCAGGTAACCCAGTGCCGTATGGAGATTATCCACTATGTAACTAGGTTATTAATTATATACTGTACTGGGCACAAGTTCAGGTAACCCAATAGCCTGTATGGAGATATATCCCTCATGTAACTAGGTTATTATAATTATACTGGGCACTGTGCACCATTCAGGTAACCCATAAGTACAGTATGGAGATATATCCCCCTATGTAACTAGGTTATTAATAATATACGGCATGTCACCATCAGTAACCCAATGCTGTATGGAGATATATCCCCCTATGTAATCTAGGTTATTAATAATACTGGCACCATTCAGGTAACCAGCTAGTCCTGTATGGAGATATATTCCCTATGTAACTAGGTTATAATAATATACGGGCCAATTCAGGTAACCCAGTAGCCTGTATGGAGATATATCCACTATGTATCTAGGTTATTAATAATATACTGGGCACATTCAGGTAACCAGTAGCCTGTATGGAGATATATCCCCTATGTAAACTAGGTTATTAATAATATAGGGCCTGTGCCCCATTCAGGTAACCCAATGCCTGTATGGAGATATGTCCCCCTATGTAAACTAGGTTATTAATATACTGGGGCACTGTACACCATTCAGGTAACCCAATAGCGTATGGGGATATATCCCCTATGTAACTAGGTTATTAATAATATACTGGCACTGGGGCACCATTCAGGTAACCCAATAGCCTGTATGGAGATATATCCCCCTATGTAACTAGGTTATTAATAATATAACACGGCACTGTGCACCATTCAGCTAACCATAGCCTGTAATGGGATATATCCCCCTATGTAACTAGTTATTAATAATATACGGGCACTGTACCATTCAGGTAACCCAGTAGCCTGTATGGAGATATATCCCACCTATGTACTAGGTTATTAAATATTAAATGGGCACTGTACACATTCAGGTAACCCAGTAGCCTGTATGGAGATATATCCCACCTATGTAACTAGGTTATTAATAATAACTGGGCACCATTCAGGTTAACCCAATAGCCTGTATGGAGATATATCCACCTATTAACTAGGTTTATTAATATATACTGGGCACGTACACATTCAGGTAACCCAGTACCTGTATGGAGATATATCCCCCTATGTAAACTAGGTTATAATAATATACTGGGCACCATTCAGGTACCCAATAGCCTGTATGGAGATATATCCCGCTATGTAACTAGGTTAATTAAATAATATACAGGGCACCATTCAGGTAACCCAATAGCCTGTATGGGGATATATCCCCCATGTAACTAGTTTATAATAATATAAGGCACCATTCAGGTAACCCAATAGCCTCGTATGGAGATATATCCCCCTATGTAACTATGTTAAATATATACTGGGCACCATTCAGGTAAACCCATAGCCTGTATGGAGATATATTCCCCTATGTAACTAGGGTATTAATAATTACTGGGCACTGTGCACCATCAGGTAACCCAATAGCTGTATGGAGATATATCCCCTATGTAACTAGGTTATTAATAATATACTGGGCACTGTTAATCACATTCAGGTAACCAAATAGCCTGTATGGAGATATATCCCCCTATGTAACTAGGTTATTAATAATATACTGGGCACCATTCAGGTAACCCAATAGTCCTGTATGGAGATATATCCCCCTTGTAACTAGGTTATTAATAATATACAGGGCACTGTACACCATTCAGGTAACCAATACCTGTATGGGATATATCCCACCTATGTAACTAGTGTTATTAATAATATACTGGGCACCATTCAGGTAACCCAATAGCCTGTATGGAGATATATCCCCTATGTAACTAGGTATTACATAATATACTGGGCACCATTCAGGTAACCAATAGCCTGTATGGTAGATATATCCCCCTATGTAACTAGGTTATTAATAATATACTGGGCACTGGGCACATTCAGGTAACCCAATAGTCTGTAGGAAGATATTCCCCCTGTGTAACTAGGTTATTAATAATATCTGGGCACTGTGCACCATTCAGGTAACCCAATAGCCTGTATGGAGGTATATCCACCTATGGTAACTAATATTTAATAATATTCTGGGCACCATTCAGGTAACCCAATAGCCTGTATGGAGATATATCCCCTCTGTAACTAGTTATATAATATACTGGGCACCATTCAGGTACACCCAATAGCCTGTATGGAGATATATCCACCTATGTAACTAGGTTATTAATAATATACAGGACATACTGTGCACCATTCAGGTAACCACATATCGCCTGTATGGAGATATATCCACCTATGTAACTAGGTTATTAATAATATACTGGGTACCATTCAGGTAACCCGGTAACCTGTATGGAGATATCATCCCCCTATGTAACTAGGTTATTATAATTTACTGGACACCATTCAGGTAACCCAGTTGCCTGTATGGAGATATATCCCCCTATGTAACTAGGTTATTAATAATAAGGGCACGCATTCAGGTAACCCAATAGCCTGTATGGAGATATATTCCCCTATGTCAACTAGGTTATTAATAATATACTGGGGCACTGGGCACATTCAGGTAACCCAATAGCCTGTATGGAGATATATCCCCCTAATGTAACTAGGTTATAAATAAATAATACGGGCACTGTGCACCATTCAGGTAACCCAATAGCCTGTATGGAGTATATATCCACCTATGTAACTAGGTTATTAATAATATACTGGGCACTGTAACCCATTCAGTAACCCAATAGCTGTATGGAGATATATCCAACCTATGTACTAGGTTATTAATAATATACAGGGCACTGTACACCATTCAGGTAGCCCAATAGCCTTATGGAGATATATCCACCTATGTAACTAGGTTATTAATATATACTGGGCACCATTCAGGTAACCCAATAGTCTGTATGGAGATATATTCCCCATGTAACTAGGTTATTAATAATATCCTGGCACTGTGCACTTCAGGGTAAACCCATAATCTGTATGGAGATATATCCCTATGTAACTAGGTTAATAATAATATACTGGGCACCATTCAGGTAACCCAATAGCCTGTATGGAGATATATCCCCCTATGTTAACTAGGTTATTAATAATATACAGGGCCGTACACCATTCAGGTAAACCCAATAGCTGTATGGGATATATTCCCCTATGTAACTAGGTTAATATAAATATGGGCATGTGCGCCATTCAGTAACCAATAGCCTGTATGGAGGATATCCCCCCTATGTATCTAGGTTATTAATTATTAACTGGGCACCATTCAGGTAACCCAGTAGCCTGTATGGAGATTATCCCCTATGTAACTAGGTTATTAATATATACAGGCACTGTACACCATCAGGTAACCCAGTAGCCTGATGGAGATATATCCACCTATGTAAACTAGGTTATTAATATATACTGGGCACTGGGCACCATGTCAGGTAACCCAGAGCCTGTATGGAGATATATCCCCCTATGTAACTAGGTTATTAAATAATATACTGGGCACTGCACCATTCAGGTAACCCAAGACCTGTATGGAGATATATCCACTATGTAATCTAGGTTATTAATATACTACTGGGCACCATTCAGGTAACCCAAGTAGCCTGTATGAGATATATCCCTATGTAACTAGGTATTAATAATCTGCGGGCATGTACACCATTCAGGTAACCCAAGTAGTCCTGTATGGAGATATATCCACCTATGTAACTAGGTTATTAATAATATACTGGGCACTGGGCACCATTCAGGTAACCCATATCTGATGGAGTATATCCCCCTATGTACTAGGTTATTAATAATATACTGGGACTGTCACCATTCGGTAACCCAATAGCTATGTAGGGAGATATATCCCCTATGTAACTAGGTTTTAATAATATACTGGGCACCATTCAGTAACCCAATAGCCTGTATGGAGATATATCCCCCTATGTTAACTAGGGTTATTAATAATATACAGGGCACTGTACACCATTGAGTAACCCAATAGCCTGTATGGGGATATATCCCCCATGTAACTAGGTGTATTAATAATATACTAGGGCACCATTCAGGAACCCAATAGCCTGTATGGAGATATATCCCCCTATGTAACTAGGTTATAATAATATACTGGGACCATTCAGGTAACCCAATAGCCTGTATGGGATATATCCCCCTGTAAACTAGGTTATTAAAATATACTGGCACTGTCACCATTCAGGTAACCCAATAGCCGTATGGAGATATACCACCTATGTACTAGGTTATTAATAATATACTGGGCAACCATTCAGGTAACCAATAGCCGTTATGGAGATATAATCCCCTATGTAATAGGTTATTAATAAATACTAGGGCACCATTCAGGTAAACCCAATAGCCTGTATGGAGATATATCCCCCTATGTACACTAGGTTATTAATAATATACGGGACTGTACCCATTCAGGTAACCCAATACCCTGTATGGAGATATATCCCCCTATGTAACTAGGTTATTAATAATATACTGGGCACCATTCAGGTAACCAATAGCTGTATGGAGATATATCCCCCTATGTAACTAGGTTATTAATAATATACTCGTCACCATTCAGGTAACCCAAATAGCCTGTTGGAGATATATCCCCCATGTAACTAGGTTATAATATATATGGGCACGGGCACATTCAGGTAACCCAATAGCTCTGTATGGGATTATCCCCTGTGTAAACTAGGTATAATAATATATGGGCAGGCACCATTCAGGTAACCCAATAGCCTTATGGGAGTATATCCACCATGTAACTAGGTTATTAATAATATTCTGGGCACCATTCAGGTAACCCAACCTGTATGGAGATATATCCACTACTGTAACTAGGTTATTAAATAATGATACTGGGCACCTTCAGGTAAACCACAGTAGCCTGTATGGAGATATATCCACCTATGTAACTAGGTTATTAATAATATACTGGTACCATTCAGGTAACCCGTAGACCTTATGGAGATATATCCCCCTATGTAACTAGGTTATTAATAATTTACTGGACGAACCATTCAGGTAACCCAAGCCTGTAGTGGAGACTATCCCCCTATGTAACTGGTTATTAATAATATAACTGGGCACCATTCAGGTAACCCAATAGCCTGTATGGAGATATATTCCCCTATGTAACTAGGTTATAATAATTACTGGGCGGGCACCATTCAGGTAACCCAATAGCCTGTATGGAGATATATCCCCCTATGTAACTAGGTTATTAATAATATTACAGGGCACTGTCACCATTCAGGTAGCCCAATAGCCTTATGGAGATATATCCACTAGTAACTAGGTTATTAATAATATATGGGGCACCATTCAGGTAACCAATAGCCTGTATGGAGATATATCCACCCTATGTAACTAGGTTAAATAATATCAGGGCACTTGCACCATTCAGGTAACCCAATAGCCTGTATGGAGATATATCCACCTATGTAACTAGGTTATAATAATATATACTGGGCACTGTCACATTCAGATAACCCAATAGCCTGTATGGAGAATATTCCACCTATGTAACTAGGTTATTAATAATACAGGGCATGTCACCCTTCAGTGTAACCCAATAAGCCTTATGGAGATAATCCACCTATGTAACTAGGTTATTAATAATATACTGGGTACCATTCAGGTAACCCCTAGTTGGATGGAGATATATCCCCTATGTAACTAGGATTATTAATAATATCCTGGCACTGTGCACCATTCAGGTAACCCAATAGCTGTAAGGATATATCCCCTATGTAACTAGGTATTAATATATACTGGGCTACCATTCAGGTAACCCAATAGCTGTATGGAGATATATCCCCATGACAGGTTATTAATAATATACTGGGCATGTACACATTCAGGTAACCCAAATAGCCTGTATGGAGATATTCCCCTATGTAACTAGGTATTATAATAATACTGGGCACCATTCAGGTAACACCAATAGCCTGTATGGAGATATATCCCCTTGTAACTAGGTTATTAAATTAATATACAGGCCTGTACACCATTCAGGTAACCCAATAGCCTGTATGGAGATATATCCCCTATGTAACTAGGTATTAATAATATAACTGTGCACCTTCAGGTAACCCAATAGCTTGGAGATATATCCCTATGTAACAGGTATTAATAATATACTGTGGCACCATTCAGGTAACCCAATAGCCTGTATGGAGATATAAAACTAGTTGAGTTACATCCGAACTCATAAGTCCATCTCTAATGCCTATACCAGGATGGATTAAAAACCACGGCTGTGTAAATACCAGCCTAAATCTCTGTCAATCACCTATTCAGATACCCTACTTTAATACCTGCAGAGAACTAGGAGGGAAGCCAAAGTAAACGGACTGAAACAAGGTTAATCAGTAACCCAACAGGAGACTAGAAAGGAAAGTTTAAGTATAACTTTGAATTTGGCTTAAAAGGGGTATTTGGAAGGTATGTGTGTGTTTGTGTGCAGAATTAAACCAATAGTGGCAATGATGAGGAACTGTTGTTTTTTACTTTAAATATAGCTGTCACAGGAATGAATTGGTAGAGGTCAGTTGTGTTTGTGTAATCGTGCATGCAGGTTGGGGATAAAGACAAACTTTTTTGATGATTGGGCAAAATGTGGTTTTTGACTATACTTACTCTTTTAAATATGGTGCCACATGAATGAGTGGGTAGTTAATTTGGTGTGTGTGAACCTGTGTAAGTTTGAAAAGTTGAAAAAACAAACTTTTTTGATTATTGATCAAAATTAGTTTTTTTTACTTAGTTACCCTTTAAGTATGGCTGCCACGTAATGGATAGTAGCAAGTAGGTGTGTGTACCTGTGTAGATTGGTGGTCAAAAAAAAACTTTTTGATGATTGGTCAAAATTAGTTTTTTTGACTTTTGTTACTGTTTAGGTAGGGCTGCCAACAATAATGGAGGGGTGGGTAGGTCGAGTAGTGTGGTATCTGTGTCACATTGGGGGGTTTAAAAAAAACCAAAACTTGTTTTTACTATAGTTACCCATTTTTAAATAGGGCTGCCATGAAAATGGAAGGGTAGGGCTTGTGTACCTGGATCAGGTTGGAAGTTAAAAAAAAAACTTTTTTGATATGATCAAATGTTTTTTTTGACTTTAGTTACCCTTTAAGGATGCTGCCACGTGAATTGATAGTAGGACAGTAGGTGTGGTAGGGTGTCAGGTTGGGGGTTAAAAAAACAAACTTTTTAATGATTAGTAACAAATTAATTTTTTGACTATAAATGGCAATGGAAGGGTAAGTCCAGGATGGTGTGGTACCTGGGTCGGTTGAGGGATATTTTTTTTGGTGGTGTTACAACTATAAAACATCTTTATTGAGGATATTATATTATTATTTTTTACTTTATTACCCTTTAAGTATGGCTGCCACACAGAAATCTAAGTGTGTATACTCGTAGGTGTGTGTACTTGTGTGAGGTTGGGGGTATGATAGTTGTTTTTGCATGTAAGACCATTACTAGACTTTATGAGGATATATCAACAATTCGTTTTTTGTAACTTTATTTACCCTTAAGTATGGCTGCCAACGAATGGAAGGATAGGTGTACCGTGTGAGGTTGGGGGATGTTTTTGCCTGTACGACACTAAAAACTAACTTTAATTGATGATTGATAAAAATAGTTTTTTGGCTATAGTTACCCTTTAAGTATGGCTTATATGGGCATGCAAAGGTAGGTCAGTAGTGGGTGTACCTGTGTCTGGTGTGGAGGTTGGGGGTATCACGTTTTGTGTATGACCATGTGAAACAAAGTGTTTGAAATATTCAATGGAGGATTGTTATATTTAGTCTATGGGGAAAAATGTCCCATAATGCTGTAAGTTTCCGCGGATTCTTAGCTAGGTAATAGACACACTTCTCCTATATGCCCGCACGTCTGGTACCAAATTTCATGTCTCTAGCTCAAAAACGTGGGAGGAGATACGTCCAAAAAGTGGAAGAATAAAACGAAGAAGAAAAGAAGAAGAAATAGAGAACAGGAATTTGTTCTCTCAAGCCAAATAACTGTTAAGGTGCAAAGTCTTTTTAACCAAAACTGTTGTATTAACTGTATTAAACAAAACTGGAATATTACCTCCAAGTGTTCTGAATAAATTAAGACAAGCATTATTTTCAAAATCGAAATTCTTCATCCTAATTATTATTGAAAGTCAAGTTCATGTAATCACTGTATTCCATTTCCCCCATAAAGAAGTGGAACATTTTCATCCACGCTCTTTCATCATGTTATCTTACTTCTACTTTATCTATTGAGCATGTGAACGAAGCCTTAATCAGGGGTTTTTACGTTTGTCAAGATGATGACAAATATGCACATTTGGGTATTTTGTGACTACACAAGATAGTGTACGTTAATACTATTAACTAATACCTTTGGAATTTAAGCAATGACAGGTGGTTTCTGGTTTCCTAAACATTTAATGCATGATTAATGTATATATGGAACTGAGGTTTTGTTTATGTGAAAACACATGCTTGTTCTCAAATGGAGCTTGAGTGCGTAAAAAGAAAGATTGGTGCCGACATTAAGATGAAGCCTGTAATATTAGAAGATTACAATAAATTCGATGTGATTATATTCTGTATTTGCTGTTTTGCCCAACTTAGATCCGTCTTTAACTATTCGCTGATGTGATTTCACATGAAGGGCTCTGCCTCACAACCATTTTTTTTCTTTAAAACCATAAAGAAAGAGGAAAATATTTAGTGGCTATTGGGGATTAGTTAGGAGTCCTGGTTTCAAAACAAACCTGGTTCTAAATTTCCTGATCCAGGCCACGTTCACAGGCGTTAATTCAGCGTTGAAAAGTTGAACATTCTTGTAGAAAGTCTGAAAATTTGTATCGAACGGCAACATTTTGTCAATTTCGACATTGAAATTTTGAGAAATCAGAGCCAATTGGGATCAAAAACAGATTTTACAATTCTACAGAATTTATCTGTAGTCAGGATAAATACTTATGATGGATATGGATCGTAATGATCAAATAGAACCTTTGGCCTATAAGAACGGTCAACAAACTTCTGATGCAATCAGTGGTTGGCAAATGATTTACAGTAATGTCCTTACAGATGTTTTCAAACACAGAATTTTACAATTTTGGGCTTTTAAAACCAGTGTGTAAGACTCTTAATATAATATTACGTAGGACTGAAGAAATGTGAAAATCTACTATTTAGAAATGACAGGAACAAAGTGAACTAGGAAATAAAAACTTTTTAGTAGAAAAACTTTTTAGTAGAAAGGTGAGTGAAAAAAGGTTGTATTGTCCTTTAACAGCCGCTCTAAATGTAGTGCAAATCCTATAATAATTCCTTGCACTGGATGCACAGTGTCTTTTGTGATAACCAGCAGCCAGTAAAAGCAAGGAGTTAAAGTGTGCCAACCATAGAATTTTTAATATGGTTAGTATTTGGGTTGAATAAGCCATACGTCCATCTACTCCAACACTACTCAGCATACTCAATTTCTGCCTCACAGTCCAGATCCGAGGAAGGCAAAAAAATGTAAAAGGAAACTATCGTTGGATTACCTGCTAACTTTATGTCTCAATATCCAGCAACATTCTTTGTGCTTAGAAACTCACCCACTTTCTTTTTTTTGACCTGCCACCACCATGTCCAATGAAAGACCATTCCTTAAATTTTACCGTCTCACAATGAAAAACCTTTCGTGTATTTGAAGACTAAACTTATTTTCTTCAGTCTTAAAGGGACACTGTGGTCTCAAAACAAGTTAGGGTTTAATGGAAAGCCTGCAGTATTTCCTTTAAAATGAGCCGCCATCACATCTCTGGCTGGAGCCTGTGAGAAATTACATTGGGGTTGACTGTTCAAACTTCCTGCTTCCAGAAGTTGGAGTGACATCCCTGACCTCAGCCCCGCCCATCCACCCGGGGAGGGAGAAGCAATGCCCAGGTAAGACTTAATGCTGGGAAATCAGGAAGTGCTCTGGGGGAAAAATTGACAGTGAGGAAGGGGAGACTATTAATGCAGGTTGAGGCTGGCCACATGGCTGAAACAGGAAGTGTTCAAGCAGGAAGTAATAATGCTGAACCTTTCGACAATTACTTCTCACAAATTTTATCTAGAGATGTGATTTAGGTTTATTTTGGAGGTATGTGGAGGCTTTTTATATAAATCTTACTAGTTTGGAAGAATACGAGACCACATTTACCATATTTAAGGATGTCCGCAGTCCTCTAACATGTTCTATGGTGAACAATGCCCATATAGTTTATTCTCAGGCCCGTAATGTATTATACACCAGGATCATATACCCACGCAAGCGTTTGTCTAGTGTACTTAATTTTAACTTATCCAGTCTCTCTTCATATTCAAGCTCCCACAATCCCTTTATTAATTCTGGTCATTGTATAGTATATCTGTTTAATGTCAATAGAGATTCACCTAACACAGACAGAACCATTTATAGAATAAGCAGCACAACGATGTTTAGCCCAAAATGCAAATACAAGAAAATGTTCCCCTAGGGCAGCTGTCATGGCATTTGTTATAGGCACTTTGTAAAAAGTGTGAGTTTTATAGGATCTAGGCTTTATTCCCTGTAGTATTAATTATGGGCCTTATTGTATATATAGCCCAAAATGCATCACTTACAAACAGACAAAGTTTTGTGTAGTCTGCAAACACAATGACTTGCTGACAATACCACTTCCAAATACATATATTATTATAAACAGATTAAATAGAAGGGCACAAACACAGACCCATGTGGCACCCCACTTGAACTTAAGTCCTCATTGATGAGCCCATATATACAGGTACTTGTTACACAATGATGGTCAAAGACCTTACATGCACTATGATGCAAAGACTTACCTTGCTCTATGATGTCAAAGACCTTACATTGCACATGATGTCAAAAACCTTACATTGCACTGTAATGTCAAAGACCTTCATTGCACATGATCAAAGACCTTACATTGCACTGTGATGTCAAAGATCTTACTTTGCACTATGATGTCAAAGACTTACATGATATCTCAAAACAACAAGAAGTTTTAATTTTGAAAACTAATGTCAGATATATGAATCTATCATTTGTTACATAAGGGCCAAATATTTCTACCCTAACAGAGCACTTAGGGAGTGGCAAATTAGAGAGTTCAAGGCTAGAGCACACTTTCTCAAATGCAAAGGCCAGTCAGTAGGATGTGGTTGATGACTGTAAATATCAAAGCTTATTGTGAAGCTGAATGGAATTTAAAATTATAGATACATTTATAAATCTATTTATTAGTTTATTTTAGAGATGGAATCTTCCAAATCCGAAAGATCCGTCCAATCGGATTTCTCCGGATTTCGGGACCCGGAACACATTTTCAAGGATTTTTTGTATTTTTGATCATTTTCGAAATTATCGAAAATAGCACCGCACATTCGAAAATCCTCTTAGTCAAACCTTTTTCTTTTAAACCAGCGCTTGCTTATTTCTTTTTCTTTCAGGTGAGATGTTTTGATTCTTCCATCCTAAGCAGAATACCAATTACTTTTTATTTTAAAGTATCAAGTCACAGGAACCAACACATTTCATTTCTGTTTATGAGCAGCAGGCTGCCGGCAGTGATGTGAATTATAGTCGCCTATTATAGAACTTCACCACAACATCATCTATTTTTCTCATGTATAAGAAATAATATTCTTCACGTATGTAGATAAAATAGAATTAACAAGATCATAACATCCAGGACTTTACAATTGTATTTAATATGATTATAAAATGACTATGTTCAAATTCCTATTTTGAGGTGAAAATTGTAATATTACAGATAGTGGCTTATGATACGAGGGCCGTATGTTTGACGAGGCAATATGGGTTTCATACTTGAAACCCCAGTCCAACTTATTGACTCAGGGTCCAGCAGTATTAAATTACAGCCAATGTAGTGTATAATTTTATTTATAAAGGACCACCCTTGGGTACACAGCGCTGTGACATTATAACAAACATGCAGAGTTTTTCCGTTGGGAAAAAAACACCAAAAACCAATCAGAAGAACCGTTCTAGATTCACCACTTTGTCCTGACAATCTTCCGCAAATTTGACCTGATCTTCATTTCCTGAATTGCTCAAAAATGAAGCATGTATTATGTCGTTATGAATCTCTAAATAGCCCCAGCATTGCAGGAGTACCATTTAAGGAGAAGTATAGAGAAAATAATGGGATTCTCACAGTGTTTAAGCATAGGAGTGGAGGTATCTGATGACTTAATAGATTATGCAAATAGATTCTCCAGTCAGTCAATCTGAATAATAATCTTCACATATTACTGATTATACTGATTATGTGTGAATATCAAGGAGAGACAACTGTTGCCCAGCATAGCTTAGAATTATTAAAACAATTTGGTGTTATGGAGTGAAAAAGGGATTAAAACTAGTGGCATAGGAGAGTCATTATGCCTTCTCATTGGTAGCCACATCCTTCCATAAACTTCTTAACAAATACAGTTTTTTGTTGATCCACCTTACATATGTTATTCTCAGACGAAATGCTTGGTGGTGGCTGGCCCTTGGTTGTGGAGGTTGAATAAAGACATACCTCCATTTACTCAACATATATAGGGCTCGTTCACACTAGAAAACTGACAGAAACGCACAACATGTGTTTTTGTCAGTAGTATACCATTTTTTTCATCCATTTGTATCCATTTTTACTATGTGTATTCCATAGATTTCTATAGAAAAGCATGAAAAATGGACGAAATGCTGCATGCAGTGAGTTTTTAAACGGACTGGAACGGATTATAACGCAGCAGGTGTGAACGATATTATGAAATCCTTGGGGTTTTAACTGTCTGTCCTTTTTTAAATGCACCTGCGTTTGAAAAACGGATACAAACTGATGTAGTGTGAACGAGCCCATAAGCCAGAAATACACAGCCAGATGTTCTTCCAATCAGATTCCAATTGAGTGCAACAATCAGATATCTGATTGAAGGATTGCTCGAAGATTTCCCCAGTAATAGTTTTCAGCATTTTGAGCGATCTGATCAAATTAAGCTTTAAGGTTCCCAAGTTCATCTTCCCTTTGATTAGAATAAATTCAACCAAATTAGATCAGATTAAACCCAGATGTTGAAATTAGACTGACAAATGTTGTTACTGCTATACTGCGGTATTTGATTTAAACTGAAAAAGAAAAATTTCACTGCACAACAATGACAATTTGTAGTTTATTGTCTTTTCTTGCAAAGTATATACTTATATAGTGAATCTGCAAAAAGGGGTTAAATATGTTACAGGAACATGTTTATTTCAATAATGTTTTTACTAAAAGCATTCTCATTTATTTACAATAAACAGCCAGCGCTCTTGTCTTGCCAGTAAAGTTCTAATTCATAAGGTGCAAGTCATTTTTCTCATCTTCACAATGTCAGCAAACCAACATTTGGCACAAATTAAAACTTGAGCGTAAAATGGCTTATGCATGTCTAGAAATAAAAGATAATTAGTGGATTTCCCTAGAGGGCTAGAAAACATATGCACCAAATAAATTGATGTAATTACATTTCAAAATGTGCATGCTATGAATCTCTAGAATATCCCCCAGATTATGTGTTAGTAACAATAACTATTTTTTTGTATTTATTTTTTTAGCCAATTTTTAATGCATGTAAAATACTGAATTGCTAGTTATTGCAGTGCTAGTTATTATACATACATACATTATAGCTTTCATCTTTATGCCCACTCAGAAGGTAGAACGTCTCCCCCTAGCAGAAGCCCTTAGGCCTCTGGTTGCTGTTAGTGTATGGTAATCTGCAAAGATTTCAGATTAAATTATTATTAATCCCTTATACTTTACAACAAATTGCAAATATCTATGTTCATTATACCTAAACTAAGGTCAGGTAATCTCGACCTATGAGCAGCTTGGTTGTCAATGGTATTTTCTATTGGTACTTATTTTACTGGGATAAGTAATGGACAAAATGGGGAAATCAGACTTTTATTGATAAAGATTAGAGATGGTCGAACCATTGAAAGTTCGGTCGCGTTTTGAACTTTCGAACTATTGTAAAAGTTCGAAGTTCGAAAGTTCGAAAACGGACCCATTAAAGTCTATGGGAGGCAAGTATTCGAAAAGTTCGAGTCAAATACAACTAAAATATTAATGGTAACTTAATGTAAATGGCTGTGGGACCTGGGAATGGTTGGGGAGCAGTTCCAAATCCAGGACTTTCGTAAAATCAATTTTACTCTCACGCGCGCTACTTGCGAGCTTTCGCGTTCGAACGTTTGAGGTAACATGGACATTTACTCGCAGATTCGATGTTCGCGCCTAGATACCATGTACATTTTATCCCGGATTCGATGCACGAACGTTCGAACATTCAATAAATCATCGAAAGTCCGGGAAATATCGAAAGTCCGCGTCCGAGATAGTTCAGGAAGTCGGGTCCGTTCGAACTCGAACAGTTGGCGGAACCAGGTCCAGTTCTATGCCATCCCTAATAAGATCAAAAAAATTATAAAGTTATTAGTTATCAACAAGCTTGGACAGTGGCTCCTAGGTCATCCCTAGAGAGTAGGGTGGTGGTGATGTCAACTGCAGAGCATCTGGGAAACAGAGCGGCAACTCGGGTTAACTTTTTAGGTTAACATTAGAAAGTTAACGTTTTGAAAAAGTAGGGCAGCAAACCATTTAAATAATAAAAAATAATGATATATATTGTCTATACCATATATCTCCCGGGGTAGAAACCACCTTGATGTAGTATACAGCTTCACAAATGGCACAAAGTGACTTCTCTTTTATGATTACAAAAAAAAAATAGAGGAAAACTCTTGCTAGTGCCTGGCAGCTTTTTGAAGGCGTCTCCTTCACACTGAGGGATAATGCAGTTGGGTTCGCTTTGAAGCTAGAAAATGGTGGTTGGTCTTCCTTATCTTGCGGGGAGATTCTTATCACAAAGCCAAAACAAAGAATGCGTCCCATAAAGAGGGAGTAGCTTAACCTTAACAGCCTAACTATTTACCCCTAATAAATAATAATCATATTCTTGAAGTCTAGCAAGCAACAGGCAACTGACCTTGAATTGAGCTGCGTTTTTAGGCATTAAAGACACTTGTAACTTTTAATACCGTTTTCCTGTCTTACAAAGATGAGGCATGAAGAATGCAGTGGTTCTCTGTGAAACCGTAAATACAGAAAATGTGCCAATTATTTTTCCCTTGTGATAGGTCACTTCTAGAAAGTCAGAAACCTGACACAAATCGAACCTAAAGTAGCTGATAATAGACAGGAAGGATTAGTGTTGACACAGCAGATGTGACCTTTGCTGCTAATATAGATGTGTCAAATAAAGTATGAAATCCCTCTCAGGTATGTACCACAGATACTGTTAGCAAAGAGAGGGAAGGGCATTTCTCATACCTAATTGGACTGACAGCCCTGTCTGCATAGTGGACATTGTTTATTTACTCATTGTCTCTGTGATGAGCTTGATATTTATGCTTTGTCTGTCTGATAGGTCCAATTCTGTCTGGCTCCAGAAGAGTAATAGAACAATGCTTATGCGCGCTCTGTACAGCTACCCAGTGATCAACGCAGTAACAATCATTTACATGTGTTTATTTTTTAAATGACCAGATATTTTATGTCCATGGGGCTTTTTCGCCTCAAGATAAAATGGGTGCACAAGGTGAAAACAAGCGCACACTCTCATATAAAGAAACACGTGTCCCCAGAAATGCCCCTGTCTTTAGCTGATCTTTAGTATTTGTTCTCTCAGCCAGGTCATTTTTGCAAATTAGGCTGGGTACAAACGCACAGAATATAGTGCGAACGATCAATAGTGCAGTCCCATAAGGAACTGCATGATAAATCGGAATTTACCAACATGTCCGATCATTCATTTGTCCGATCTGGACGACCAACCGAGATAGAGGTCGGTCGCGGCCGGCCACCCCACACCAGCAGATGTTTTTGTCCGACCGAAAGTGCTGTGAATTGGTCGGCCGAAAATATCTGCTGGTGTGTACCCAGACTAAAGGCGCCCATACATATACCGATATTACTTACCTGACTGAGCACTCATGCATCGTTCGATTGATCCTGCCTGAACCGCCTCTCCTATTTTTATGCGACCGCAAAATCCCATTAATTATGCAATCACATGTCGGTCGCATAGAGAATGGGAGAGTGGTTCCGGCAGGATCAAACGATTGGCAAACATTGTTATTTTGCTGTTTTATAAAGCCAATTGTTTTTCAATGTGTAAGTATCGCCGTGGCGATGTATGCAGTAAAATCTTATTTGGTAAAACTGTAAATCATCAATCGTATAAGAGTAAATGCAGAGAACAGCCAAAGGCTGGGTACACATGGAGGGACAATTTGGCCTGAGCGAGCGATCGGCCGGGACAAATGTCCGTTGATCGCCGGTAAATTCGCCGCAGCCGAATGATCGACCTTGCGGCTCCATGAGAAGCGCACGAATGATCGTGATTTTCCGACACGTTCGTTTGTCTGGTACGGACGAACGGACAATCAAGGTCGGTGGCTGATCTACCGAAAGTGCCGTGAATCAGTCGATCGGCTGAAAATATTGGCTGGTGTGAACAGCCTTAGTATTGAGAATCACTCCACAATTGTACTGACACCTTCCAAGGACCTACGGACAGGATACATACTAGGGCACTTATTGTTTTTGCCACCTCAGACTTTGCGAATTAATGGCTGAACTTATACGAGGAAACACTTATGGCGGTAAGTGAAATGGCTAGTAATGACTTTTCAAACACGGCTATCGCCATTTTATAAATTGTGTTAAATCCAAATTTGGCGAAAACGCAGCGATATAAGCGGTGAAAGTTAAAACCTTTATAAATATGGCCCATTTGCAACATAAATATTTCTGTTTCCAAACCCTACATTATAATGGTAATTGTTGACTGGGACTTTTAGTGGTTAACTAGGGGCTGCACTATATTATTAATATTATTATTTGGGTGTCACACATAACTAGGAATCCCATCAGCAAAACTATTATGGGGCCCCATCTGTGTTTTATCTACAGTGGTTTTTGGTGAGGAGGCTTTATTTGTCATAGGACAATAAGAATATTGGTTGAGGGTCTGCTCCCCTGGTAGTTATGCCCCTGGTGTCATAATTACTCTTCCTAATTGTTGTCAGTCTTTGCTCTGGGGCAGGAAATTTGAAGCTGCGTTACATTCTTCCCCTCACTACCTCAGTACGCATTCATCATATCAGTGTATTGACTAATGCCTGCTTCTGCTTGATTGGCTTATAATTCCACAATTTCCTTGGATGGGTATGGGACAAACTGGACACTGGACATACAGATGAAAGACTTAAGGTGGCCATACATATGAACAATAATGGGTAAATCCTGTCGGGAATGACAGGATATTGCTCGTGTATAGGGGATATTCCCGACTGATCTGAGCGCAGATGAACTACCGTAGTCAGAACGCCGATTGATCGGGAATAACGGAAAATTCTGAGGACTTCTAAACGCATTTTCGACTTTTATCGAACCTTGAACGTTCGATAATCCTGGAAAATATGGTCGGAAAATAGTTTCCGATCTTATTTAGGGATGTGTTTAATTAATCCTTTTCCTTTAGAAAGCTAGAAAGCATGAGTGTGTAACATGTTATACTATATATTATTACATGTGTATTAAAGCACAGCGGCATGAGCTATAGAGGATCTCCCAATGGACAAAAAGTCTATATGGTTGGAAACTTGAAAATAGTTTCCAATCGTATTTTCGGAATATCAAATGTTAGAGGCTATTTTCGAGAATTTTCGAAAATAGCTTGAACGTTCGATAAAAATCTTAGTCCTGAATTTAAGTTCCGTTTTTTGGATTTCCGGGATTTTCCCTTGATCCAAAACCTGAAACAGAACGAAACCTGGCAGTTTCGGACATCTCTACATATTCAATGTTGTTTGGGGACTTCCTATATTCAATGTTGATTCAATGTTGATTGTCTTTAATATTAGTGCTTTTCAAAGGGCATGTCCAACCCCAACCGCTATAATAGTTTTTACAGAAACTCTCCCGGACCGGCAGCCGTGTCCATGATTGGCTTAGAAGCAGCCAATCACAGATGCGGCTGCCGTCAGTGGAGAACCGGGGAGAGAGGTAAGGTAAGTATTGATTGGGGTATTTTCTGATGGCCAGTTTTCTGGACTTCGGAAGGGCGTTACAGGGCAGCCATTTAGGAGGAGTAGGATGTAAGGTAGGGGCCAGTAGTGGGTTAAATTATAGATTTGGGGGTGGACATGCCCTTTAAAAAGATGATTTGTTAAACCTCTACCCTTACTGAGACCAGAACATATTATATGAATGCAGATGTTGAAAGATGGAATTACATAGACGTACAGAAAATAAAAGACCATTTCCAACAAAGTTACAGCTCTGTAATATTCCACCAGTACGTTGTTTTTAGACAGACCATTAATGTTCAGCGCGCTATTTCAATATTATTACATCCTTATCTTAAAAAAGAAACTTGTTCTGGCTAATTTCTATATTCGTAGATAAAAAAAAATAACCAAGTTAATCAAGAATGTATGATTTATAAAGCTGACCTTTGTATAAACTTATATTTTTTAAAGTGAGTTTAAAAAAAAAAAAAGTTATACAGAAATAATAGCCTAAGCAAAAATAATTTCTATGTTAGTACAGATGTTCTGTGGAATTGCAGATATAATCTTCCTGTAAAATATAGGAAATATTTCAACGGGTTGTATTTATTAAGGAAGAGCCATTAAAAAAAATTATTTTTTTAAAAAGTGAGCTTTAGACGTATTTCCACTATATTTTATGACTACTGATATATAGGCCTAGTAAAAGTTTGCTTGTGCTTTTAACCCATAAACCATAAAAAATGAGCTTAGGAGAAGGCGTGTTGTCTAGTGGTTGAAACACATCGCTGTCTGGCTGCAGTGTGTAACCCACCTATCAGCTCACAACAATAAATTAGTTTCAGAATTTTTGTGTTCACAGATCAAGAGCTCACTTGTTGTTACCAAAGCCATAAGAGATATGTATATACATGTTACTAAGTTTCCAAGATATTTTATATTTTCTTTAAGGGTGCCTATAGTGAAAACAGAGCAGCTTGCCCTCATACAAAGTCTGGTCAGATGAAAGGAGGTGTAGGTTAAGAGTGGGAGGGGGATAATGAGTCTGAGCAAATCAAGTACTGGATAAAGGCAACAAGCAACACACACCACAAAGAAGGGTAATGGCTAATTACATGTAATTTAAAGATTAAAATGAGGCATTCATTTTTTCTTCATAGTTGCCCTTTAAGTAGTCACCCTATCCTGACGAAGGCTGACATGTAAACCTCCTTCATTTCCAGTGAATGATCATTTTATGAACTGGGGACACTTCGTATGCAGTGCAATAACTTTTGCAATAGCTTGTGTCTATGTCTATATTTCATATTACTGAGGGTCTTATCTTTGCATATAATATATAAATATACCCCTAAGGTGACATGGACCGACGGGCTTTACCTAATATCGGCGTGTAGGGGCCAAAACTAATTCACTGTAATGCCAACGAATGTTGGCAGAGATAACTATCGGCCATGTAGCATGGGCATGGCTGACAGATCTCCATACCGCCTATGGCTGATCAGTCGTTTCATCACTTATGCGGACAGTTCATATTGGTATGGAAATTGTGATGGAAATTGCATGTGTATGGGCACTTTTACACTACACTTGTACAACAATATTGTTTATAAGTTAGTTATAGATTATATGAATGGGATATTCATATAGCCTTGACAATCACTGATTAGGGATGTGTTAATTAGTCCTTTTCCTTTAGATTCATATGAAACAGCCTAAAGCACACAGCTGGCATGAGCTTAGATGATGTCTCCCATAGACAAAAAGTGACAAACATTGGGTGAATGTGGGAGGACATAGCATCAACAAAGCTGCAGGATCATAACTACTGAATCAATACGCCATGCAGTGACAGAGGAATAGGCTGTCTTTCATAGAAAGGATATCGTTTTACATATAGTGGTTCCGGGGGAGAGTCTGGGAAGGAAGTGAGTGATTGACAGTTTTTCTCTGCCTGGTTGTACCCACCCTCCTTGAACTAATAAAACCCAAGAGCTGAAATCAGTGAAAGATAGGTCAGAGAAGAAGGGCGAAAAAAAACGATTTAAAGGGTATCTCCACTCCACTGAATACTTTGCAAATGTCCGTCAGTGGAACAGCGGAGGAGTGCAACGGGGTTAAGTACTCTATCTTCCCTGTCTGCTTCTGGTTGTTCATTTGAAGAACGGGAGGTAAGACATAGCTCCTTTTACTACTGTCCTTCAATTACACTGAAAAAAAGTTAATTTTCTTAGTGGAGATACCTTTTAAATTTAGTGGCAATTAAACTTTATTGCTGTGTGATTTGGCGGGAAACTGATTTAGCACAGTTACATGTCCTTATATAGCCCATAGCCAATAATATGGTAGCACAGAAGAGCATATGTACTAAACTACAAAATTACATAATAGAGTGGGAAAGTATTTAAATACATTTTCAAAATGTATTGTTTCCATACAAAACTGTTCTTATTGACTGAAGGTTCTTTGAGAAACAAATCAGACGCTTCGGATGCATTGGATTCTTAATAAGTCTGAATATCTAAATGAGGGGTTATTTAATACATGCTTTAATACATTTATTTCATAGCATTTTTTAAAGGGACACTTTATACAGTAACTATCAGCTTTTTGGCTCCTCCCCTTGTCTGTCCTGGCCTTATTTACATATGCTAACCTTTGGATTAGGATGATTAGTGTTAGGAACACTGAAAAACTGATGGTGGGAGGAGTCAGAAAGCAGTCAGTTACTGAGCAAGGATAGTGTTTGTTTGGCTGATCATTTCAGTTACTCTCATAAGATCTTTGTTAAAAAAGATTATTAAGGACAAACTCCACCCTCATAAGAACATCTTTTAGAAAGAATGACCTCTTTAAAATATGTTGATATGTCATACTTTGTCCTATGAATTCATTACTGGATGCCTGCTATGCTTCTGGATGTGTCATGGAAACTGAGCAATTTAGAGAAACTGTACTGAGCCTGGGCATGCCCAGAGAGAGAGGCAGAGGGGATTAACATTCAGTCATTGGCTATGATGTCAACTGTCAAATCCATAACTGAAGTTACTAACTGGAAGAACCAGGAAGCAGAAACAGGGGAAACAGGACATTGTGCAGGATTTCAAGTTAGACTTATATATTTCAGATTTCAAACTATTACCGTTGAGGGTTTTGGGGTGATTTACCTGTATGTAAGTTTTCATTTTAGGGCTAAAATTGCCCTTTAAAGTGTATGGAATCAATTGATTTTTCAAAATTAAGGACATTATGTAGATACCTAGATATGTGTAATATATGTAAATAATTAAAGGGAACTGTGGTCTCCAAACAAGTTGAGTTTAAATGAAAGGCCAGTTTCACCTTAAAACGAGCCATCAACCACCTCTCTACACCACCTCTCTACGTGCTCCAGAGACCAAGATACACAGAAATGACTGACCAGAAAGTTAATGGGTGGGAGGCTGACATGTGACATTCTGATGCTTCTCCTGCACAGTGCCGCCGGCGAACACAGCCTCAGACACCCTCAGTGTGAGGGAGACAGGAAGTCCCTCTCCTCTCTGCTGTGTAAAGGACCTGCAGCTACAGAGAAGGGGGGGTAGGGGGTGTCAGAGTGTCCCACAGCACCTGTTAGGGGGGGCTTAGGCACCCATGAGTGGGCGGGCTTAGGCACCCACGTGTGGGTGGGGCTTAAGCACCCATGAGTGGGTGGGCTGGCACCCGTGAGTGGGGCGGGGCTTGGCACCTGTGAGTGGGGGGGGCTAGGCACCTGTGAGTGGGCGGGCCACATGGGGCTGTAAGGGAATGGGCCAAGGGGGTCCTGCAACTGGAGGGACCATGGGGTCCATGAGTGGGAGGGATCAGGGGCTGCAAAGGGGAGAGAGACGGGCAGAATAACTAACATGGTTTCAAAGCAGAAAGCAGGAAGTGCAGGGGACCTAGTGATGCTGCTGCCATATCACACACAAAATGTAAATATCTTCAAAACTAAAAAAAATAAACAATGGAAATAAATTGCAAAAACTCTTAGGAGAGCAATTCCTATCAATTTACCTAAAGTCATTTTTGGACCACAGTTCCTCTTAAAATTTTTTTTACTGAACTTCCTTTTTATGACATAAGGCATAGGGTGTTGATGATAAAATATATTCAACCAGGGGAAACTTTGTAAATGAAGCATGTTTAAAGGGGGGTCCTTTATTAATGACATCATTGATAGTCCAGAAAACATGGGGTCCATATCTGCAGGTGACCATAATGGGATCAATTACTAAAATGGTAAAACAGGATATCTGGTTTGCTCACTACAAACAGAATTTGGTTTTTCATAATCTTCTCAATGCGGTTTACTTTTTTTTATTACAATTACAAAGCAAAATTCTCTTCCAGAATTCTCTAGTGGGCAAGGTTTTAAAGGATAACTATACTCCAAAAAATTTACTTTTAACATGGAAAGTACCTGAAGGCAGGGAGGTTGGATTGTTTATTCCTACCTCTCAATATCGTTTGTTAAGGAGCTACAGCACGTACAGTTTTCATTTCCAGGGTAGTCCTTTATTAAAGATAGTGCTGAAGCCAGGAGGAAGACTGGCAGAAGCAGTTTTCTTTGGGCTGGTGCTCCTCACAGAAACAATATTGGGAGGTAGGAATTACTAATCCTATATCCCTGTCCCAAGTACTTTTCAGTTTAACTGGTTTGTTTTTTTTTTAAATTCGTACACATTATAGTTTTCCTTTAAGACAGAATTTAATGAAGGTTTTTGAGGCAATAGTAATATTAAATAATAAATAATATAAAAGTAATACATAATAAAAGTAATATTAAACCCAACATCTTACACAAGAAGAAAAATAATTATTTTGTTTAGCCATTGTTTCCTATTATTACAGCAGTAACCCACGCAAATCATATTTGTAGAATAAGCCAAGTTTAGTTTAGAGTATTGTGCTGTATTTCTAAAGCCGCGGGTATCACTAAAAAGCTAGTTATTGAATTTACGATTGCAATCGTACATTTACGAACGAACGTTCGGTAATTAACAGACGTTCAGTCGTAGGATACTATGCGGTAGTAAACTACCGCAATGGTTTCTATCGGGATTATAAATCTATGATTTCGTTATCGTAGATTTATGATCGGTAAATTTACGATTGTAAATTTATGATAACGACTGTAAATTAACGATCATTAAGCTGATGATAAATTAACAATCGGATCGTTAGAGACGCGATATCGCTAAAAACCGGTACGCGCCCTTTATAAATACAGCCTTTGGTCCCTTATTATATATAGTAATATGTGTGGGTCGTGTTACTTACCATTGCACAATCCCGCAATATATATGAGATGTAAACGAGATTACGTCTGGGATTGCATTGTTAAATGGATTTACATTTACACAGATTTTGGCCATATTGAATCTCCCAGTATGTTTAATAGAAAAAAATGTGCAGTGTACAATGCACATTTCCGTTTCCTGAAATCCGCTTTCCTAACTCCGTTTGGATGGTCCGAGGATTCTCCAATCGGCGATTCAAAGATTACCAAAAACGTGATTTCCGCAGGGACGCGTTCCCCAGACCATTTCCCATGTCCCAGAGCCATTTACAGTAAGTTACCACAGCTATTTAAACCCTTATTTAGGCAGAAATTTCCAAACTTTTTTTTCCCATTGACGTTAAACGCAAAATTCGCAGATTTTTCCAAAATTTAGCAAATCCTCGAGCGGAAAGGATTTTCGAAAGTTTGGCCATGTCTAAATTAGATCAGTAAAATGTTCAAGTTGACTGATTTAAAATGATGCAATATCAGATTATTCGTGTGTTAGTGTTCCACAAGTTATCGCGACACTGTTTGTAGTGGTAAATGTAATGATTCACTCTAGAGAGCAGAGGATATTGTGCTTGTCTAATTATCACATAAGGGTTCTCACGGATTAGGTTGGTGCTTCGTGCCAGGTTACGCATAACTTCCCTCGTTCTTTATAAACAGTTCGCTCTGGCATTCTCATGTTTTGGCTTTGTCAATGTTCATCCTGCTGATCAATTACTAGATGATAGGTCTATAAACCAAGTCAGAGATATTAAGAAGGGAAACATACGATTCATTTTAAGCAGCGTGAATATCGTTTTTACATTGGTTACGGTTACATTGAGCCGTTACAAAAAATGGGCCTAAAAAAAAAAAGATTGTTTTTTTAAAGGTTTAGTACCTAATATAAAAATGTGCACGTTTCCCACATAAACGTAAACGCAGGGTTCTTGCGGTGTGCCCTTGAAAAAATATTTGTTTTACTGCAGTCTTTATAAGAGTTGACTACTGCCATGTTTTCTTTCTAAATGTGCAGGCTGAAAAATAGGACATCATGGGCTTCCAGGCTTCTCTTTGTTCTTTGAGCCTTAATAAGGAACAGACAATTATTTGTTCTCCTACAGAGCTGTGAAAGTTTGTTTACTCCAATAATGGTCACATGATCTCACATATTGCTCGCACAGACTCATAAAAAAACGAGTAGGCAATTTACTTCTGATAAATCATTTCATGAATGTTGCATGAAAATATAGTAGATGTGTTTGAATATCTTACCGAATGGGAAACGTCAATACTTTATTTGGTAAAAATAGGACATTGTACATTTTTCAAGATGGTGAATTTAAATAAAACATTGACAAATAATAAAAAGGGTTTGTAAACCTAAAGTTCTTTGGTTTTCACAAAATGTGTTTTTTTTTCAGAGTGCAGAATAAAAATTCCAAGGATTTTAGTTACTCTTCAATTTGTTTAGCTATACAGACATAGGATTGTTCTGACCACATCAGCGGATAAGAATTATTGTGTGGTGGCTCCATTCTGCATCACTGGGGATACGTCATGCTGGATGTTTGGAACCAACATTAATGGCGCATGTAAGTGTGGGTGCGTCTGTGACATCTTCATAGCTGTGCACCTTCCTATTATCTGAAGCAAATGTGATAATCACTTCAATAATAATGTTTAGATCTACTGGAGGGCTTAAATATAAAAGTCTATAGTTGTTCAGCGGTTCTCTGGTACTTCTAAAATTCAGAAAATCCAATTTGAACCCAATTAAAACAAAACCTTATTTTCGCCATTCAACTGCAATTTCGATGATTCAACCACTTTTTTGACCACAATTTTTGCTTAGCTCAGACACATTGAAATTCAAAAATTCCACCAGATGTGAAGATTTTTAAAACCACCAGTTCTGAATCGAAACCAGGTTCTTTTTGAAACTAGGGGCCATATTTAAAAACCCACGATATTACGGTCATAAATGTATGACCCATCTATCGTAGAATACTATGCGGTAGGATACTACTGCAATGGTATTCTATGGCGGATCATAAATCTACGATGTGATCTTAGATTTACGATCATCGCTATCGTACATTTACAGCCACTATCGTGATTTATCATAACGATCGATCTCGCAATCGTTATGATAAATCTACGATAGCGGTGTCTTTCTATTATAAAGGTGCGATTCTGCGCCTTTATAAATATGGCCCCAGGACTCATTCTTTGAAACAATAATCTATTTAAGAAAAAAATGTGAAAAAAAAATTTGCCACCAGAGGAAATATGTAACACACAATGATTCATTTCCATTTTTTTGTATTGTAAGCAATGTGCTAGGAATTAATAGAAGATGTAATAATGGTGTCATAATATAATAATGATTAAATGTTACTAAATGGAATTCTTTGAAATTCTCATTTTGATGACTGTTGATAAGCAAAATAACTATGGCCAATTAGTAAATAGTGGCCTAAAAACCGCTTGAAACTAGACCACAGCCAGTCACAATATTGAAACTTATAGGAGGATGCCTGAGACCAATAATATTATAGGAATAGGGATAGATGCCATATATAAACCTACACTGTATGTAGCAGTAATTGAGCTGTTTTCATCTAAAGCCTTCTTTATTTTCATGTTTGGTACACTACCATAAAGACATAAACACTGTCTTTAAGTTTGATGATAATTGTAAGGGTTTCTTCAAGTAAATACATTTCCTGCTATAAGAAACACAAACAATTGATTTGTACTGAACAGGAAGAATGCCATATTGATAACTAATGCAACTATTTTTTTGTTTATTCCACTAGGACCTTTATTGGTTTGTTTCTAAATATGAAAAATCCTGATATTTCATATGTTATGATCTGCATTTTCTCCAAAATCTTCAACTACATACAATATAGTTGTAATGGCATTGTGTTAATTTTATATAAGTTGTGTATTCTTTCCACCCTTATGTTGTGTATTGTGTGCAACAAAATTACGATAGCACACCCTTACATCATTGCAAAAAAGTGATAAGTATTTTACAATCCGATAAAATACCACCTACGGTGCAAAATAACTGATTGCTATGACTGAGTGCTATGTTGCTTTCATGCATTATCCTATTACCATTTCCATTGCCATCAGTCTTTTACGTGTGGTCGTCAAGTAGCGATAATTTTTGGTAATTTCTAAAAACCCAGGTACAAATATATTATAAAAAAATATATAAATATCCCCTTACTTTCTCCTGGCTTAAAATATCTAACATGAAAGTCTGATAAAACTTATATTATCAGTCAATGGGGGAACTTATATGTACCAGTTTTGTGGGCAACTTGTATGTACCAGTTTTTGTGGGCAACTTGCATGTACAGTCTGTCTGGGCAACTTATATGTACCAGTCACTGGGCAACTATATGTACCGGTCTGTGTGGGAACCTTATCTGTACCAGTCACTGTGGACAACTATATGTACCAATCTGTGGGTGCCTAATATGTAGAGATGGCCGAACTTTCGAAAGTTATGTCCGTTTTCGAACTTTCGAACTATACTGAAAAGTTTGAAAAAGGACCCACTAAAGTCAAATAGCTCGAAATGTTTGAATTAAATAAATTAAAATATCAATGGTAACTTAATGTAAATGGCTTGGGGACCTGGAAAATGGTCTGAGAGCGCAGGATTATCCACAAGGCAACCCTAGGCATCTGCCTAGGGCCCAGGAAATGTCTGGGGCCCAGCTTCAGAAAGCAGTAACAAAAACAGTCTATACAATATATGTAGCAAAAAGGGGGCCCTAAATGATGGCCTGCCTTGGGCCCCATATGATCTTAATCCATCTCTGGGTCTGGGGAACATGTTCGAATATCCAGGACTTTTGAAAAATTGATTTTACTCTCAAATGCGCTACTTTCGAGCTCTTGCATTCAAACATTTGATAATTATCCCGTAAGCGATATTTACTTGCGTATTGGTATAATAGACATTTTACTTGCATATTTGATAATTCGATATTTGCTCGCGTATTGGTATAATAGACATTTTATGTGCAAATTCGATAATTCAATATTTATTTACGTAATGCTATGTAGACATTTACTCACATATTAGATAATTTGATATTTACTCGCGTATTGGTATAATAGACATTTTACTCGCATATTCGTGCCTTGAACGTCCGAACATTCGATAACTACAAAAGTCCAAGAAATCCGGGTCCAGGATAGTTCGAGACGTCCGAGTCTGTTCGAACTCGAATAGTTCGGCTCAAACTTGGGTTTGAGTTCTAGTCCATCTCTACTTATAAGTACCAGTAATTGGACAATTTATTTTCGTCTAAAACTAAAGAATGTGTGCAGCTGCACTGCATAAGATTACAAGGCAGCTCACTAGCCCAAATGCAACTTTGGGCAATTTGCCCTTGCCAGTCTCTGTAGGCAACTTGCATGTACCAGTGTGTGTGGGCAACTTACATGTACAAGTCACTGTGGGCAAATATGTGCCAATCTGCGTGGGGCAACATGTGTATACCAGTCACTGTGGGCCAACTGTATGTACAGTCACTGTGGGAAACTAATATTTACCAGTCTCTGTTTGGCAGGCACTCTGGCACATGTATTACCATCCTCCACATGGCATATATATGTCAGCCCTCCAGTTCCACAGCCACGTTAGGTCAGCCCTCTAGTTCATCAGCCACTGTAGGTGAGTCCTCCAGTTCAACATTGTCTGGTGAACTGGAGGACTGACCTAACAGTGGCTGGGGAACTGGAGGACTGACCTAACAGTGGCTGCTGAACTGGAGTGCTGGAGGGTACAGCAGTCACTATTAGGTCAGCCCTCCAGTTCACTAACCAGTGTCACGTCAGCCCTCCAGTTCAACAGCCAGTTGTAGCCCACCACGCCCACCTCCAAAATCCATGCCAACCTCCACAAGCCACTTTTTTTGTGGCAGTGCACTTTTTGTGGCAGTGCAGGAAGATACAGGGGGCAGCTTTAAAAAAGTTTGTCACGGTGCAAAAAGGTCTAGACACACCCCGGTGAGCTATTCCATAAATCCATTAGTTTGCTACCGTCTAATATGGAAGCTCTACGCCATGTAAATATTTTCCAGCACGCACATTCTGTTTTTTTGCCAACCTGAAAATATCCGACACTATTATATTCTCTTTTATTAAACACGGTCATACAAAAGAAATGATTACGTGTCACGGTTTCAATGTGAAAACTTAGGTCAATGTTTCCCTTGAGTGTGGGAAATGTGGGAAATGCTGTAATTGTCCTTTTTCATGAAACAGAGAAAGCTCAATGCCATTCACACATCTACGGCTTCCGGCGTGTGACAACATGTGCAGGTCTTACTGAATGGTGTAGTATTTTCATGTAACCTTAGATACTTCATCCCGTTTATGTTACTGTAAATCTCCGGCTGTAGAGACAATTCGTTCTCGTTGTTCTGTAATGTGTATATTAATGTGTATATATTGGTTTGTTCCAGCTGTTTCTCTGTTAAGATTGAGATTGAAAATATTGTGAACATTTGTCAGTGAAGAGATTAGATTATAAAACGGTAGATAATGTTACAGTTGTAATAAAACTTTATTGGATATTACTGATGGTTATACTGTATTTTACCAGTATTTAGGATGCTTTTTTAGCAAAAAAACAACAACAACAAAAATCGTTATTAAAGAAAAAACTTTTTAGTCTTTGGAATGTGTCTGGTCCACAGGCAATGATTATTACTATATAAACTTAGTGGGATAGGAAATCGTTGACATTGTCCAGCAATCTCCCCATAATCAAGGGGGGAAAAGTAGTTCTATGGACTTGAATGGGTAAATATTGCTGATTGCCTTAAAGGGCATTTCCACCCCGAAATTTAACTTTTGATATGGTAGGGCATGCTCCCCCAGCCCCAACCGCATTAATATAATTGTTAGAAAGTCCCCGATTCTTACTTACCTGCCCTCTCTCCTCCGCTGCAGTGTTCGGCCCTCTGCTTGCATGGAATTGAAAGCAGGGGGCGGGACCGGCAGCCGCGTCCGTGATTGGCTGAGAGGCAGGGAGGGCTGCACTGAGCATGCCTCAACCTTGATGAGGTTGAGGAAGTCTCAGGCACAGCATGAGTCACACACTGCTCCTACACAGCAGTTTCCTGGACTTTGGAGGGGCACAGCAGGGGAACTATTTTGAGCAGGAATGTAAGGTAAGCATTGTTTTAAACTACTTGATGTGGCCAGTAAGGGGTTAAATTTTAGTTTTGGGGGTGGACATGCCCTTTAAGGTGGCACCACTCTAAAGGCAACATTGTGGGAGTTGCAGCACCCCCTAGTGGCTCTTGGTGCAGTCTGAGCCCATCTTACATGAATTTAACCTTTGGCACTTTAGTAAGCATGGCAGGAATAAGGGATTCATACATCAAATAAGGGATTCATACATCATGCCCATACCTATTGACTGTCTTGTTCAAAATCCAAATTCTTTTGCAGTCTCTAATTTACATGCTGTGTGCTTTTTTTTTATCCTCCAAGCCAAAATAAATAAAAGACATTAATTGGTTGCATTTCAAGGCTTTAAGCACATGTTAACTCTCCACCCCAAATCTAGGGGCCCCCATATTTACCTGGCGCCTCAGCATTCATGAAAAAAAGATATTCACCTTGAAGTCCACCAGTCCGCCTTCGTTTTAGTCAAAGGTATAGCCAACCACACTATCCTCTCTAGGTGCTCCTATGGCTGTTCCAAGACATAATGACCATAAACTAGAATATAACATGAGAAAACGTAAGAAAAGAACCTAGACATCCGAATCATGCTGTGTGAGCACGATAAATGCACTTGTGTTTTTGGCAATTCCGTAGAGGTTGCAGTTTTTGGGAGTGTCTCCAGCAAATTCTATTCCTTTTCACATTGTGTCTGCCTCCTTTCACAGCTTTACAAGCTCTCTACGAATTTGCACAGACATAAAGAAGGAAGCTTGTGTAGCTATTGTAAGTCACTGGCTGTGATGTTTTCATCATATCTTCTTTTACCAGGGGGGCCGGTATTGCAATATTCATTTTTCTGGGAGGGTGTTTTGGGGGGGGGGAGGCAGGGTGAGGGTTACCGAAATTGAAGGATACATTTGTGGGTTACCAATATCAAATGCTACATTGAGGGTTACGATAATTATTGAATTTTTGATAATTATCAAAAATAAATCTGTAAGTTCGAAAAACTCGAACTAGTTCATAGTTCGGGAAAGTCTAAAGAGTTAGAGTTCGTCCGATCTATTAAAGTTCAGGCTGAACTTGGGTTCAGTCCATCTCTAAGAGCCAACCAAATGAAACAAGACCAAATAGCAGCCTTTAAAAAAAGCAAAATATGCCTAGACCCTGTCTTTTCTTATGATGGGCCCTGTAAGTAAAGCCACTTTTGTTTCTGTCTGTAAAATAATAAATTTGTCAGTCTTTACAAACATGTACAGTCTGTATATCTGCTGGGAATTCCATTTATAATATGTGTTTTTACATTTGTAGTGCTAGCTATTGCAATGGAAACCAAAACGCGTAGTTTATGGCCAGCTGAAAACTCGTTTTGGTGCCAAGGTTTGTGTTCAGCAGAAAAACCACAGTTGTGCCCATAGTTATATAAATATATACAAAGATTCCCTGAACTCGTTAGAACTAAAGATATTTATGATAAGACTAGTTTGTTAACGGACAGATATACTCCATAATTTGTAATGTAAAATCTTATTATAAGGTAGTTTGTGACATAGATTTTATTGGTACAATACAAATCAGCCATTAAGTGCTGTATGGGTATACTTACAATAAAGATGCGTTTTTTAGTGCCCAAGTTCCCATAATTCTTAAATGTCACAATGATTAAAAAAACAACTGGTTTACTTGGATGTTAATGCCATACTCAGCATTCTGGGTATTTATGTTTGGAAAACAATGATGAAATTTGAACATAGATTATCTACTTTGCCTGTACATGAAAATAGGGCCCTGACCAGGTGTCCATGGTAATCTGCCAATTTCTCGATCTATACACATTGAATTTGCGTTACTTTGGATGTTTCATTTATATAAAGCTACTATCATTGTTCTACAATTGTTGAAATACAGACAGGAAGATAAGCATAATAGAACACCTGAAAATAAAATACATGAATATAACACAATTGTATTAAAGGGACTGTAAACTGACTATTTTCAATAGCTGCCAAGTGGATCAATAATTCACAGGGTGATCCACTTTCTGCTTTTAAATTGTTGATTGTCGCTCTGTCCCGACATGCCTTCCTTTCCTATAGATGCACATGTGCAGAACAAAGAAGGCATGCTGGTACAACCACCCGGCCAGCAGTTAGAAGCAGTTAGAAGCAGTGAGCAAAGCACTGGCAGGTATGTTTAAATCTATTGTTCACAGAAAGGTAGGAATAAGCTATCATACACACTGAGACACCTTTATAAACTCCAATTTTCTAAAAAGTGCAAACACTAAATTAAATCGGCATAACTGCAGCCCCCCCAACGAGATTGGAGGATGGGATCCTGACCCACCCCCCTCACCATAGGTCCTCGATCAGCTGCTTTTAAACAGCTGATGGTGCATATGAAGGAAACATACGCACAATCAGCTGTTTGAAAGACCAGACCCGAACTTCTGGTTTGAGTCCAGCTGATCGCACGTGTACTGCATCAGAATACTTTAGATTAACATCCCCTATAAGGAATGTAACATTAGAATCATTATTTTACTATCGAGCCATTTAATAAATTGTATAATGTCATAATATCCTTAAAATACCTTCAAATTTCAATTTACATTGATATTAAAGGTTAAATGATTAATGAAGCTACGCACCTTCTACATAAATAAATATTAATGTATTTGAAGACATAGACCATCTGGGGGCCTATTAACAAAGCGCATATTTCATCTGGAGAAAAAATCACCATTTATTTCCTTTCTAGATACTAGAGTTTGAGTAACGTTAACTTGGCCCACAAATTATAATCATAATTTCCTCAAGTTGCAGCATCACACTAAAATATAGTTTTGTTTGGCTAACTTAAAACTAGGATGTGGCTGGCAGCCTCCAAAAACCACAAGATCCAGTTTCAGTCAAACACCCCCAGGACCCAAGTTTTTGTCTTAGGTCAGAAATAAAACATTAATCTCAATCATCTTTTTGTTTTAAAAACATATGTTACCATAACAATCTATAGATAAGTCACTCCATGTTCTGAATCTATATTTTATGCACAATTATCCATTATCTATATAATGGTTTTTTCCCCCCCCAAAAATGTACAAACTTTTTTGTTTTTCCAGCTATTGTTGTAGTTTGTAACAGAGACCTGAAAAAGGTAGAAATTAAGTCAACTGCATTGCAGTCTAACGTTGCCCATACATTAAAGGGTATGTCCACCCTTAAAAAAAAATTTTCACCAAACATTCCCCCTGTCCCCCCAACCCCAACCGCTATGTTAGTATTATCAGAAAATGCCCAAAACTTTACTTACCTTCCCTCTTTCCTCTGGGGCGCTCCCAGGCCCTCTGTTTGTGAGAAAATGCAAGCAGAGGGGCGGGACCGGCAGCCGCGTCTGTGATTGGCTGAGCGGCAGCCAATCACGGACGCGTCTGCCGGGAGTTCAGTGCGGCGGAGGGAAGGTAAGTAATGTTTTGTCCATTTTCTGATATTACTAACATAGCGGTTGGGGCTGGGGGGACAGGGGGAATGTTTGGTGAAAAGGGATTTACACTAGGGGGAGGGAATCCTAATCGGAGACAGAGACAGGGAGGGAGAGGGAGGGGGAGGAAGGGGAGAAGGGCTGCAGTACGCATGCCAAACTTCTCCCGGAGGCCAGGTAGGAGGCAGAGTACTATATGGACTCTGCTATCCTCCTGGTGGGCAGTTTTTGGGACTTTGGGGGGGGGACTACAGGAGAACCATATGGAGCTGGGATGTGAGGTAAGGATTAAACTACACTACACAATGGGGCCAGTAGTGGGGGTTGTGCAATGTTGTGCAATGGGTGGCTTGTCGGGCAAATTGTGAGAAAATGATCTGACGTGCCATTCTGACATGAATGGTGTAATATCAGGCGCATTTCTGTGATATTTCCCAGTTGGGTCATGGTTTAATCTGAATGGGTGGATCACTTTAAAGTTTATGAACTTTTACCTGCATTTTATAATTCTATAGTGAGGAGGAGTCAATATTCCTTCCTCCCATTCATCAGTAAAAACAGCACAGTCAACAGTTGATGTATGCTGCGAGTGCCCACATTCGACAGTTCTCTCCTACCTGCGCGATGAATGCAAAAAGGACAGTCTGTTATATATAACTAGAATTTCACCCTTATAACAGATGTTATTGTTTATTTATTTTTGCAAATACCTGAGGGTTGATGATGGAAGAAGGATTCATGAAAGAAGTTAAGGGTCTAAAAGGTTTGGGGACCCCCTCCCCCTGGGTTTAGTATTACACAAAATAGAAACCGCTGTGGTCATATACACAAAACATTCTCAATATTGCCATAAAAATGAACGTTTGAGCTGAGTGAGGCAAAGCTGCTCTTTCTGTGGTCAGTATACAAATGATCTGCTAGCTAAAATGTTCCACCCAAAACAGGATATGATAAAGTGATAACATATGGCCACGGTGCATTGTTTCAGTAACTTAGAGACAGATTGTTTATTGTTCCAAATCATCCAGATCTCCACCTTTTCTACCTCGTCCAACTAAAGGGAACAAGAACATTTTCCCCTGTCTTATTTCTGCTTTATATCCATCATTGTTGTTCACCCTTTAGTGCACACTTGCAATTCATAACATAATGAACAGATGATAGAGTTGGATGCCCTAAGTTAATGTCCAGCCATATATTCACAATCTAGTTGTTTTTTTGTTCCCAGTCAATGCTTCGGTTGTTGAGGATTAAAGACAATTACTTTTACTACAGAATAAAAAGGGGGGAAAGAACTGCTCACTTAGCTGGAAAAATCTTGACAGAAGGCTGAGCAGTTGGTCAAGATTAAGACTATTTTAGGGTATTTTTAAAGGTTCCATGGGCAACAATGTAGAGCTAAATGATCTCTATGGTGACTCTATTTAAACTCTATTAAAGAAGTAGTCTCTTAATTCTATTCATGGGTCCCTATCGCTCTTTGGCATAACAATACACTGAACCTGCTCATAGACCCTGGCTTTCAATGAAATCCCAATGGGAAGCATATCATTCTATTGACGCCCACAACAACAAAAGGTTTCCAAAAATGTTATGGCCTAGGAAGGTGCTTTGGCATTGTAACCATCTGGTGCCTTGCTCTTGGTTTGAATTGCAACAATGAAATCCTAAATAGGTTTGTCAGGCACAAATAATAGGGTTAAATCCATGATTTGTATTTTCCACAATATCACCCCCCATTATTTCTTAGCACATCTGCACATCCCATTGCAGAACATAGAGCTATGAATAAGTGACCAGACTTAATTAAGCCTGTATAATTCTCCTTCAATGAACCAAACATCTACTGGTGCGTGTGAGAAGAAAGGACCTGCACATGAGGCTTTGTATAAAGATTCTAGATTGATGGCAATCTCATGCCACCATCAATACTTGAAACCCATGAAAGAATTAGGCTGATCAACAGCTGGGTATAGTCTGTGTAAGGCTTGCATTCTGGGCAGGCATGCTTCTGGAATTGATTGGGGCTCATTGTACCATAATCCTTCTTTTCACAAAACTATGACAATTGATTCAAGTTGATTTCTATAGCATTTAGTCAATAGAAGGTCATTAAAAACACTTTAGGGATCTGGAGAATGAGCAAATGGCATTTAGAAAGTGTGCTAAAAAGACCAACCGCACTTTCACATGCAAATAGGACAAATGTCATTACAGTTTAATGAAATATTAAGATCTAAGAATGTGGTTTGGGGGATTTTAGCCTTAATCACAAAGAAATAAAAAAAATATTTGGGATTGCTTTCTAAATGAATTCATTAAGCTTTATAATTATTTGTCCGATATAAATAAAAAAAGTAGTAAAATGTATTTTTTTTCTTTTTTCATTCTTATTTTCTTTCTTCTAATATTTAATGACATTTATTGATGTTTTGTTGCTTTTCAGAATGTAGTAGAAAACAACAAAAATACTTTCTTATCAGCCATCTTGGAGAAAGCTCCAGAAGTTGACTTCACACTGACAATATTGACCCATTTGTAAATTGAAAGGCTGACAAATTGCAGTATTTTAACAACATATCTGTAGTGATAGACATCATTTGCATGGTGTGTGCTCCACCATTCAGTTGATAATGACCCCTAATATAAAGCCTTCATTCACTTGCTTTACAAAAAGAATTGACAGTGATGAATTCCAAGCTAGACGTCTAAGTACAATATAAATGGATATGTTCTTAATCAACTTGGTTTGACTGTGCCTTCTCTCCTAATCACTGACTTGGTTCCAGTCTAAACAACAATTAGAGAATTTATAGTCATTTATTCACTAAATAAATCAGTGCTCATTTTCTTTTTTTTTTCTTTAATGAGAAGATGAAATAGTTGGCAGTAAGATTAAGGTGAAATCAGTGGCATAGCTACAAAGCTAATTGCCTGGGGAAAATAATTTGGACCTGGGCTGCCCTTGTGTCAGGATCCAGACTTGGGGACACCCCAAATTTAATAGGGTTCACAGCATTCAACAAAAGGGGGTAGAAAAATGAACACACTCATCAGGGTCTTATGTAAAAACAATAGTCTCTCTCTACCTGTGTTATTTACAGTAGTTTCTGTGGTAGGGCATAATATCAGTAGGCTGGAAGCTATAAAGTCTGGGCTCATCCTGGCCCAGTTACAACCTCTGCTCCCCTGGTAGCTACACTTCTGGGTGAAATATACTACAACTATATTGTAAACACAACAAACAAATCACTAGTTTCAGCCTCATCTAACATTCAGATAAACACAAAGGTACCGCTGTAGTAACGCAACCGGTACACCTTACTCTACCGCGATCCCAGTCAGGTAAGACACACTGGTAAGTCTACGCCTCCGTACAAGGTATCGCAAATGGTGCGGCCCAGTTTTCAAAGTTTGATATTTTTCTATTTTTCCATAAAACATTATTGACTGCCAACCTAGACAGAAATTACAGTTCTACATAAGCTGAGATCAACTGTTTCTAAATATGCACATTATTCTGAATTTCAATGCTGAAGCAATGTTTATTGATAAATGCCTTTAATGTATTTTTCATGTAAAGATAATCTAAACCATTATAGTTTGAACTGACATCTAAAAAAACAAACTATTGTCACCAGCCACAGAGAACTGGGGAATTGGAATAAAGAAGTATCAATACTTGGGGTTTTTATGGTAAAAATATAATACAGAATTGTATTGTAACTCTTGCTTAGTTATCTAAATTAAAATAAATGTGTGTGAATAATGTAGTATTTGTTGATTGTTAACTTTTTGGTTATTTCTTTTCTAATTTCAAAGAGAAGCAAATTATCTTGAAATAACATAAACTGTACCTAAGTAATACCCATAAAAATATTCACAGAATGTGAATATGCACCTGGTGAAATGGAGTACATGAATAAGCACAGGGGTGTCTCTAGGGTTCTTGCCACCGGAGCCAAACTTTTGAATGCCGCCCCTGTGTACTACTAGCGCTATGTTTATTTTCCTTCTTCTTTGCCTGCCTCTAAAAAAAATTTTTAAGTTATTGTCTGTCGCCTCTCTGATATTTAGCAGGAGTCCCGCCCGGAGCATTTTTCTCACATTGCCTCATTGGAAAGACACCCCTGAATAAGCACAGGAAACCCTTTTGCATTAAGACCTTTTACAAACACGTACAATAGTGTGAATAAGGCCCGACACCTAGGGGACACACACACAAAAATTGGTCGTTTTGACCAATAATAATAGGTATATGTATGTTTGGGTGTAGAGATTCAGACCCAGATCCAACATGAAACTCCCGATCCCCAAATCCGAAAGTTCCTAAGGAAAGATTTAGGAACTTCCATATTTGCGATAATTCTTTTTCCATTGACTCCTATGGTTCCGTTTTTGGATTTTTTCGAATTTTTTTGAAAATCTGAAAATGGAATGAAACTCTCGTTTCAAAAATCTCTATTTGGGTGTCGTTTATTGATCCACAGTTTTTTGTTAAAAATAAATGTGTGAATGGAGTCATGACAGCAGATGCCTCGGTTTAAATTAGTTGGTCTTTGTTTATCAAGCCCTGTCCCCAAAGAGCTTACAATCTAAGTACCCTTCCACACATGCTCACTGCCAATATGTATTTTGGATATTTTTGGCAGTGAGCATGTGTGGAAGGGTATGTAGATTGTATTGCAGCTTTGATTTTGTGCTTTTAAAATAAACCCATGTCATGTTAGTTTCCAAATATTACATGTTCCTGTTATATATACATGTTCCTTTATTTATACATACTTCTTTTATTTATGATGAGTAGTATAAAAAATAACATGGTGCTTCCCTGGGTCCTTTATACATGTGGGATTCTAACAATAAACACCAGAAGGTGCCCTGTAAGGTTGAGTGCTCTCTTCATTCTATTGAACAGGGATCTCAGTGAAACTGACTGATTAACACAAAGACTTATATTGTGTTTTCTCAATAACTGAAAGCTTCCTCTGTGAATCAAAAGGTGGTTCACATATAAAGTGACCTTACTGGGCAACTCGCTTATAACAGACAATGCTCGGACCTCATAGCTGACTGTCCAAAATGGAAAATGGTCATGACACCCATCTGCACATTATAGGGTCATTGACCAATTCTAAAATGACGGGTTTACCTCCTTCAACTTTGGTTTATTTCATTGATTGACCTAGACTGACAATTGCATAGTGTCTATGCACTGTGAACTTATTGCTTGCAATGCTATGTAATGAGAATTAGCTGCCTAGGGCCAGATGCAATTTATTCAAATCTCAGATCTTCTGTAATTGGTAATAATTTAGTACAGAAATTGGTTTAAGATATATACCGTAGTATGGTAGATATATATAAATAGTAATCTAGTCAATGACAGCTTCCAGGTAATATGGAAGGTCATACACAGTAGCAACAGCAAAAAAGACAAGATCTGTCAATGGATAATATTGAAGCAGTGGCAATAAATGGAAATCAGGAATGGGCAGGAGATGAGGGCATATTAGGGGTGAATAGTCAATATGAAAGGAAACAGGTGATATATTCAGTAATAATAAGAAACAGACAAGCCAGTAAAAGCCAATGGACAGCTGAAAAGAGAAGCATTGAACATTGTAGCACAGCTGTGGTCCTCAAGAGTATGATTAATAACAAATAATGAATACATGTAAATTAATATAACCCCTCTTATATTACTAGGGACTAGGGTGTGAATAACTTCTTTCCCAAGCTCGCAATGCTTTATTGTGTCGCACACAACGCATTTCTAGAGCAATCTGCTCTTTATCTAGTGCATGCTTTGTAACCTGAGGGAGATGTGAAACTGTTGACTTTCGTTCAGACAGCAGTTGATGAACTGAAGTTCCAAAAATCTGCTTCAAACTCAATCGAATCCTAATTTTTCAAATTTTCTAACACAAGGTTTTCAATTGAATTTTCGATTTAGATTTTTTAATGAAAAGTTCTGAGTTTCAAAAGGGTTAAAAAAATCATATCTGAGGATTTTCTGAATCAAAACCAGGACTCGTCCCTGCTCATTAGCTTAAATATCTTCTGTGTAGGAATCACCTGGAAATATTGGGTTTGGGCTTGCACGCCCTATTACACTTTGTTACACATGTCCAAGATATGGAGCTCCATATCTTGTAACACCACGAAAGTCTTTTCAGACTATAAATAAAAGATGAAAATGAAACATGGTGAAGAAGTAAACTTTATCACTACAGACACGGTGGAATAGAGTTAAATGTCCATGTTAAAAAATAATGTCCTAATGCGGTTAACAATTAACAAGATATGCCATTACACAATAGAAACCTGCAGGTTTTATGGACTTTCTAAGAAGACTTAAATTTATTTAAATAAATATGGATTAAAAGGTATAATTAAAACAGCCTTGACATGCTCTCTGGCTTCCTATAGTTAAGGATCCTTTTGTTGAAAATACAATGGCTAACAAAAAAAACCTGTATAAACTTCTGCTTGTCCTATTCAAATGGCAGAAAGGGATTATGGGGTCTTATTTAGGGAAAGGACAGACTTAAGTTAAAATAATACTGCTGCAAAAAGACATTATTTTGTTTGTATCATCAAAGACTCCAGTAGTTTGTAATGGGTTTAAATAAGGAATTCACCAAAACGATTAACTTTTGATTAACTTACAGTATAGTAAGTCACCAACGAGTATTATTAAAAGATTAACAGATTCCTTTGTTCACACAGGGTGATATCATAAGGTCCATAGCATATCATAGCGGTCCAATGACTTCTTGCAGCAGCTATGGCAGGACCTACTCAACAAATGGATTTTTTTAAATTTTGTTGTACTTCATGTTGTCCCCCCTGTGGTTCTGGGTACAAATATGGTTTGATTTCATCTCAAAACTTGTCTCTGTAATAAATGAAGGTTTGGGACAAAAAAAGGCTCTGAAATTTCTTATTTCAATGCCGAGATACATAATTCTACAATGAAATTTCTGGTTTCACCGTTGAATTTTCAATGTTAAACCCCCGATTTGGATGGGGATATTCTGTTTCTAAGATTTGTGGTTATTACAGTAACCCCCCGACTCTTGTTCTGAGCTTCAGCGTTAACATTACCAGTGCTAAAATAGTGCAAACTAAACTTCTGTAATAAATGTGTACAATGCGAATAAAAAGCTGCTTGGCCGAATAAATAAAACATAAACAGAGAATATGTGAATGGAACCTTCAGGGGAATAGGTGGAACCAGCAGAATGAGGTAAATGAAAAGATAAATATATAAAATTAAATAAGCAATTTAAAAAGATTTAAAATAAGGTGTAAGGTTTCTAAAAAAAAATGGTCCCATCTGAATTCATTGTAGGTTTGTGTGTTCGTTTTGCTGGAGATTGTTCTGTCTGAAAAGTATCCAGGAGCAATCACCAACGTCCACTGGGTACGATCAGGTGTCGCCTCTGCCAAAACTAAATGTGATCACTCACTTTGCTGAACTATTATATCAGTTCTAGTAAACAGCAAATTGAAACTAGATTTTACAGCAAATCTTCTTGTCTTGCCATTTTCCATTTCCCTTTGTATATCCACTGTGTGTTCCTTTATTCCGCGAAGGAGACATTGTTGGTGAGAAGTTTCTTGTCTTCCAGATTTGGCTTTTATCTATGTAAGAAATAGTTTCTTTTCTTTTTCTTGATTGGTTCATAAGATTTTCTTGGTATTATCTCAAATATTTGCATGATCTCTGCAAGTTCAATCATCTCCAATAATACAAGACTCTAGCGTGGCCATTATTTTAATGTTTTGTTGCCATCGTGATACTTATACCAATAGCATAGGATATTCCTTCTTTCTATAGAAGAGGGTTGTCAGAGCTACAGTTCACCAGATTTAACCTCATATTAGGTTGGGAACACACAAGCAGATTTTTGCGGCGCAAACCGATCGATATTTCCGTGTATTGCCGGTTTGGGTGAAAAATCTGAGGTGATCAGTTTCCGGATCGGACGAACAGCGATTGGACATGGCAGAAAATCACAGCCTTAATGAAATGATCAGCATCTCCGTATTCTTCCCTTTCTCCGGCTTCTTCCTTTTACCTCCAGAAATCTGGAGGTAATCTGGGCCCCATATATCATATCTACACTAGTGCAAACAGTAAAAACATGGAGGTTTTTAGTTACAATTTTATGCATAAAAGGGAAAAGCCTTCCAACCACGTCAAGGTAACCCCAGTATGTGCTCCAGCGATGTCACCGTATTCATTGCATTAAGTCCTGTATCACGGCAAAAAGAGAAGATACTACCACTGCATATCGCTGTGAAAATGATTGGCTTTATAAATTCGGCGATGTGCGGTGATAGCAAAACATCGATATTAGTGATCCTATATGCCCCTTAATGTCAGGGTGGGAGGGACATTATTCTTACGTCCTATAGGAGGTTTCCTGATTGCTCCTCCCCATTAGTACAATGTCAGGATGTTAGGCTGCTTGGTCACTTCTGGACATCTCTGAATAATCGCAAGGCTGAAAGTGAACGTACCCTGGCCTCGGGAGAGCTCGTCCTATAGGAGGTTTCCTGATTGCTCCTCCCCATTAGTACTATGTCAGGATGTTAGGCTGCTTGGTCACTTCTGGACATCTCTGAATAATCGCAAGGCTGAAAGTGAACGTACCCTGGCCTAGGGAGAGCTCGGAAATGTGCAACAAACACTCAGGGCCGTTTCTAGCCATTTTGGTGCCCTAGCATGATCAGAACGCAATCCCACCGCCCTTAATCTTAAAAGTGCAGTAATGTGGCCTATCCCTCCAAGAGTATTGGCATTACCATTTTTAGTGCCAGCACTTCCCCAGAGTATTGCTATTAACCATTTAGTGCCAGCAGAGTATTACATTTAACCCTTCAGTGCCAGCACACTTTCCTACTAGTAATTTCAGTGCCAGCACTGACCCAGAGTATTGCCATTAACTTTTAGTGCTAGCACTTTACTAGAGTATTGCCATTAATACTTTAAGTGCCAGCAGAGTATTACCATTAACCCTTCCAGCTGCCAGCATTGACATGATATACAGTATAATGTACCTGCTTTCCATGTCTCCTCCATTGAAATGTTCACTCCTCACTTACTCTAAGTTCTAATTGGAGAGTTGGGTGGAAGGAAGGAAGAGGCAGGGATAGGGATCTCATGGCTGCTAGTCACAGGGGCCACTGTTATAAAGTCTGCAGCAGCTTTTACCTGGCATTTTAGAACTGTTCCCCTCAGTACTATTAGCTGAGCTCATCCTCCCCCCTCCTTCCTTCACCTTCAGTTCATTTGTAACATTGTATCCAAGTAGAGGGAGCTGAGTTCAGGGTCTCTACTCACTACAATGTTACAAATTACAGCAGCAGAACAAGGAGAGCAGATCCAACACAGCAAGTAAAACCTGACAGGCAGAATACTGGGTGCCCTGGTTTAATATAGGCGCCCTAGCAGAGGTGGCTTATGACAAAAAAGGCCCTGCAAACATTAACGATAAAGGGCTGATACCATTGGATCCAACGGTATCTGCCCTTTATCATGTAAAGTACCCACCTTTAATATTGTCTAATCTGTATAACTAACTTTATAATGGAGGTTACAATTTATATAAACAAAAGAGAGGAAGGCCAATAGCAATAATTTTCAAAAGTAGTAACAATGGATACTGTATGCCACTGCATTGTTGGTTAAAATAAACTGCTGATCCCTCGCAGATGAAAAGAAATTAAAAGCCCAGTAAACTATTTTCCTTTTTCATTTACTGACACAAAGAAAATGATTCGCCTTGTAATAATTTAACACTTATCACAGGAAACTTTCATCTTCATCCAAAATATTTCCCTCTCTAGGGAAGACATTCATTCCACAGGAAAAAACACAGGCCGCTTATTCACTCTCTAGCATTAAAGTTAGGAAAATCCTCGGGCTGTTGGTGGAGATCTGAATTACGAAGGATCCAAATGAAAGACGACCAGGTACCAGGCAGTATATTTAAAGGATTATAACTGTGCATCGTGTTAAGTCAAGATCTGGTTAATTACCATCTGTAAGTAGTCTACAGCTGATTGTTCTAACCTTCTCTCTGACTCTCTATAGTAATTTATATCTGAATATTGTGAACTTGTGGCTGGCAAAAAGCCAGCCACGCATTTCACTGCCACGCATTTCACTTTCATGGAGCTGTTGGGTTCTGAAGGCCCAAAAGATGAAATTGTAGAACATCATTTGGATGGATTAGGGTTGTGGGGGTGAGAATTCACAATAGAAGATGAGAAATGGTATACATAGTGGAAGGGCTGTAGCCATTTCCATTTCACACTATCCAAGCATAGAATCAGATTTATCTAGTTTATTTATTTATTTTTTTTGAAAGAAAAACTCTAGAAAGCCCATTCGTGTAATTATCTATGCTCTAACATTATTACATACCAGAGTTTCCTGGTTTAGGTGCAAGATTTTCTTTATATCTGACATTTTATATCGAAGTGACATGGGCAGGTTTTGGTGTTTTTGCACTACGATAATGCATCTTTATTATAGCAGGCAGTAGAGAAAGTCCTAGTTGTTTGGGGTTTTTTTTTGCAAAAATGACATAAATCTATAGCAGGCATAAGCCATGTTTAGTATGAACGAGCTTCATGAAAGCCCCGTCTAATTCAATAAGCTGTAATTAAAAAGATTCACAGTATAACTGATAGGTGCCCATCCCATGAATGGCAGACAATTTTTTTAAATATCTGCAGATCAGACAGAACTTTCAGAAATTCTAAAAGTTGGACTTCAAAAGTTCAAAATATCGAAAGCCACAGCTGAGTGGTGAAAAATTCCAGACGAAAATCGGAGTCAAAAAATTCTGAATCAGTTTTTGGAATTTCCGTAGAACAAACCTGATTGTTTCGTTCAACTCTAATTCAAACAAGTAAACAGTGTAAATAAACAATTGAGTTTGGTGTAATTTGTTGGTTAATACACTGCTATGGGTGTCACACATGGTCCAAATCTATCAGTTGTTATTTTTTGGTTTCTAACCTCATCAGTGTAGCGCCGGTCCCCATAGGCAGCGGTGCGCCTGATCATGGGGGGTAGCATCCTCCTTCTGGGCGCTTCAGGGACATGTCATCAGCTTCCTGGTCTTGTGGCGTCACGCGTATTGACGTCATGTCGCAGAGCTGTGGGACTTGGGGATGGTCATTATGGCTGATGCGGCTTTCGCGTTAGCCGTGATCTCTGGGACAGCACTGTGTGCAATGATGTCATCGCGTGCGGTGCCTGCCAGGTTATAAATAACCCACCTGCATGGTCACCGGCACCATTTTGTGCTTTACCGGTGACCGGGAAAGCAGCTTTCCCCTCCCTCCCTGGAGGTATGTTAAGTTTGTGTAAGTTGGAGTCCCAGTGGCAGAGGGGGGCATCCTTGCAGGAAGTGCACTTGTGGTAGCAGTAACATGCCCTCTGGTAACACAGAGATTGGCATCCAAGATTCGATCTACGGCTGTCTTATTAACATAAATTAATGATGGAGGTTGCAAGGGTGCCCAAGAAATATAAGTTGCCCAAAAAGGCCATGGTTAATAATGTTATAAACTGTGGCCAATCATTTTCACCCATAAAATGTAAATGTTAGTTACGCTGGCCATACACGGGCAGATGTTCTTCTGATCTAGTCCAACGTGAAGAACTGCCTTAAGCACGTATTTCCCCCCTGAAATCTTTGGAGAGATGGGGACTGAAGATGGCCTGAACTTCGTTTTTCAATCAGAAAACTGGAAAATAATTATCGATATTTTGAGCTACTCGCTTGAATTTACTGAATCGCTCAAAATATTGATCCAGTGTATAGGAGGTAGAGGCTTTAGATTTCATGGGTCCTATGACCCCTATGACAGATCCATAAATGGTTCTGGAAGTTACTACATTTAACTATGGATTGGTAATTTGAGTTCTACTACATACTTTACTGTTCACGCATGTTACTGGAATATACTGTTCACGCTTGTTACTGGAGGATACTTTTCACGCATGTTACTGGAAGATACTGTGTTCACACATGTTACAGGAGGATACCATTTACGCATGTTACTGGAGGATACCATTCACAAATGTTGCTAGAGGATACCGTTCACGCATGTTACTGGAGGATCCCGTTCACGCATGTTAATGGAGGATACCATTCACGCATGTTACTGGAGGATACCGTTCACGCATGTTACTGGAGGATACCGTTCACGCATGTTAATGGAGGATACAGTTCGTGCATTTTACTGGAGGATACCATTCATGCATGTTACTGTAGGATGCCATTCATGCATTTTACTGGAGGATACCGTTCATGCATGTTACCGGAGGATATGTTCATGCATGTTCCAATTGTTTTGATTTGTTATTTTGTATTGAACGCTAATGCAATTAAAAGGGGAACTGTGGTCCAAAAATAACTTTAGGTAAATTGATAGGAATTGCTCTCCTGAGAATTTTTGCAATTTATTTCCATTGTTTATTTTACATAGTTTTGAAGATATTTACATTTTTGTGTGTGATATGGCAGCAGCATCACCAGGTCCCCTGGTTTTTTAAGGTAGGAAACCGACCTTTCATTGAAACTCAACTTGTTTGGAGACCACAGTTCCCCTTTTAAGGTGGGCATACCCACTGCACAAACCCAGACCTAGTCGGATCTAGCTGGGCCAAGTATCAGCAAGGTGTGGGGGCCAAAAACGATAGTCGGATGTTCCCGACAAAAAAAGTTGGGCAGTCAGTATCAGCCCCCTTTACTTTTAATAGAGGGAGTAGATATGTTAGGCTACATGTGTGTGTGCACGGCCGACCGATACCAGTACCTTGTATTGGTTGGAATCTGTCAGTACACAGGCAAAAGTGCATCAACTGTTAACTGCTATAGGGAGGTGATTTCATCTGTTGTTATATGTCGTCATACTGTATGTCTGACCTTCACTTCCACCTCTTTCTACCTTCCTAGATTTTTTTGTTTCCTAGATTTGTGTCTCCTCATCATAACGTTCCGTGCAGAGATGGGCTTTAATTTCAAGATCTTTTTGGGTGAATACCAATCCAATGGCGTAACTACCGCCACCCCTGTGACTGGGGGGGGGGGTAGACGGTAGTAGGGCCCGCCACCAGCCCATATTTTGTGCAGCGACCAGCCATTTTTAAACAGCTGATCATGCGTATGAAGAAAACATACACGATCAGCTGTTTAAAAGACCGGACCCGAACTTCTGGTTCAGTTTTGGAAGTTCAGTTCTGTTTTAAACGGCTGGTCGCTGCACCTTCGTGGAGGGGAGGAGGGAGTCAGGGGCCTGGCCCCGGGCCCCTTTAGGTACGCCTCTGTACCAATTTGCAAATAAACGCTCTCTCACTAGCCAGAAGTGCATTTTCTAAGAATTGCATCATGCAAACCTCTAACTCTGCTGTTGTAGATGTAGTTTAAAGCTGGTGAGTGAGAAAAGAAGGTACCGGGCAATGGTACTCCAGCTACTAAGTGAATACACTATATTACAATGCAAATACAAATCTACCGGTAACCTGAAAATAAGGTTCTTAGAAAGAAAACCCCCAGAGAAACCAAGTGCTAATTTAGGGAGTAATAATACAACTTACAATTGTTTGTTTCTAATATTAGACTCGAGATAGATTTGACTGCAAGTAAATGGCAATAGTTTGCCAGAATAAGGCAACAGAGCTGTGTGAAATAGCAGATGATGGGGCTGAAGGAATGTAAGCAGGTGTATAAAGTTTCTTTCAACTCACTAACTAAATATAATTAACTGAGAGCTCAATTCCAATGAAACTTCTCAAGCGCAGCCAATTCTCATGAGAGCTACAGAGTATATTTCATCCCTCAGTGTCAGACAGCTTACCCTCTCATACCCCAACCCAATCCTATTATGTCAGCTAGGAACAATACTTACTGCCAGCCTATGGTCAAATCATTCATATCTGCAACACAAGGAAATAGTCACATACAGACATACAGACATCACATACCTTAACCTTACTTAAGATCTATCTATCTATCTATCTATCTATCTATCTATCTATCTATCTATCTATCTGTATGTCTATGTATGTCTCTTTTGTCTGTCTATCTACATCTCTATCTATTATCTATCTGTCTATCTATGTCTGACTCTTTTGTCTATCTTTATCTATCTATCTATCTATGTCTCTTTTGTCTATATGTCTATGTATGTCTTTGTCTGTGTCTGTCTATCTATCTACATCTCTATTATCTATCTGTCTGTCCCTTTTTTCTATCGATCTCTGCCCCATTTGGCTATCTATCTATCTATCTGTCTGTCTGTCTATCTATCTATCTATCTATCTATCTATCTATCTATCTATCTATCTCTGCCTATCTATCTATCTCTCTATGTCTGTTCCCTTTGTCTGTCTATCTATCTCTCTATTTACCTCTATCTATCAATCTATCTATCTACTACCTATCTATCTATCTATCTATCTATCTATCTATCTATCTATCTATCTATCTATCTCTCTCTCTCTCTATCTATCTCTCTCTCTCTCTCTCTGTCTCTCTCTCTCTCTCTCTCTCTCTGTCCCTTTGTCTATCTATTGATCTCTGCCCCCTTTGTCTGTCTGTCTGTCTATCTATCTACCCATCTATCTATCTACCCATCTATCTATGTCTGCCACCTCTGTCTGTCTGTCTATCTATCTATCTGTCTCTGCCCCTTTGTCTGTCTGTCTATCTATGCATTAATTTATCTGCTTTCTCACACAATAGAAATATAAATATAAAGGGAATCAAATTCCAATGATGATCCAGCATCTTGGAACTCATTTACAACACAATTTATTTTCTTTGAAACTTCCTAAAGATCTTGCTTGCCCCTAGGAAGACATGAGCACAATTGTAATTTTACTGACATCTAGTGGAGTAAGGAAAAATAACGTCTAAGCAAACTTAGCATATTGACTTGTTTAATATAGCAGGTTTAACGTAACCGAATGTCTGCTAAATGGAGTAACCTGTGTGCAGCACAGGCCTGCATCAACATTGTGAACCAACTGTATTTATGGTGAATGTTCGGAGGCCTATAGATTGTGTGTAGAAATTATAATAAAATTAGGGCTATACAAATAAATGGTTAGTAATTATCACAGTATTGCACATTAATTTATCAATTATAAAGAATAATTATTATATACGGTAATAATCACAATATTACATTATCCATAGCATAATAACCAGAGTCAGAGATAGGGCATTGCTCCTCTTTTCTATCCTATCCACACTATATAAATGTCTGTATGCTCAGATAAAAGATTATAAGCGTATAAAATGATCAAACATAGGTTCTGTTCTTACTATCAGGATAATGTCCATAAATAACCAATAAAGATGTAATAATGGTTATATATCGAAATAAAGGTACAGGGGGTAACTGCAGTGACCCAGGGCTCTGACCCACCCCCTTTCCACGACCAGATGATCGTGTATATGAAGGAAACATGTGTGATCAGCTTTTAGAAAACAGCTGATCGCAGAGGTTGTGGCAGGCTCTCTTACTGTCAGGGCCCGTAGGGTGGCGGGGCAGTAGTTAAGCCACTGTAAAAGTATATATAACCGTTCCTTGTTACTCCCATTTAACATTATAGTTGAAGTCCATAAATCAAACAATTTATCCAGGGGTTATAGACAATCTTGTTCCTCCTTCTCCCTTATAGACACCTAGAGGAATGACTCGGATGAGAGCACAGGCTCTCTGATACGCTCTCATACATGGCGTTCATACAGGGACAAATTAAGGCCTTGGTATCTGTCAAGGGTAGAAGAAGAAGGAATACAAGAATGGTCCGTAGGAGAAATACAAACCAGAAAATGTTGAGGTCCCCAATTTTGAAGGGTCCCAAAAAGTGAAATAAGTTTACAAGTTTTAAAATACCTGGATAATTTATCTACTCCAGGAGATGACATCATTATTTCAGACAATAATGTAGTCATTAACTTCAATCAGAACCTTTACGATGCACAATTAAAGGTGCTGAATAAGGGTCTGAAATATATAGTGGACTCACCTGTTAAGATCTATGATATCATGATTGATATTATTAGACTAATTCATAAATTGGTCCTTTTATACCATTTACTATTAATAAGCCATGTGACAATATATGTTAAAGGGCATGTCCACCAATATAGCCGTCTTTCCCCCCCCCCTCCTCACTTTAGCCATATACAGAGTTTCCAAAGACACTTCTGAACTTGCTTACCTGACCCTGTCCCGGTCCTATGCTGCCTCTGCTGCTGTCAGCCACTCCACATCCTGGTTGCGGCTGTCATTTAAGGCACGATATGACTTCACGCCCAATCGTCTGACAGCCATGACAAGGAAGTAAAGCGGCTGTAGGTGCAGAAGTCCCCTAGATTGCAGGGGACCAGGTTAAGTAAGCAAGTTCAAGAGCGTCTTTGGAAACTCTATATATCGCGAAAGTGGGGTTTGGGGGGTAATCTACAGCAACAAAGGTTTTTTTTTTAAGTGGACTTGCCCTTTAATGTTGATAATGATACAGATGTTTATAAAACTAAGGATAATCTCCATCAACACACAGAAGATCCCCAATACGACAATGGCTTCATAGATGTAAGAATGTAATGAACCTGAATGCTTTACAATCTAACAATCAAGATATAGAGAATAAGGACTTTATCCACACTAAAGATGTTTATCCTAAGCATAGTAAGGCCATTTATAGATCTGTTTCATAAAATGGCCTTACATGACTAGAAGAAACTGGATATGAATAAAAAATCATGGAGGCATTAAATATTACAAACCACGGAATATAAATACAGCAGAAACTAAAGCATTACTGGATTTCACTAATAATGAGTCTATTGTAATAAGAAATTCTGACAAAGGTGAATCAGTGGTTGTGATGGACAGAAAACAGTACAAAGCAGAAGCCTACAGCTCAGGTACCATGAGACATACATTACTTAAAGGGTATGTCCACCCTAAAATTGAATTTTTAATATAAGATCCCCCCTTGGGCTCCCACCCCAACCGCTATATTTTTTTTTTTCTAAAAGCCCCCCAAACTCTACTTACCTCCCCTCTTTCCTCCGCCACGCTCCCGGCCCTCTGCTTGCAAGGAAATGCAAGCAGAGGGGCGACCGGCAGCCGCGTCTGTGATTGGCTGAGCGGCAGCCAATCACAGACGCGGCTGCCGGCAGCTCACTTCGCCGGAGGAAAAGGAGAGGTAAGTAAGAGTTTGGGGAGCTTTCTAAAAATAAAAAATATGCGGTTGGGGCTGGGAGACATAGGGGAATACTGTACTAAGGGGTTTTATGCTAGGGGGAGGGATAGTAGAACGGGAGGGAGAGGGAGGGGGAGGGAGGGAGGAGAAGGGCTGCAGTACGCATGGCAAAATCTACCTGAGGCCAGGTAGCAGGCAGTGTCCTATATGACCTGCTAGCCTCCTGGTGGGCAGTTTTTGGGACTTTGGGGGGCCTACAGAGAACCCTATGGAGTCTGGGATGTGAGGTAAGGATTACACTACACTACATGATGGGGCCAGTAGTTGGGGGGATTATAGTTTTGGGGGTGGACATGCCCTTTAAACTAAGGATCCAGTGTCCAGTTTTAAAATACTCTAGAAATCTCTCATAGGCTCACTTAATGAACACCGTGCTGAATATGTGGACACTCTACTATTACACATGGCTCTGTAATTACCCAGTTTCTCAAAGATTCAACTGAAGTCTTAAAGAATGTTGATAAATTTAAATGGCATCTGAATTATTGTTATTTATGTATGTGACGGCCTTATACTCAAGCATTGAACATCAGAAAACATTAGAAACCTGAATACTAAAAACTAGTTTATTCTGGAAGCTCTAGAGTATCTGCTTTATGTTCTCAGCAACAACAGAGGGGGCAGCAATGGGGGCAAGATTCTCGCCCTCATATGTATGTATATGCAAACCTCTAAATGGGCAAATGGGAATATATATTTATATATGGCCCTAATAATCCATTCAGATTGTATATATTGTATATACGAATTTACATGCATTATATAGAGGATTTCCTTATAATTTGGGATGGAGATACATCTTTGATTGAGGATTTTATCCAATATTGTAATAATGATTGGAATATAAAATTTACTCCCCAAATACATTCCATAATATGCTAATTACACATAATGACAGATTTGCACAGGTAACTCATTACCAAGAATGCCATCCTACACGTGGAATCAGCCCATAATAAATCTGTCATTAGACCCATCCAATATGGGCAATTCACCCATTCAAGACTGAGACACTTTGCACCTACATAGCAAAGGTCCCTCAAGGACCTGGAGAGCGATTACGGTAAGGTCTCTTACTTTGCTCTTGTCTCCTGATGGTTAAATTGAAGAACGGAAACAAAGCTCATTTACCTCACGTTCTTCAATTAAACTGGAAAAAACAAATTTGGGTGGAGATACCTTTTAATATATGTATAATAAATGTAACAGTCTTTATAATAAACTAATATTAACCTCAGAAAGCCACTGACATGCGCAGGGGAGCCCCACCCCCCCATCCTCCCACCATCCAGATCTATCCTCTGCAGCCATGGCACCTAGTGTGAAACACTTTTGACCGCCTGCCCACCCCCAACCACCAAAATATTTCTTTAAAAAAAACTCAGATCACTACTTACAGACTCTTCTCTCCCGTGGCGTCTTCAATGACAGCAGCCATGTCTGTAATTGGCTCTCTCAGCCAATCACAGACACGGCTGCCGGTCTGGGCCCTGCTTGCAACTTCCGCAAGCAGGGAGCTGGATCAGAGATGACGTGGGAGAGAAGGAGCTGTAAGTAGCAATCTCAGAAATAAATAGGCAGTTGGAGGTGGGCAAGGGGTTACATTATGGGAAAACATTTTTAGGGTGGACATGCCCTTTAAACGAGTTTTGGTGATATGGATGGACTGTTCCCCTGACCATTTCCCAGGTGTCACAGCCACTTACACTAATTATTGTTATTTTAACTGTTTTTTATCTGAACTTTTTATAATATTATCTCCCCATTGACTTTAATGGGTTAGTTTCCGAATTTCCGAACTTTTACGGAAGTTCGGAAACTAACCTAAACTAAACTAAAACTAAGTAAGTTCAGCAATTTCTAATACTCAGAACATTTTAATTATCATTTCTTTACACTCATAAGAATAATCTCACACTTTTTATCACTTTGTATGATCTGTAATATTTAGTTGATACATTGTTACATCTATGTAACTATATGTACAATAGTCTATTTGTCCCTACACGGCTTTTGAGGAAATGGAAGTGTCCACAAAACAAGTCAGGCCATGACTCACCCCCCTTGTGTGTACCGAGTCCACTTTTAAATGAATATCTTTTTGTATAAATAAAAGTTTAAGTTAATATCCTGAATCCAGTACCGACGTCTCTCTTTGGGCTGGAGCCCACCTACATTGTTGTTGCTCTGACTTACCTGTCTGCTGGACCCGCAGTGAGCTCTGCACAGTAAGTATAGATCTATCCATTAACCTTCCAAATATATCGGTTCCACGCGGTAATCTATAACATAACATCCCAGAAGTGTAAAATATATATGATATAATATTTCTATATTATACACTGTATATACTCGAATATAAGCCTGTCTGAGAATAAGAAAAGGTACTTATTTTTACCTGAAAAATGAGTAAAACTGATTGACTCGAGTATAAGCCAAGGTATATAGATATTATGACCACTACTGCAAACCTGTAATTAGTCAATATTGCATTGTTATATTGGAATGCTGGGAAAAAAACACAAACCCCATGTTAAAAAGGCAAATTTCTCAGCAACCATATTAAAATGACAAGTGAGGCACTAATTACTGTTTTCATATCAAGATGTTCTGCCTTCTGACTCAGTATTGCTTTGAGGCTTTAGTTGCCCTTTAAATGGACTCTTTTATACCATAATAAACAGCAGAATTCCTGTTCAGTAGTCTCATAAAGTATTGGTGCCAATATAATAATACTGAAGCGAAATTCAGTAACCCCCAATTCCTGCACTCCAGATGTTTGGAAACTACATGCACTACTAGCATGCTTTGGTTGCTGGGAGTTGTATTTTCAAAACATCTGGAGTAGAGATGTAATGTGGGTTCGATTAGAACCCAGTTTCAAATAGAATCTGAGGGTTTCGAAGTCCCGACGAAACTTTCGGAACTCACGAATTTCACGGAACCCAATTTTTTTGAATTTTTGATTTTTATCGAAAATCGAAAAGAGATAATTAACGAAAATTGAAAGAAGATAATTATCGAAAATCGAAATTAATTATCAAAAATCAAAAGTAGATGATAATGAAACTTCAGGAGTAGAGATTTTGAAAGTAGACAATTTTCGAAAATCGAAACTCTCGAAAGCTTTCGAAATTTCCGGAAATTTCAAAAACGAAAAGAAACTCAGCAGTTTGAAACATCTCTATTCTGGAGTGACATGGCTCAACAAACTTTTTAGTGGCAAGGTTCAACAAACTGCCCACCTCTAAACCCCCCATAGAAGAAGAGGCACTTGGTCTTACCAGCTCTACTAACAGGAGAGTCAGTCCTTCCTCCATTACGGCATGTCCGGTGAGGGCTGAGAGGAGGCATGTAACTTACGTTCCGATGTTTCCGTGCCTCTGTGTTCATGCTTGCGAGGTTAGCTTTTCTGGGTCATTTTAAAAAATAAAAACCTCGGCTTATATTCCATTATTAATGGTACAAATATCATTAATAGTAATACATTAAAAAATGTTTTGTGTGATTACGTATTAATTATATTTTATATATTATGGCGTATTAATTGGATTATAAAGGGGCATAATTATAATGGTTTGTTAACTTGTCATTGCCGTTTTTGCCAAATTAGGACAAAAACGCAATTTATAAAGCGGAGATAACCAGTGGCGAAAAGTCATTACCGTCATTTCGCATATGTTATGCCAAACATAACTTGAGCCCAGTAATAATGAATTACGAAACAGGTGGTTGCATCACCGCCCACAAAATACTATTCTTGTCTATCTTCAACGTGTTTATTGAATTATTATTTTTACACGTTTTAAACGTTATCCTTACGTTTCTAGCCAAAACCTTCCTATTGTTTATTCCACACAAAAAAAGCACAAAACAAAGTCTGAAAAAATGACACAAAGGAACAGGAATAACTAGCAATGGAGTCATCAAACAGATATTTAATAATATTTATTATGTCCATTGTGAGATAACAGTCTATTTCAGAAACACCAATTTTTTGTCATTGTACCAAGGGCGCAAATAAGTAGAATCAGCAAGAAGTCAAACACACAAGGAATTTTTTATAGGAACCGAGTTTCCAACATAATTCTTATTCCTGGAAGAATAAGATCAAATTAAATTCTATTTTCTTACTTCTAAACCATCATAATAGGAATGATATAAAAATTGTGCTGGATTTCAAACATTGGTAACTTACTGTAAATGGTTTTGGAGCCTGGGAAATGGTCTGGGGAACATGTCCACATTCACATGGTCTGGGGAACATGTTTAAACACTACGGGGCCGATTTGCTAACGGTTAGCGTGACTTAAACTCCATATCAGCGGGTTACGCAAAAACCACATGCTCGCGATTTAATATCACGTTTGTGCTAGTTTTACCACAGGATTTTAATGCCAGCAATTAGCTGCTATAAAAATCCAGCAGTGGGTAAATCCCTTCCCGGGATTTACCAACATTCGCAAACGTGATATTGAATTGCAAACAGGACTTTTACCCAGAGCGATAGCGGCTCTAGGTAAATGAGCCCCTACGTTTCCATGCGATCAGGCAATTGTCAAGTTTCTGCATACATTTGAGGGTTATGGTCAATTCAAAGGTTACCAAAATATACTTTTGAGGGTTACAGACAATATATTCGAGGGTTACCGAAATCAAAGGCTACAGTCAAGGGTTACCGAAATCTACCACTACATTTGAGGGTTACCAGAATCGAAGGATATATTCAAGGGGAATAATTATCGAAAGTAAGTCCACGAGTTCAGAAAACCCGAAATAGTTCTAAGTTTGGATAGTTTGGAACTCTGGTTCTGGTCCATCACTAGTGACCATGACCTTTAATCTTAAAAGGCAACTTTTCAATTTTAGGCAAATTTCAAGTTTACCTAATTGTGGAGCCTTCGAAAGCCCAATAGAGATGTACCAGAATCCAATTTTTCAAACTCAGGCTTTGTGGATTTCTGACTTTTTCAGATTTTTCCGAACTGCGGAACTATTTTAGAAAAATTTCTAGAAATTTAAAAAAAAATTCGATTTACTATTTTTTAATGCTATGCAGAATGCCAAAATACCTGTTGATACCTGTTCACCATTTCCCAGGTACCTGAAAGGCCATTTATTCTTAATTTTATGTGGAACGATTTTTCAACTCCTGTTGACTTCAAAAGGTCCAATTGTGGATTCTCGAATTTGCACTTACCCCCCCCCCCCCCCCGAAAATCCATTTATCTGCAAGAGGGATGGGTTTCAGTGAGTTTTGGTCAGACCACACATTTGCACCGAAATTTGGTGCTGGCTCTTTTCCAGGTCAGTAATGATTGGATAAAAGCTGACCAATGTGTATGTGGCCTTACGACTCACTTAAAGTTGATTCTGGTTCAAATTTCTCGTGGTGTCGACTCAAAGTTTTCAGTTGGATTTTTGTATATCAATAAACACAACGTTCTTTGATCTGTTTTCCTGGTAATTTAAAACAGCCTTAATTCTTTGTTTATGTATTCTGCAAAATGCTAAGCATTCCTGGTGTGAGCCGTGGTGCCTTTTATTACTTTTCTTTTAACATTAGCGCCGATTAAACTGCTTGCAACACAAAATACAATTCTTGCATTTAACATTGATATGTTATTTGCTGAATGGGGTGAAACAGGATCCAAGTAAAACAGCGTATTGGCAAAGTGTAGTTCCTCCTTTGTATAAATGTGATTTGGATACAGATTTCAATAACTGTACAAAAGAAAAAGTACTTTAGAAAGCCTCCTGGAGGTAACAGTACGTGTGATGGTGGGGAATAACATTAATATTGTATTACAAACCCTATGCAGGGGCTAGTCCAATTCAAAAAACAAATGGAAATGCGTAGGCTTTGATTAGTCAGGAGAGGCATCCAAGATGTCCATCACTGGCCTGAACATGTTGCCTAAGAGGTTTTACAATTGGAGTATTGCTGCTGTTGTTTTGGATGGCTCATGCAGTCCTTCTATGTTTGCAGTCGTTGTATGGGTCGTAGCTTTGATGAAATCAACATTGATTTCTCTGACTAATATTTCCACTGTAGCCTGAGCATAGTAATTGCGTTATTCTGTTACATATGAAAGAATCCCTTGATACATGGCTAATTTCTGGTAGCGACATCTAATACAGCATTGTGGTCAGGTATTAGTAATCAATCACCTTTTACCTTTTTATTTTACGTGTTGCTGTTTAAGAACATGTAGAAGTTACTTATTCTATTTAACACTAGAGCTCACTGAAATTCATTCCACTTGCAGAAAGTTCCAAAATCCGCAAGAGGACCTACTGAAGTCAATGGTAGTTAAAAAGTCTGAAAGTCCTGCCTAAAATTAAGGTATAACTTACTGTAAATGACTCGGGGACCTGAGAAATGTCTGGGGAACACATAGCAATGCCCAAAACCACCGTCCAGTACCGGAAACTTCATGGGCTTCCTGTTTTGGCATTCCGCGCAGTATTTCTATAGTTTTTGGAAATTTTCTATTTTGTAAATGATAAATTTCTAAAAAATATCAAAAATTTCTAATTTTTAAATTCAACATTTTTCTATTGCTTGATAATTATCGAAAACAGTTCCACAGTTCAGGAAAATTTGTAAAGTCTGAGTTCCGGCGGATCAGTGAAATCCGCTTAGGAACCGGTTTCAGGTTAGGGTCCATCTCTATTTAACACTCCTTATTTAGGTATACCCATGTCCTCTCATTCTATTCTATTCAACTGTATGAACAATCCCTATGTCTAGAAATATTCTAGTGAATGGTTTCTATTGAGGGTTGGATGACATTCATTGATTCTAATATTACCATCTCTGGCCTGGGTAGGCAACTATAAGGGTAATTATAATAGAAAACATGATCAGTATTACAATTCTTGCCTCCCGAATGCATGAGTGTTCAGCTGCCAAAGTTCCACCTGTGCATTGGCTGACAGTTCACAACTGGATTCAGAAGATTCGTCACTACCTTCCATAATGTTAGAGATAGCACTGCACCGCAGTGAGCAAAAAGCTGTCAGCCACTGCACAAGCCGACCTTAGATAGCGTCACCGACTTTAAAACACTGCTCACTTTTCCATTACAGTTTTACTTTAACCGAATAAAGACAAATGGAAAAGCTTGAGAGTTTTTTTCTGTAGAAGATATTTGGATGTTTGTTAGAAAACTGTATTATATATGATTTGGAGAATAAAAACATAAGCAGGTAAGGACATGGAGGTATGTAAAACATGCGGGTTACATAAATATGGTAATAACCAAATATCATATGAGCTAAAGTCTGATTTGTCTGATTGTATAAACAATATCACATATAGGGATTAGAGATGGCCGGTTCGCGGACCCGAACCCGGATCCGCCGCGGATTTCTCCCGCCCGCGAATGGCGGATTATTCCGGACTTTCCGGACTTCCGAACTTCCGAACTGCGGATTTTTTTTTTTTACGAAAATTTTCGAAAATACGAGTATCTCCGTAATTACGAGGATCTACGATACTTTCAGGATCCGGAAAAACCGATGATCCTCGTAATTACGAGGATCCTCGTAATTACGAGGATTCGCGTAATTACGAGAATACTCGTAAAAACGAGTAATTCGTGTAAATTTTTCAAGACGGAGCAAGCCACATGATCCAAATTAGCCAATGGCAGCTATCATAGCTACGGAAATACCTTTTTAGGTATTGTTGGCATTTATACGTGCTTCTAAGGCCATTACCCAGGTCCCTGAGTGGTTAAGTGTACGTTACCAAGGCTATTTAGACCACTTTTAATGCGGATTTTGCCGAACTTTCATTTTAATACGTTTTAACGGGTCCGCTCGCGGATTTTCGAATTTTCGGATTTTTTCGAAAATCCGCAGATCCTCGCGCGGACCGGATTTTTCGAAGTTCGGACATCTCTAATAGGGATCTAATGGATGGGTTGCATATAGAGAGTAGAGCTGAAAGATACTGGTAAGTTTCAATCTTGAAACTCACCAGTTGAATTTCGAAAAATCTGAAAATCCAATTGAATTGAATTTTTTCAAATTTTCGATAAACATTTTACATTTTTTAATCGAAATTTTCGATTTTATTTATTTTCGATTTTATTTTTGAATTTCTAATGGAAGTTCAAAGTTTCAAATGAGATTTTCTAATATTCAATGAAAAAAAAGTTGCGTTGAACTGCAGATTTTCGAAACCGGCAGTTCTAAATCCAAAGAAAGGTTGTTTGAAACCGGGATTCATCAATAGTCAATGGTGTAATTTGACAACTTTCTTCAAATTATATATTAGAAGAATGTGTGGAGGGGCCACTTTTAAAGGTTACTCCCCCGTTAAAAATGTATATAATGTAGGGGACCCCCCCAATCCATTTTTGAAAATCATCTAACTTTCGATTTTCGAAATCCGGGTTCTGTGATATTCGGGAGATCTGAAAGTTTCGTCGGGACTTCGAAACCCCTTAGATTCGATTCGAAACTGGGTTCTATTTGAACCCACATTACATATCTACTCTCAAGCAATCAAAGACGCGGCTGCCGGTCAGAGAGCCAAGGGAACGAGGTCAGGTAAGTCTATTTCTGTGTTGGTTTTTAGGTTTTCAAGGTGGCATAAAGTGTTATGAAGTTTATTTTTTAAAATGTTTATTTTAAATCAAGTTAGCACCAAGGGTTCGGCGGGGGGGGGGGGGGGGGGGGGGGTGAGGAAGGGGAGAGCTCCACTGTGCATGGCGAGAAACAATCAGGCACTGGATCACACACAGACAGCTCCTACTCTTCACTTTTCTGGACTTCCATCAGGCCCTGCAGGACAACCATAAGGAGCAGAGGAGAAAGTTAAAGATTAGGGGTCAGCAGTGGGGAACATTTTAGTTTTGGTGGGGGACATGCACTTTAAATTAGTCTGTGTATAACTATAAATGACTTTTAGTAGTACTGTTATGTTCGCTGTTGATTAAAGAGTCCCTTTGTATACAAGCAAATGGTTTCCACATGAAAAGAAAAGAAACCTGAATTTTTATCATTATCTACATATATAATAACAGAACATAATATGTTACATTTTATATGATGGGATAAATCCTACACAAGCTTTTTACTTTTGGTTTTACTATTTTTGGTTTATTGGTTACCGTATATGGACTAATGGTCTGCTGGACAAATTAGGAGATACATGACTTGTGAAACCAGTGGTGATAATCAGGCACTATTATCAGAACACAACCAGGCTCATTTACCCAAAACCGCTATCGCTCTGGGTAAATGCCCCTTTCGCTATTCAATATCGCGTTTGCAAATCTGGGTAAATCCTGGTAAGGGATTTACCCACTGCAGGATTTTAAAGCCAGCTATTTTCCGGCATTAAAATCCTGCGATAAAACTAGCGCAAACGCGATATTGAATCGCGAGCGTCGGATGCACGGGGGTTTTTGCGTAACCTGCGCATCTGAGGTTGATATGGAGTTAAAGACCATTAGCAAAATGGTTAGCGCGACTTTAACTCCATATATTTGCCCAAAGAGTCTGGGTAAATCGGCCCCAACATTTATTGGTGACTACTCTTCACTTGGTCTCTTGGCAGAATAGATCTAAGGTGCCAGCTTGTAAGGCTTGGTTCATATAAAGCTTATTTTCCATGAAAATCAAATGTAAGTAGGGCTACAGCCTTGTAGAAGGATCCAGCGTAGGTAAGTAAGTTAAAACTTAACGTTTATTGAGTCCCATACAAAACACAACGACCCATACACATTAGGACATAGGTAACATGGGGAATAGGGGGGTGGCCTGACGAGTTTCGGAGCTTCCGATTCCTCCATGAGGAATGCGTTACCTGCATTGCGTTACTAAAACTTGAGATCTTGCTTCACTATTGCCCTGCCCTACCCTCAGTCTAGCAAACTGAATGCGAGGAAATTGGCAGTTTTCATAAAACAGTTTTCAACCCAATTTTACTAAGTTAAGTGGCCCAACAACACAAAAAACTATCAGGGAGATTCAATAAAAGTTCTTATTGTTTAAAATGGTGCTAAATTTGACCCAACCAATAAGATATTATTTAACATTTGAAAGCTAACATCTGATTGGTTGGGCAAAATTAGCACCATTTTAAACGATAAGAACTTTTATTGAACAACCCTGTATATTTTCTTAAGCTAGTTACAGACTTGTAACCAGGTCTCTATCCTTTCCTCTACATATGGACACCGTAGGAAGAGAAAACCTTTTATTTTCAGACTTGTGGTAGCAGGAAACACCAAGTTTATACTGCTGAATGTTTGGATAGACTTCAGATAGAAGCATGATCCGGGAGTTATTTTAAAGGTAAGAGTGTGCTCTTTTTAATAAATGCCACTTCTATGCAGACCACAGTTCCCCTTTTATTGGAAAGCCATTACAGGTGACTACCTTGTGAAGCTGATTGACAATCTGAATATAACCAATATACACAAAGGTTCCTTCTAGTTGTCCAGTCTCCTTTTGGCCACCTCGCCACCAAACATACACACTCTTCTATATGAAAAAAAAGATAAGGCTGTCTAGTCTTTAGTGCATTTTATGGGGTAATTCCATTTTATTTCTGCAAAAACACACAATACACGCCCCTTGATAAAGGACTTAGAGAAAAAATATTGTGTGTTGTGCTTTGCTGCACAATAAAAGTGGGATTTTCCCATAAAAAGCACTTAAGACTGGACAGCCCTATGGTTTTGCATATAAAAGAGACAGGAGGGGTATCTAAGTTTCCAGTCTAGTAATCAACAGATTACAGATTTATTATGCTTACAAAATGCCCAGAAATTACCACTCCTGTCTAAAAAGTCAGGGACAATCAATGCAAAATTAGTGACACTGCAAAAATGTTAGTGCAGCCCATTGTAGAATGCACGATTGGCTAGAAATTACCAAAGAACTAATCTCTGATTAGTGCTCTTGACAAAATTTAGCATCTGCATTTGTGTTCTATGGAAAGCAATTGACCACAACCATGAGAACTTTAGTCTTCTTTTACAATGGTGGGGAGCTGTCCACTATAGTTTTGAGGTCAAATAAACAATTATTGGAACAATAATAGAATTATAGAAAATGCCCAATCATGCCTGCAGGTCTGACCAAAAGACTGGGTTGGGCAACCGATCAGACATAAATATTGGCCAATGTGTGGCATCTTTTACTGTTAGTTATAGTTAACTTGCACAATCGGGAGAAAATGACACACAAAACCTACAATATCCATTTTCTTCCGATTGCGCTACACACAGTCCCTAGCGCTCTATGAAAAGCATTGGGAAGAACACTCAGGACTGCAGTGTTCCCCCAGATGCGGCCAACTCCCAATACTTTAAGTACAAGGAGACAACCACAATCGAGGAAAATTTTCAGGCTTTTCCGAATGATCGCTAGGCTGACAAACGTTCATCGTCGGCTTTGTGGATCATTTGGAAAATGTGTCGGATCTGACGGTATCGCACTTTCTCGTTACTGTGTGTACTTACCCACCTTTAGAAGCAGCTTTACTGACAATATGGTCACTACAAGTTGGTCACATGACTAAAGGTTCCTAAAAAAAAATTTAAAATTGAAGACCACAATTACCCTTTAATTTTCACTTACCAATTACAAAACTATTCCCAACATTGCACTTCAGTGCAAAAATATAGTCCTGGTACACAGGGGTGGACATACGAACCATATTCCTGCCATCAAAACTACTGAACCACAAACTGATCTGTAGTCTGTCAGTCAAGAATTAAAGTACCCGTGCCAATAATTAGGCCTGATCAAACTTGTGCTCAATCAAAAGGTCAGTCATACTGAAATGTATGACTCTTATTATGAACTGTTTGATCACAGGTCAATATACTGGAAAGACCAAGCCCTAAACAAAATCTCCCTTTATTTTGTACAAAAAAATTGGTTTCTTTTGATAATTAAGAATATTGTAACCTATTCAATAAATTTATGTTTAATTTATTAAGGAACCAATACTGTTCTGAAAATTTAACAGAAGTGAAGCTAGATACATAAATTGAAATTCTTAAGCTGGGTACACACCATACAATAATTTGGCCTGACATTTCAGTGTTTCAGTTGGTTGGGCTGAATTATTGTATGGTTTCCTCCCTTGGCCGCGACCGAATCAGACGAGTGCTCGATCAGACGTGTTGGAATACCTACCAGTGCTGTCCTCTATGAATGCCGCAACTGACAGTCCTTCCTCCTGGCCGACCGGTCGGAAGTGCCAAATGGTCAATCAGGAGGAAGAATCTCATGCTGTGTATATAGCTTTTCTTTTCCCCTGATATTTTCTAGCATAATTAAGTTATGCATTAAGTAACAAAACAAAAGGCCATGTTAATTGATTTATGTGCGCTTTATAATGCATTCTCTTTGATGTCAAATTACAAAGCTCCTCATTTACATATCAACCAAACAACCAAGAGATGAATAAAAGCACTTACAGTTTTACATAGGCCAATGATGGTGATAATCATCATTTGCTGTCTTTTGCACTAAAAATAAGAAGTAATCAAATAAGGTAGCACTTTTTCTTCACTTACAATTATTATTTTTTCTTTTTGGATAAATTAGATTGAGTTAAAGTAAATTAATAACAGTTTAACTGTTCTTAGTTAGCAGAAGGAAATTCATCATGATTCGAGTATTTCAATCTCTGATGGTCGGTAAAAGACAGAAGCATGAAGACAGAGCACAAAGGGACAATGGCTGTTTTACACAGAACTGTTTTTCCAGAAGAAGGCGATCATCATTGACTAGCAAAGGAAGGAAGTTAGCACGTTGTGTGTCTAATTCTCAGTGTAAAGTCTACAGTGAAAGTCTCACTTCATCGTTTGATATGCTGCATGATACTAATGTCACAAATGCAGAAAAAATGGTGACTTTGGAGGATCAAATTTCTATGGATACAGATTGTCTCGGACCTGCAAGTTCTGTTTGCCATTTAGCAAGACCCAATGTGAAGAAGAGGTTTGTTCCTTTCATTTCATTATTTCCTCTTCACGTCTTTGTAAACAGAAGTTCCAAGGCAATTGGTGAAAATGCTGCTTTGGAAGAGACCTCTGATTTCAAAATTTGTAGTAAATTATCTCCACCTCAGATTAACCTGATCCCACCAACCCCCTCAGATGTACTGGATAATAGTCAGTTTTTCAAAAGTATTAAAGATGAAGAAGAAATACGTCTTTCTGAAAAGATTGACTGCAATACGAGAACGGATGTTATTTACATTTGTGGGGAAGATAGTTTTAAAAATAATACAAATGAAGAAGAAGACCCATGGATTCTAAATAATGATGAGACTTTAATATATGAAAATGATAATGAAAACGGTCAAGAAATTTCTGTAGATGAAAATTCTTTAAGCAAAGTCTGTGAATATACAGAAATCACAATAGAAAACAGAAAATCTGACAATTACCATGTTCTAAAGTTATCTGGAAAGGGTAAGATTGAATCATCATTTTCTTTAAATTGAGTTCAATGGTTTAGCAGTTCTGTGACCAAACAGTTCTTGGGTTCATTTTCAACATTATCGTTATCTATTCATTTTTGTATGATTTGTATTTTTATATTTCAATTTGTATGAACTATAAAGCCATGAGTATCAATATTCTTAATATTAAATGTGTTCTGCATTACTAACCAAATAATAAAGAATAATTATTGCCCCCATTCTGGGAGAGAAAGCTGGCCCCTCCCTTTCATGCAGTCAGTCATTGGCTGGGACAACTGACATCACAGACAATGATTGACTGCTGTTTACCTTACTCTGCACATGCTCAAACTTATAAAAAGCTCATTAAGCAGAGGAAAGAGGCAGATACATTTGCCAGAATAGGATAGAACTTATCATTCAATATCTGATTACAGATGCATGTAATGAACTGGTAAAAATAGCAGTTGGGGTTTGGGGCAGATAACTAAAACATTTTTGTTTAAATGGAGGAAGTGCCCTTCAAATGAAATAGCAATATATTAATGTGCCATGATATGAATTAATTATCATCATTTACATTATTAATTTTTTGTTACGCTAATGTACAAGGTACGTTATGGGAATTTTGGAGTAACTTGACGTGTTTTATTCATAATGGCAGGTTCGCGGCACACAGCTAAGTTTTTTTTGTTTTGACTTTGTAAATTCCACACCAAGACTATGAAATTTCAATACCAAATGTTTGGCAGAACATCCCTAGTGTCAAGTAAAAACAGGCTTATTCAATATTGTACATGTAATCAGATGGTCTCCTCACCATATATTATCACATTTATCACTTAATAAATTTCTTGGACACTGGATGTATAAAAGCACTACCTGTAGTCACAGGGGCAATTCTAGGATTTTTGCTGCCTGAGCCAAAATTTTGAATGCCACCCCTGAATATTTCTGGGCTGTGCGGAAATCTCACCGCCGAGCTGTTTAAGTGGGTGTGGCTTTGTCGGTGGGCATGATTTAGTCAATAGGCGTGGCTAAAACCCAGCAAGGCCCTGCACCTCACCCCAAAGGCTTCCAAAAACTCACTGACTCACAAAAAAGACACACAAAAAGTCTGTCACAGTGTCACTGTCACAATAGTAGACAAAGGCAACAGATGCTGAGAAGATTCATCAGTGCCACACCAGCCCCTCCCTCCTTCTCTCTGTTGGCTGCAGCTGCTGGACTATTAATCACCTGTTGACACAGCCTTAGATGACCAATAAGCAGAAAGGAATGAATTGTGCTGTGCACTATTCAAGCATTTTGATTGGTTCCCACTTCCACTGACTTCCTTGACTAGGAGATGTACGTTATGCTGAGCACTGAGCAGCAGGGTGTGTGTCCTGACTCTGACTCCTAACTCTCTTAAGAATCAGAAACAGAGTTGAAGCAACTTTAAGGTACCGTGCATATTGGAGTCACGTTGCAGTGCTCACACTTCTTGTGGCCACGTGTTCGCGGTTGTGTGCATGCATCTTGCGTTGGTCAAGGAAAAAAATTCTCCCCACTGCCTTACTGCCACCTTTCTTCCTCAGTGCAAGGGTGCCACCTGAGACAAACGTCTTACTCTGCCTCATGGTAGATGGGTCCTTGTGTAATCATATGTTCAAATGAGGTGCATTTACTGCATTTGTAGCATACTGGTTCTCTAGGTGTTAGCCATATAGTGTTGTTTAGCAAGTGACTGGATCAGTATGGACCAATAGGTCCCTTAAATTATTGCCCCTCTGGAACCCAATGATAGGTCTTTTAGGCAGGACTTCCTTTAATATGTAATGAGCTCTCAAAAGTGTGAATGTCAATCCATATGTACATATAAAAACATATAAAGTATACCTCACTAATAAATCTTCATAATCTGTTCCAAACTGAAAAGCATAGAGCAGATTCTACTAAATGTTCATGGATGATGAAGACCTTGGTATGACTGGAAATTGTATATACTGTATGTATATACATAATTCGAACAAAAATTCCCTTTAGCGTGGCTAGTTAAGAAGTGAGGAGGGATTTACACCTCACTAAATGAGTATTTCAACCAGGGCAAATATTTGGAAGTGCCAATGGGAAAGTAAATTGAATGTAAAACCAATGCTAACCCAATATGGCATCATGTAGATATATTTTTCACTCCACTCCTTCCACAGAACCGAATGCCTGGGTGCTACTGTGTGTGGAGATATGTAAGAGGATAGGCATACAGAGCACTCCAAGGTCTTCTCATAATAATTTATTATAAACACAAGTAGGTCTGTGTTACCTATGCGTTTCGGCCATATTGAGTATGGCCATATATATATTGTTTCAATAGATACAACCATACGCTGTACTTTGACATTAATTGTAAATTTTACAAATAACAATAACATCAGCTTGTATAGGTTAATATGAATACATATGGCATCAAGGGTTAACTGGCAAAACCCTTCTTCTAGGGAGATTGCTACAATCATCGTACAGTATCTGTAATGACTGTACTGCTTATTACAGGAAAATAGTTTGTTCATTTTCAGATCAAGTACAAAACAAGGTAACAATGGACTCAGTCATTTCTCGTGCTGCCAGAGAGGAGCATTGTTGCAGTAAAATGTATTGTACCATGATCATAATGATACAGTACATATCATGTTCCAGAAACCTGATCCTATGTGTTTTATATACATAAATAACTGTGTCCTGGCCTTATGAAGTAAACATCTATTTAAAAACAAATCATACCTGTCTAGGTGTAACATGCCTTTTATAAAGTAACTTAGTAATAACCCAAAAATATATCAATGTTGGCACCAGATCCATCTTTTTATTTTCCCAGAGACGAGATACAAGAAGCTTAGCTTTAGTTTCTACTATTAACGTCTATTAGCATTATAATGATAAATACCTGTTAAATTTCCTTCTTTGATCTGGTCTGCATTTCACTCAGCAGTCTTTTAAACTCGAGATCGACACTCTCCCTTTTGACATTTCCTATTGTCTTCTTATTGAATACCTTGCCTACTATGTTCAAAAGCTGGCCAAAATACCAAGAGGCGAGACTGTAGTATCAAGTACCAAGTCTTTGAGGAAGCTGTCCACATTCTAAAAAATGCCTTTTATTCTCTTTCTTGTGGACAGAGATTTCTAAGAACTTATATAATTTGCAATTCCTTTGTTGCTTTCTAATAAACCCTTTTGATACCTACAAAACTCACAAGAATGTGTCATTATCTCCCCCCCCCCCACATTAATTTAGAGGATATACTATGGTTAAGAACCCACATACATGATTTAGTACAGTATCTTCCTTATCCCATATTAAACATTCATGATAAAACTTCTTAAGATAAAAGGAGAAGTATAAGTGAGTATAAAGATTTTTTCAAAAACAGTTAAAAGTACCTGTGGCTGGGAGGTAGGATTGGTACTTTTTACCTTCCAATATAATTTCTACGGGTAGCAGCAGTACAAAGAAAACTGCTTCTGTCAGGCTTCCTGAGTGCTTCAGCACAGGAAGGCCCAGGGCACTAACCTGGCAGATGAAAACTGTATGTGCGGTAGAACCTCAACAAAACAATATTGGAAATTAGGAATAATCAATTCTACCTCCTTGCCCCAGGTTCTTTTCATTTTAAAAAAGTAAATTTTACAGTATAGTTGTCCTTTAAGGTAATGATTCTCCCTAAATGGATATATTTATTCAGAGCTATTCTGATACCGATCCTTCCATCTTACTTTTAAATAGCTCAAAAATGAATTAGCATACCTGTGGAAGGGGAAAGCTCCCTGAGACATTGTTCTGATCTTTTTGCACTAAGGGGCATATTTATAAATGAGCGAAAAGTCGCGAAAACTTTTTGCTTTTGCTTTCCGCATGGTTTTTCACCAAAAAGCCAGTTAACGTGATTTAGAAAGGTGACGTTAACGAGTGGCGGAAACGTTTCCGCGACCTATCGTTAAAACCCTTTTAGCCATACTTCGCCATACATTGCAATGGTAATTTCAATGAAAAAGGCATAACGCGATTTATAAAAAGCGAAAAGTGTGTTTTCACTTTAAATGGAGCGGAATATTATCGCATACTTGAAGGTGGCGAAAAGGCATCTTTTTACCATGTCTGTTGAGATTTTGGAGTTTTTCATGATTTTTAATGCACCCAAAAATTACAACACATTCATACAAATGATCTTACTACTATTTTAACATGTTTTTTTGGACACATCTATGAAGGTATAGATGTTTATTTTTCGCTAAATTTTAGTATACTTTCCAAAATGACTTTAAGGGATGTAACATTTCTTTTGCCTTTTTCATCACATTTTTAGCTTGGACTTTAAATGAGGTCTGCTATTTTGTCTTTCACGTGAAAGCACCCACACCCCCTTTTTTCTTGGGGTGTTTTAGCTGTCGCAATGTAGGCTCATTTTTGCATTTCCAATGCGAGTCCAATTGTTAGCATTCAGGGTGTGTGCTTTATGCTCTGCTTTTTGGTACTGTTAAAACAACTCATTCTGTCCGTTTGCCTTTCGAATGCGCATTTACGTTTTTCCAACAACTCATTCTGTCTGTTCGCCTTTCGAATGCGCATTTACGTTTTTCCAACAACTCATTCTGTCCGTTCGCCTTTCGAATGCGCATTTACGTTGTTAATAGGCGTGTTGTCAACTTTATTATTTTTCTTTCTCTGTATTCTCCCAATGTTTGCTAAATTGAAATATAGTGCCAAGAACGTTGAACAGCTGGCTAGCCAGTAACAATGATTGGATTGTGGATTGGGTTTTCACTTCTTTTGCTACAAATTTCACATAATTAAAAAACACTATTTAAACAAGCAGCTTAAGCTGATCGTTGTGGCTTGAGAAAATGAGTGGGGAGGAGCTACTTTTGTTTGGCTATGTCTAATGGTTTTCGCAATGCAGTCATCTTGTAGACGCGTTAAGTTTTCGCTGCAATACTTTTCGCTCGTTATCGCTACTGCAAAGACCTTTTTTTCGCTTTTTTATAAATACCACGTAAAGAAGTCCCAAAAAGCGTTGCTTTCGCTGCGATGTTCGCCATTATTAACTAGGTGAAAAATTTAGACTTTTATAAATGTGCCCCTTAATAAATTGTGAAGTTCACAAGAAGTAGTGTGCTCCTCTTGCTTTTTCATCTTTTGGATTACCTTAAGACTACAGTATATCATAAAGGTTTTGTCTATATTATGCCATCCCTTTACTAGTTGCTTTACTAGTTGCTGTTTGTTCCCCTCTTGTATTTACATTTCATGTTTTATTGAAAATCAACTAGATGCTAAAGAATGTTTATAAAAAAAAAAAAAAGTATATATGATTCCGGGTTACGTTCCAAACCTGTTTTTGAAGTGAAACTGCGGGTTTGCGAATCTGACAGGACTTGAACTTCATAGAAATTCAATGTTTAAAATTCAAAATGTGGTTTCAAATTTGAAATTCAGTGTAGAAAATGTAAAAATTCTACTCACATTGAATTAAATTGGGTTTGATTCAAATTTTCAGTCTTGGGGTTTCGACACCAAAATCTGTTTGGGTAAAGGGAATTTATGGGGGAAAGAGGATCTACCAGGGCTATTTTTATAGGCTGGTACACGATGCAATATTTCAGTCCGATCGACCGATAGGTTCAGTGTATTGGTCAATCGGGCCTAAATGAATGCATGGATTTTCAGCTGTGTCCGACCGACCGTTCGTCAGATCAGACATGGTAGAACCACACGGTTGGTCATGGTAAACTGTTGGCCATAGCCATTATTACCGCGACCAACAGTCCTTCCTCCTGGCCGAAAGGTTAAAAGAGCCGAACGGTCGGTCAGGAGAAGATTTCTTAAGATTTTTGAGATATTAACTAATGTTATAATTTAATATTGCAGTTCATGATATTGGGAATATATATCTATAGGAGGAGGTGCTGGTGTTTAACCCTTTTGGCAGAATTTACCAAAACACAAATGCCTTTGCCTCACAAGTTTTTTTTTTATTAATGTTGTGTGAATAAGTTTCTGGTAATGCTTTTCTTTAAAATACAATAAAAATAATGAGCGCTAAAAGCAATTTTCCTACTCACACACTTATGACAAAAATAAGAGTATTTAAAGGGCAAAGTTACCTGCCCCCAATTCCAGCCAATATATTCAGCACATTGTAAGATGTATTTAAAGGGAATGTCCACCCCCAAACTAAAACTCTTATATAAGATAATCACCCCCAAACATTAACCTTCAGACAACCATTATTCATCATTACTCAGTTACCCTTTCCTTGCAGTATTTTATTCAATATGAAAATTCTTCTCTTATTATTATTATTATTATTATTATTATTAATAAAACACTGGGATTTATTTACCAATTTTATTTAAAAAATTAAGCCAACTGCCAATAAAAATATTATTTCAATATCTGGAATTGGTATAAATTAGAATATTAGCTGTGTTTTGCCATAGCATGACCTGCTCAACTCATTCCAATTCTGGAGGCTAATTGACTAATTTAGTCTTGTATATGGACTGTTCATCTGAGCAGTCTCCATGAACATACTACTGAGTATTTTCTATTGTATAAAGGTACATGCATGTTTTACCCATTTATTCAGTAAAGGTGATTCATTGCTCTGTACTATTTGTGTTTATTTTTAAGGTTTTGACATGTGTACATATACACATATACTGTATATCGGGAGGGTGAAGGAGAATTCTATATTTGGTTTCCTATAACACCTCTTAGCCACTATCTAATCACGCCCTTAACACTTGGCTGTGATATGCTAATTGGGATTTTCTAGGGTACATAATTGCCACAGATTATTGTACAAGTGATTCTGAATTGAGAAAGCCAGTCGGATGACTAGCAAAGCATCTTCAAGAACTAAACTTCAAGTCCAGTTGACCTAATTGAATACAACAGATACAATTTATATATAGTTCTTCCTTTTGCACCTTCTCTACTTTGTTCAGGGCCGGTTTGGGCCATTTTGGTGCCCTAAGCAAGTCTCCCATGGTGAACAACTAAAACTTCCCCCAACCACCTCTTATAGTCTTTGCATAGATTTGAAAACCTATGTGTGTTTCTGCCGACAATCGTGCCATGTAGAAACGGACCTGAACCCAATTCTAAAGCAGATTTCACAGATCCACCAGACTTTGCGGATTTGGGACTTTTTTTAATTTTTACAAACTGCAGAACTAATTTCCAAAATTGTGTACATTTTAAATTTACAAAACTCAAATGTATAAAAATTTCTAGAAATCTTGAAAATACTACGTGGAATGCCAGAACAGGTAGCGCATGAAATCCACGGCACTGGACAGAGGATTTTTTTTATAGATTTTGGCCATTGATACGTGTTCCCTAGATCATTTTCCAGGTCCCGAAGCCATTTTCTGTAAGTTACCATTGCTTAATTTCAGGCAGAATTTAACTCTTTTTGACTTCAATGGGTCCGGTTGCGAATTTTTAGATTTTTTTCAGAAATCCGTGAATCTGCAAGTGGAATGGATTTCAGAGTTTGGCCATCTCTAGTGCTGTGTATGGGCTGAAACAGGTGTTCGGTCGGAGCTTGTTGATTATCCACCAGGTGATGACAAATGAATTGGTCAATCGGTCGGACAAAGTGCCCATACACGGCATGGTTGTTGGAAGAAACAGATGTGCATACACATCATGCGTCGCGGGTCGGCCCCCATGATTACACAAGTGTATGAGCCTTTACTCCATGACTGATAAAAGATAAAAATCTTTGAATAGCCCCCTCCACATTTGAATGGTGCCCTAGCTTTTTGCCTTTTATTAATAAATAGCCTTCATTCAGGTTTGTTTCATTTTTTAATACCAAAAGCTGCCTTTACCAGCAGGACCTATTTTTCAACAAATTTTTGTGGCCCTAAAATATTGGTTGTGTTGGTAATGTATGTTGGATCAACTGAAATATTGCACCAGGCAAAATACAGACCTGGGTGTACCTAGCCTAGCCTAGCATATAAAAATTACACAACTTATGCTGGCCAAACACGAGAAACGTACCTTCCAATGTTCCTGTGGCATTCAATAGACATCCGAAGAACTGTCTAGCCCAATCTTTTTTGCCATTGACAAAAACTGGCATTGCTCAGAAAGATATCAGTCGTGAGCTCAATGGAAAATGTGAACTCTCAAATTGTTCTTATTCCAAAAAACAGTTTGAGTTAAATATTTTCAGGGAGATTCAATAAAAGTTCTTATTGTTAAAAATGGTGCCATTTTTTTATGGTGCCAATTAAGTATGGCTGCCACAGTAATAGGTAAGTAGATTAGTAGGTGTGTGCACCTGTGTTGGGTTGGGGATTTTTTAAAAAAAAGTTTTTTGATGAATAGTCAAAAAAAATGTTTTGCTTTAGTTACCCTTTAAGTAGGGCTGCAACAGTAATGGAGGGGTAAGTCAGTAGGTGTATGTACATGTGCCACGTGGGGGTTAAAAAAAACAATTTTTTTGATTATTGATAAAAAAAAATTGACTTTAGTATGGCTGCCAAAGTAATGGGTATGTAGATCAGTAGGTGTGTGTACCCGGGTCTGGTTGATGGGGTATGTCTCTTTTTGTGTTTACAACCATAAAACTATTTTTTATTGAGGATATATCAAAATTTGTTTTTTGACTATAGTTACCCTTTAAGTATGGCTTCCATGGGAATGGAAAGGTAGGTCAGTAGGTGGGTGTACCTGTGTCTGTGTGGGGGGTTGGGGGTATCACCGTTTGTATTTATTACCATGAAACAAACTGTTTTGAAATATCCACATTTGAGGATTGTTACCATTATAGTCTATGGGAAAAAATTGCCTGAAATTCGCAGATAAAGCCGTAATGCTTCCGCGGATTCCTTAGCTAGAAGTTAGCACACTTCCCCTATATGCCCTGCATGTCTGTACCGAATTTCATGTCTCTAGCTCAAAAACTGTGGGAGGAGATATGGTCCAAAAAAGCGGAAGAATAAAACAGAAGAATTAGAAAGATCAGGAATTTGGGGGGATTCTGGACACCTGTAACCTCCCCTAAAGATGTCCCTGTTGCTGACAGACATGCTCGCTCTCGTTTCAAGCTGTCTTTGGCCTCCTTCAGCCTTCTTTTGGTGGTGGGCAATAGCAGGGTTGCTCAGCATACTTTGGCTCTTTCCAAACTTGGATCTTGGGTGCTTTTTGCTTACGTGCACCTTTACTAATATACACTCGATCAGCTGTTTAAAGGCATCTGATAATGGGCAATCGGGTATGCTGGTAAATCACGGCTGATCATGCAGTTCCCTATGGGACTGAACAATCGGTCACGGCCAACTGTCAGAGACTAACAGTGATTTGTACCAGCTGACGTATGGCTAGTTACAGTGGTGGACAGGTTTTAATATTAAGAGGATGTGCTGCTATAGGGATATTTATTAGTACAGAGAACTAATTTGAAGTTTCCACTTTATACTGCATTCCTTTAAATAAAAATGAATTTTTTTGCCCTCTTTTCTGATTGTTCTCTTTAAAAACAAAATCAATGTTTAAAAAGGTTGTGCATATAATGGCCATTAAACAGGCAATCCTTTGTGGCAAGCAAATTGTTGTGGGTTTTCCCATTTGACGAGCAATATTTGGTGGGGTTGTCCATGTGATAAGCAATCATTAGTGGGATTGTCCCATGTGACAAGCAATATATGGTGGGGTTGTCCACGAGATAAGCAATCATTAGTGGGATTGTCCCATGTGACAAGCAATATATGGTGGGGTTGCCCACGAGATAAGCAATCATTAGTGGGATTGTCCAGTGACAAGCAATATTGGTGGGGTTCCACGAGATAAGCAATCATTAGTGGGATTGTCCCATGTGACAAGTAATATTTGGTGGGGTTGTCCACGAGATAAGCAATCATTAGTAGGACTGTCCCATGTGACAAGCAATATATGGTGGGGTTGTCCACGAGATAAGCAATCATTAGTGGGATTGTCCCATGTGACAAGCAATATTTGGTGGGGTTGTCCACGAGATAAGCAATCATTAGTGGGATTGTCCCATGTGACAAGTAATATATGGTGGGGTTGTCCACGAGATAAGCAATCATTAGTGGGATTGTCCCATGTGATGAGCAATATTCGGTGGGGTTGTCCACGTGATAGCAATCATTAGTGGGATTGTCCCATGTGACAAGTATATTGGGGGGTTGTCCACGAGATAAGCAATCATTAGTGGGATTGTCCCATGTGACAAGTAATATATGGTGGGGTTGCCACGAGATAAGCAATCATATAGTGGGAGTCCCATGTGACAAGCAATATTGGTGGGGTTGTCCACGAGATAAGCAACATTAGTGGAATTGTCCCAGTGTGACAAGCAATATTGGTGGGGTTGTCCACAAGAATAAGCAATCATTAGTGGGATTGTCCCATGTGACAAGTAATATATGGTGGGGTTGCCCCGAGATAAGCAATCATTAGTGGGATTGTCCCATGTGAGCAATATATGGTGGGGTTGTCCACATGATAAGCAATCATAGTGGGATTGTCCCATGTGACAAGCAATATTTGGTGGGGTTGTCCACGTGATAAGCAATCATTAGTGGGTTGTACCACCATCAAATGCTGATTATTCTGTATATAGAGGGACCATTGCGATTGGCGTGTCTCAAATCATTTCCCTCTGGTAATCGCTGTTGCATATAATGACATGTATTTGATTGGTGAATGTATGGACACCTCTCTAGATCCCTGTGATTTTTTACAGATGCTCATAAAGACAATGGATTCTGGGGGACAGAACAGATCATGTCAAAGACAATTAGGTCCTTACCGTTTGATTTTTGTCCTTCTTTTGGAAAGTCCCTGTAAGTATGTAAAGAACTGCAATATTAATGACATTTTGTATGTTACAAAGTTATTGAAAAGAAAAGACATTATTGAGAAAAATAAAGGTTCCATTGTTCACAGTTTGAGACCCTCATAGCCAGTAACAGGGAAGCTTTTCCATTTTAATTTGTATGTTTCTCAGATGTATGTTTACTCTGGATCACACACATGGTGCAAAGCTTTTGGTGGGAAACATGGCTGTCAGTCTGTATCCACATCGTGGAACATCTTAATTTGTTATCCACAAACTGAAATTAAAGGCTTTTTTGGTGTTTCTAAAAGGATTTTACATTCAAATGCCATTAGGAGTAGATTTGTAGATATTTCCAAATGTACTTCCCTGTATCCCAGTAACTGTTCACTATCCCCACATACTTTGTTTATTTTGCGGATACACAAGGGGTAACTGTGTTTCAACCAAAGGTGCAATGAGCCGAACCTGCTGTGGTTCCAAAAACCAATGGCATTAAAAATGTGCACACAAAGACCAAGCCTAAGCAAATCAGGGCTGCCATCAGACTTTTCTGGGCCCCATATTGGGTAAATTTCTGGGGGGCCCTAAATACGCACTAACTCAGACACGTTACACACAGACTAGAAGGTATATTAAACGACACATTTTGCACACACATATCAATAACACTTATATTACTCTCACTGTATATACAAATGTAATTTCCAACAGCACACACTGACCTGTATATATGAAATGTCATGTCCAGAAACACACAGACTTGGGTATTATTAAAATGTCATGTGCTGCAGAAACACACTGACTAGGGATGGCGGTTCGCGGATCCGAACCCGGATCCGCCGCAGATTTATCCCGTTCGCGAACGGCGGATTTTTCCGGATTTCCGGATTTTCCGCCTTCCGAACTTCCGATTCACGAATTTTTCGTATTTTCGAAAATTTCGAAATTACGAGTTTCAGGTATTTTGAAAAAACGGGAAACACGTATTTTCAAAAATTTTTGAAAATACAAGGATTTCCCTTAATTCCATACATACCTATTTTCGAAAATTTTTGAAATTACGAGGATACTTGTATTTTCGGACATACATATTTTCAAAAATACATGAAAACTCGTACACTGACTGTATAAATAAAATCCCAATGTCCAGTCAACAGACTGACCAGTTAAATAAAATGCCCCCATGTTCAGTCCACACACTAACCGTATAATAAAATGCCCCAATGTCCAATCACACACTGACCAGTATAAATAAAATGCCCCAATATCCAGTTCACACACTAACCTGTAAATAATGCCCAATGTCCAATCCACACCTACGACCAGTAAATAAAATGCCCCAATGTTCAGTCCACACACCGACCTGTATAATAAAAATGCCCCAATGTCCAATCCACACACTGACCAGTATAAATAAAATGCACCAAGTCCAGTCCACACACTGACCAGTATAATAAAATGCCCATGTCCAGTTCAACCACAACCTGTATAAATAAAATGCCCCAATGTCCAATCCACACACTGACCAGTATAAATAAAATGCCCCAATGTCCAGTCCACACACCGACCTGTATAAATAAATGCCCCAATGTCCAGTCCACACACTGACCTGTATAAATAATGCCCCAATGTCCAGTCCACAAACTGCAGTAAAAATAAAATGCCCCAATGTCCAGTCCACACACTGACAGTATAAATAAATGCCCCCAATTTCCATTACACACATAGACTAGTATATATAATTAAAATGCCCCTAATGTCCCGTGCACACATTGCCTAGTATATATAAAAGCCATCAATGTCCATTACACACATTGACCAGTTATATAAAAATGCCATCAATGTCATCAACACATTGACCAGTATATATAAAATGCCCCCAATGTCCAGTCTACACACGACCCCCATATACAGTAACGCATTTACTGACTAATTCACTGCTGTAATCAGGGGCCAAACACCAGCCACAAGGAGACTCCCAGGAAACAAGAACATGCCCCTGTCTCTATTTCTAGGAATGGAACTCCATACTGGAGTAACCCCACCCCCCCCCCCCCGATAGCGGCCCTGACGCGAAGAATCAGGTTTCCTCCCAAATGCAATAGTATATGTACACGTTTGCACTAACGTTAATCCAGATTTATGAAAATATGAATGTGTATTGAGAAAGTCAAAAACTTATAGTAAGAATAAACCAACTGATTTGGTCAGTCATTGAATTGATTATCAGAACTATGATGATTGGTGCTGTGATCCCAAGTTCCACTTTTTATGTAATATCCACTAATGACAGTTTTTTGTTCAGACAACTTTTAATAGAAGATCCAGCATTGGAAATCTAACCCAATGGAGCTTTTGTAACCGAAAAAGCAAAAATGGAAATGAAGATGCTAAAAAAACCAGAAGGGTAACTATTGGTAAGTTTATATATAGACTAAAATTTACTAAAATATTAATTTCATTTTCATTTTGACCCTTTATTATGACTACTGCTTTGTTTTGAATTATAGGGTATGTATATAATATATACTGGTAAGTAGTAGAATGTCAGAACTTCGCAAAAACCGGTCCGCTCGAGGATCCGCAAATTTTAGAAAAAAATTAGGAAATTAAATCCGCGAGCGGACCCATTAAAATGAAAAAAATACCCTCGAATTACGAGATTTTTCGTATTTCGAAAATTTCGAAATACGAGAAAACCAGTATTTTCGAAAATTTTCGAAAATAGTATTTCGAAAATACGAGTAACCTCATAAATTAGAAAATTTTCGAAAATACGTATTTATGGAAATAAGAGAAATCCTTGTATTTTCGAAAATTTTCGAAATTACGGTGTTTCTCGTAAATACTAAAAATACGCGAATCGGAAGTTCGGAAGGTGAAAAATCCGGAAAAATCCGCCGTTCGGAACGGGATAATCCGCGGCTGATCCGGTTCGGATCCGCGAACCGGCCATCCCTACTGGTAAGTAGTAAAAGCTGACGGGGTGGCCCACCCGGGAAATAGGACAGCCAAAACGCGGTCAGTCTAAATTCACATATCTTATTTATCAACAGTTTAAAAACAGCATAATTACCCAACGGCAGGTGTACCCTGAGCATTTCGGGCTCATTTAGCCTTAATCATAGGTGAAACCTATCTTGACGCTCCTTATGCATGGCAGAGGTGAGTGATGCGAAGAGGGAGGGGAAAATGCACACCCTACTCAATCGAATCCCGAAGGCATATACACATATAGGGGAAATGCTATTTCATATTTAATTGTAATAACCACACCTTTTATACATTTCCCTTGTAATTCTTTACTAGAATGGGAAACTTCCTTGTTAATTAGTAGACGTTCACTGGAAAACGTTATTATAAATATCTTATTTTACATATTCTCATCATTTTTGGAAATCAAATGATTTCATACCCTTTGCTATGCATTGCTGTGATCAGTGACCTGCCTTCTTCCCAGGATGCACCACTTCCTTGAAATCTTCCTTATGGTGGCCATAGACACAAAAGTACAATCAGGATGGGCAAAACTTTTCTCAATTAATATATCGCCGTGATCAGCCAATCATATTGATGGTTCTATGGCCACCATACAGTAATTTCTATTGGTGGATGTTGGATGGTAAATTATGATTGATTTCTATTTGGAAGTTTTATTATGTTCTGAGAAATTGCTGGATGGCCAGATTATAGCCCTTAAAATAAGAAAATACATGGGTTTGTGCTTTAATACATTGCTACATATGATTAGAGATGGCCGAAATATTTGACTCCTATTGACTTTAATGGGTCCGTTTCGAACTTTCCATATAGTTCGAAAGTTCGAAAACAGACCGAACTTTCGAACTATATGGAAAGTTCGAAAACGGACCCATTAAAGTCATAGGAGTCAAATAGTTCGAAAGTTCTAATGAAATACAATTAAAATATCAATGGTAACTAATGTAAATGGCGTGGGACCTGGGAAATAGTCTGGGGAACATGTTCAAAATACCAGGACATTCGAAAATCAATTTTACTCTCACTCGCGCTATTTTCGAGTTCATTCGTGCCTACGTACCATGTACATTTCACTCACGGATTCGATGCTCGGTATAGGTTTTAATGGACACTTTAATCGCGGATTTGATGCTCGGTATAGGCTTAAATGGACACTTTACTTGCAGATTCGATGCTCGCGTTCGTGCTAGATACCATGACATTTTACTTGCGGTCGATGGCTCGTGTATAGGTTTTAATGGACACTTTACTCGCGGATTCGATGTCGCGTATAGATATAAAGGCATTTACTCGCACATTCGAACGGTCGAACATTCAATATTATCGAAAGTCTGAAAATATCAAAATCCGGGTCGGGGATAGTTCGAGAAAGTTGAATTCGTTGAATTCAAATAGTTCGGCTCGAACTCGGGGGGTTGTCCACGAGATAAGCAATCATTAGTGGAATTGTCCCATGTGACAAGCAATATTTGGTGGGGTTGTCCACAGCATCATTAGTGGGATTGTCCCATGTGACAAGTAATATATGGTGGGGTTGCCCACGAGATAGCAATCATTAGTGGGATTGTCCCATGTGACAAGTAATATTTGGTGGGGTTGTCCACGAGATAAGCAATCATTGTGGGATTGTCCCATGTGACAAGCAATATATGGTGGGGTTGTCCACGAGATAAGCAATCATTAGTGGGATTGTCCCATGTGACAAGTAATATATGGTGGGGTTGTCCACGAGATAAGCAATCATTAGTGGGATTGTCCCAAGTGGACAAGTAATATATGGTGGGGGTGTAGAGATAAGCAATATTAGTGGAATGTCCATGTGACAAGCAATATATGGTGGGAAGTTGTCCAGAGATACTTCTATTGTGTGATTGTCTCGGGGATGGGGGAAAAGAGGGGTGGGCGGGGAGGGGGGGGGGGGGGGGGGGGAGGAAAGATGGGGTGGAGGTGATGGTGAGGGGAAGAAGCGGGGGGGGGGGGGAGGGGATGGGGGGGGAGGGGGTGGGGGATAGGGGGGGCGGGGGGGGTGGGGTAGTAGGGAGGAGGGGGGGGGTGGGAGAAGGGGTAGGTGGGGTTGGGGGGAGGGGGGGGTGGGGGGGGGGGGGGGGGGGAGGGGGTAGGGGGGGTTGGGGGTGGGCGGGGGGGGGGGGACGGGAGCGGCGGGGGGTGGGGTGGGCGTGGTTGGGAGGCGTTTTTGTTTGTTGTTTTTTGTTTTGTGTTTTTTTTGGGATGTGTTTTTGTTTTTTTATTTGTCCACGAATAAGCAATTTCAGTTAGGGAACTGTGTCCCATGTGACAAGCAATATGATGGTGGGTTGTCCACCCAAGGATAAGCAATCATTAGTGGGATTGTCCCATGTGACAAGTAATATATGGTGGGGTTGCCCACGAGATAAGCAATCATTAGTGGGATTGTCCCATGTGATGAGCAATATATGGTGGGGTTGTCCACATGATAAGCAATCATTAGTGGGATTGTCCCATGTGACAAGCAATATTTGGTGGGGTTGTCCACGTGATAAGCAATCATTAGTGGGATTGTACCACCATCAAATGCTGATTATCTTCTGTATATAGAGGGACTATTGCGATTGGCGTGTCTCAAAATCATTTCCCTCTGGTAATCGCTGTTGCATATAATGACATGTATTTGATTGGTGAATGTATGGACACCTCTCTAGATCCCTGTGATTTTTTACAGATGCTCATAAAGACAATGGATTCTGGGGGACAGAACAGATCATGTCAAAGACAATTAGGTCCTTACCGTTTGATTTTTGTCCTTCTTATGGAAAGTCCCCTGTAAGTATGTAAAGAACTGCATATTTAATGACATTTATTGTATGTTACAAATGTTATTGAAAAGAAAAGACATTTATTGAGAAAAATAAAGGTTCCATTGTTCACAGTTTGAGACCCTCATAGCCAGTAACAGGGAAGCTTTTCCATTTTAATATTGTATGTTTCTCAGATGTATGTTTACTCTGGATCACACACATGGTGCAAAGCTTTTGGTGGGAAACATGGCTGTCAGTCTGTATCCACATCGTGGAACATCTTAATTTGTTATCCACAAACTGAATTAAAGGCTTTTTTTGGTGTTTCTAAAAGGTATTTTACATTCAAATGCCATTAGGAGTAGATTTGTAGATATTTCCAAATGTACTTCCCTGTATCCCAGTAACTGTTCACTATCCCCACATACTTTGTTTATTTTGCTGGATACACATGGGGTAACTGTGTTTCAACCAAAGGTGCAATGAGCCTGAACCTGCTGTGGTTCCAAAAACCAATGGCATTAAAAATGTGCACAAAAGACCAAGCCTAAGCAAATCAGGGCTGCCATCAGACTTTTCTGGGCCCCATATTGGGTAAATTTCTGGGGGGCCCTAAATACGCACTAACTCAGACACGTTACACACAGACTAGAAGGTATATTAAACAGACACATTTTGCACACACATATACAATAACACTTATATTACTCTCACCTGTATATACAAAATGTAATTTCCAACAGCACACACTGACCTGTATATATGAAATGTCATGTCCAGAAACACACAGACTTGTGTATATATAAAATGTCATGTGCTGCAGAACACACTGACTAGGGATGGCCGGTTCGCGGATCCGAACCCGGATCCGCCGCAGATTTATCCCGTTCGCGAACGGCGGATTTTTCCGGATTTTCCGGATTTTCCGCCTTCCGAACTTCCGATTCACGAATTTTTCGTATTTTCGAAAATTTTCGAAATTACGAGTTTTCAGGTATTTTCGAAAATACGGGAAAACACGTATTTTCAAAAATTTTTGAAAATACAAGGATTTCCCTTAATTCCATACATACCTATTTTCGAAAATTTTTGAAATTACGAGGATTACTTGTATTTTCGGACATACATATTTTCAAAAATACATGAAAACTCGTACACTGACCTGTATAAATAAAATGCCCCAATGTCCAGTCAACAGACTGACCAGTATAAATAAAATGCCCCAATGTTCAGTCCACACACTAACCTGTATAAATAAAATGCCCCAATGTTCAGTCCACACACTAACCTGTATAAATAAAATGCCCCAATGTCCAATCCACACACTGACCAGTATAAATAAAATGCCCCAATGTCCAGTCCACACACCGACCTGTATAAATAAAATGCCCCAATGTCCAATCCACACACTGACCAGTATAAATAAAATGCACCAATGTCCAGTCCACACACTGACCAGTATAAATAAAATGCCCCAATGTCCAGTTCACACACTAACCTGTATAAATAAAATGCCCCAATGTCCAATCCACACACTGACCACAGTATAAATAAAATTGCCCCCCCCAAGTCCAGTCCACACACCGACCTGTATAAATAAAATGCCCCAATGTCCAGTCCACACACTGACCTGTATAAATAAAATGCCCCAATGTCCAGTCCACACACTGACCAGTAAAAATAAAATGCCCCAATGTCCAGTCCACACACTGAACAGTATATATAAAATGCCCCCAATTTCTATTACACACATAGACTAGTATATATATATATAAAATGCCCCTAATGTCCAGTGCACACATTGCCTAGTATATATAAAATGCCATCAATGTCCATTACACACATTGACCAGTATATATAAAATGCCATCAATGTCCATCACACACATTGACCAGTATATATAAAATGCCCCCAATGTCCAGTCTACACACTGACCCCCATATACAGTAAAGCCATTTACTGACTAATTCACTGCTGTACATCAGGGGCCAAACACCAGCCACAAGGAACTCCCAGGAAACAAGAACATGCCCCCTGTCTCTATTTCTAGGAATGGAACTCCATACTGGAGTAACCCCCCCCCCCCCCCCCCGATAGCGGCCCTGACGCGAAGAATCAGGTTTCCTCCCAAATGCAATAGTATATCTGTACACGTTTTGCACTAACGTTAATCCAGATTTATGAAAATATGAATGTGTATTGAGAAAGTCAAAAACTTATAGTAAAGAATAAACCAACTGATTTGGTCAGTCATTGAATTGATTATCAGAACTATGATGAATGCTGGTGCTGTGATCCCAAGTTCCACTTTTTATGTAATATCCACTAATGACAGTTTTTTCTGTTCAGACAACTTTTAATAGAAGATCCAGCATTGGAAATCTAACCCAATGGAGCTTTTGTAACCCTGAAAAAGCAAAAATGGAAATGAAGATGCTAAAAAAACCAGAAGGGTAACTATTGGTAAGTTTATATATAGACTAAATATTTTACTAAAATATTATATTTCATTTTCATTTTGACCCTTTATTATGACTACTGCTTTGTTTTGAATTATAGGGTATGTATATATATATATACTGGTAAGTAGAGATGTCAGAACTTCGCAAAATCCGGTCCGCTCGAGGATCCGCAAATTTTAGAAAAAATTAGAAAATTCGAAAATCCGCGAGCGGACCCATTAAAATGAAAAAATACCCTCGAAATTACGAGATTTTTCGTATTTTCGAAAATTTTCGAAATTACGAGAAAACCAGTATTTTCGAAAATTTTCGAAAATATGTATTTCCGAAAATACGAGTAATCCTCATAAATTAGAAAATTTTCGAAAATACGTATTTATGGAAATAAGAGAAATCCTTGTATTTTCGAAAATTTTCGAAATTACGTGTTTTCTCGTAAATACTAAAAATACGCGAATCGGAAGTTCGGAAGGTGAAAAATCCGGAAAAATCCGCCGTTCGCGAACGGGATAAATCCGCGGCTGATCCGGTTTCGGATCCGCGAACCGGCCATCCCTACTGGTAAGTAGTAAAAAGCTGACGGGCTTGGCCCACTCCGGGAAATAGGACAGCCAACACAGCGGTCAGTCTAAAATTCACATACTTTATTTATCAACAGTTTAAAAACAGCATAATTACCCAACGGCAGGTGTACCCTGACGCATTTCGGGCTTCATTTAGCCCTTAATCATAGGTGAAACCTATCTTGACGCTCCTTTATGCATGGCAGAGGTGAGTGATGCGAAGAGGGAGGGGAAAATGCACACCCTACTCAATCGAATCCCGAAGGCATATACACATATAGGGGAAATGCTATTTCATATTTAATTGTAATAACCACACCTTTTCATACATTTCCCTTTGTAATTCTTTACTAGAATGGGAAACTTCCTCTGTTAATTAGTAGACGTTCACTGGAAAACTGTTATTATTTAAATTATCTTTATTTTACATATTCTCATCATTTTTGGAAAATCAATTGATTTCATACCCTTTGCTATGCATTGCTGTGATCAGTGACCTGCCTTCTTCCCAGGATGCACCACTTCCTTGAAATCTTCCTTATGGTGGCCATAGACACAATAGTACAATCAGGATGGGCAAAACTTTTCTCAATTAATATTATCGCCCGTGATCAGCCAATCATATTGATGGTTCTATGGCCACCATAACAGTAATTTCTATTGGCTGGATGTTGGATGGTAAATTATGATTAGATTTCTACTTTGGAAGTTTATATTTATGTTCTGAGAAATTGCTGGATGGCCAGATTATAGCCCTTAAAATAAGAAAATACATGTGTTTGTGCTTTAATACATTGCTACATATGATTAGAGATGGCCGAACTATTTGACTCCTATTGACTTTTAATGTGGTCCGTTTTCGAACTTTCCAAATAGTTCGAAAGTTCGAAAAACAGACCGAACTTTCGAACTATATGGAAAGTTCGAAAACGGACCCATTAAAGTCAATAGGAGTCAAATAGTTCGAAAAGTTCTAATGAAATACAATTAAAATATCAATGGTAACTTAATGTAAATGGCTGTGGGACCTGGGAAATAGTCTGGGGAACATGTTCAAATATCCAGGACATTCGAAAATCAATTTTACTCTCACTCGCGCTATTTTCGAGTTCATTCGTGCCTACGTACCATGTACATTTCACTCACGGATTCGATGCTCGCGTATAGGTTTTAATGGACACTTTAATCGCGGATTTGATGCTCGCGTATAGGCTTAAATGGACACTTTACTTGCAGATTCGATGCTCGCGTTCGTGCCTAGATACCATGGACATTTTACTTGCGGATTCGATGCTCGTGTATAGGTTTTAATGGACACTTTACTCGCGGATTCGATGCTCGCGTATAGATATAATAGGCATTTTACTCGCACATTCGAACGGTCGAACATTCAATATTTATCGAAAGTCTGAAAATATCAAAAATCCGGGTCGGGGATAGTTCGAGAAGTATGAATTCGTTCGAATTCAAATAGTTCGGCTCGAACTCGGGTTCGAGTTCTAGTCCATCTCTATATATGATCCTATTTATACATTTAACTGGCCAGCATTGAAAAACCTAGGCTTGTGTCTGCTCACTTTTCTAGCTTTTCTTCCATTTATGATGATGATATCATACACATGTCAATTCGGTAATCTTTTATGTGCACTGTCTGTCATCTTTAGCACTGGGATACCAAGTTACACATATTTGCCATTAGCACATGATAAGGACAAGACTTGAAGCAATGGAGGTAGAAAGGGGGTATCTAAGGCATGCTGACGTAAATCTATAGAGCTGCTGCACTTGAGAAACCCCCCAACAAAAAGATTCAGAGGTGCACATTGTGTAAAGAAAATCTATTAAACATTTATTGTGTCAACTTCATCACACAACGTTCCTCAGGTCAAGACCTCATACAGTACAGTGTGCACCTCTGAATCTTGTTTGATACTATATGAGGGAAGGTAGCACCTGAGATTAAAGGGCAAGTCCACCCCACCTAAAACTATAATTTAATATGTTATTGGCCATGATTCTAACTTTAAAACAAGCCATCCCCCATTAAAATACGTTCAGCATATTTGAAGATCCATACGTTTTTCCAACATGCTTTTTGCAGACCAGAAGCAGCTCACTGTAATCCAAGCTCTCTAACGTCACCTCAAGCCGTGCCTTTTCCGTGCCTTCAGCCTCCCTTTGTGCCCCCCACCACCACCATCTGAGTCCATCCTCTATCCCCCTGAATACTAGCATAAAATTATTTTAGGATATGACAGATGCCCCCTGCCCAGACCTAAACGCCATATTATCCAGTGGATCAAGATGGTGTGTGTGGGGGGTGCAAAGGGAGGCTGAAGGCACATAAAAGGCAAAGAATAGTTTTTGGGAGTGGACTTGCCCTACAGCAAAGTTGCCAGACAGTGCACATGAACTAAAACTACTGGTATACCGTATATACTCGAGTATAAGTCGAGGTTTTTAGGCTTTAAAAAAAGCCTAAAAATCCTACCTCGACTTATACTTGAGTCACTAACCTGAAATCCTTCAGCCGCTCACTTCCTCATCCCACGGTGCTGTGTCTGACGTCAGTACTCGGCGCCGGTCTTACCCAGCACGAGAAATGACGTCAGTCGCCTAGACTGTGGATGTGGAAGAGAGAGGAAGAAGCATGCGGCTGCAGGATTTCAGGTTAGTGATTCTAGATAGATGCAGTCGGATTACCTTAAAGCAAGTCCTCTCCTCCAGTGGGGGGGGCTCTGGGGGGATGGGGGATAGATGCAGTGTTTGCCACTGAAATGTTTGGAAACTTCAACTACCAACAACTAAAGCATGCTGAGAGTTGTAGTTTCCAAACATCTGGAGTGGCAAGGAATTGTTAAGCTAGGTACACACTGTACAGATTTCTGAAAGATGACAGACAGGATCTGCAAGATCCTGTCTGCCATCTTTCAAAGATCTGCAAACACACGTCCCGAGCGTTCTCCTATGTGAGAACGCTCGGGACTGTGTGTTACCATCGGCCGCACTAGACTCCTCTATAGGGAGTCTAGCGCGGCCGATGGAAATTTTCGGCCTTTCCCGAACGAGCGTTCGGCCGACCCGATCGTTTGGCGGCCGCGCCTCGTTCGGGAAACGAACGTACACACGTAACGATTAAGCCCCGATACCGTCGGATCTGACGTATCGGGGCTTAATCGTTAATGTGTGTACCCAGCTTTAGTGTGTTGGATTCCTTTAAAGGGCAACTAATGCCTTAAAACAATACAGATTCAGGAGAATGGTATCTATTGTTTCCTTTTGATTCTGTATTGTTTTGAGGCTTTAGTTGCCCTTTAAATGGACAGCAGAATTCCCATACAGTAGTCCCATATAGTAATAGCCATACTGGATTTGGCTATTACTGTATGGGACACTGTATGGGAATTTTGCTGTCCATTTAAAGGGCAACTAAAGCCTCAAAACCATCAGTATCGAAGGCATTGTGGTCAAAATTTCTACCCTCGACTTATACTCGAGTCATCATGTTTTACTCTCTTTTCCAGGTAAAATAGCTACCTCATGACTATACTCTGGTCGACTTATACTCTGGTATTCCGGTATTTGCATTTACATAGCAAGCAGTTGTTCAATACATTTTTAAAGCCCAGTACACACTGGTTGACCTGTTTTTTCTTACCGCCAAACTACCGATTAATAGTTTGGTTTGGATAAGGCGTATTCCCAATACTTCAGGATTAGATGACAAATGTAGTTTTTATTTTAACTAATATGTAAGCAAACATTATGAAAAATAGATTTTAATTTATATTTTATACAATTTACATGTATTTTTGTTTCATATTTTACAGCTTCTTGTGCCCCTGTCTTAAAAGATGAAAATGGAAATATCGAAGTTTTAGTAAGTTTTGTTTTTTCATAAGGGTCTGTGTCTGCATTTGCATAGATTTGTGTGTGAGTGAAGTTATACTTTAGCTCTATCAGAATGTTACAATGACAATTGATGATACACAATTTGCATAAGCCACATGTAAGGCCTAGTGCACATTTCCCATAGAATATTTTGATTGGATCGTTGGTCAACACTGCATCCCATCAATCATTCCTAACCATTTTTTCTTTTTTTGCAAATCTGGTCGACCTGCTGGTAAAGCACAGATTATCACTCTGTATATTGATTGGTAAGTCTGTCAGGGGGATATTGGGCATGTGTGTACCAGGCCTAAAAGGAGATATGAACCATTTTTAAAGCCAGATATTTTTGTATCTCAAACTCTGCACGTTTTTTTTCTACCATACACAAAGCCAGGAAGCATTCCTCTAGTAAGAGTCAATATAATATAGCGTAGTAGAATTGCTACAGACAGAAAATCTATGACACAATCATTATCATAGAATTTATTGTAAATAGTTTTTATTACAAATCTATGATCCTAAAGATAACACCGATCAAAATTTTAGCTAATTTAACCTGCCAAACCAAAAGGATTATCTTCTATAAAGGTGAAGTGTAATCGTGATTTTAAGGGTCGGTGAATGTGATTTATTTGAATTTTGCAGAAGCCTATAAATGTACTTTTTTAAAGTAAAGAACGAAGATATTGACCTTACAATTTCTACTTTGATTGAGAACTGGTTAAAAAATAAATTACAAAAAGAATGTTTTCCCGGGGATCTCTCCTGGGTCCGGTAACTAGAGTCAGGCGTTAGGATTTACAAATTTACAATCTCTATGTTTGCTGAGGATACTTAATTGTGCAGGACTATAGGCTTAGTGCAGGATGCCTCCACTGTACACAATAGACTTGTAGTAAAGGATAAGTTATGATTAGAACAACTAATCTTAATGCCTTTACTACTGTGGCATACAGGTCGGTGTAGCCAAGGTTACAGCTGGTCACTATCGATTTCTGAGCATTTGTGATTGGCTGTGTCCTTGTTCAGTTTTGTTTACTGGGGGCACAAATACTGGGTGGGTGATAATAACATAATTATGTGATCGTATTGCTTTTTAAGCAACCAACGCTTTAGTTGGTGTTTTTGCTCAGTTGTAGATACCATCAAGAATTTTAAAATAAATGATCAATTACTAGCCTGCCTGAGCATCTTTAATTATACATTTAGCCATTAGATCACATTCATGTATTTAAAGAGCACAGACACCCTCAGTGTATTATATATCCAGTCATTATGATCATTTATAATCCTTAGTAAGAATGAATATATTTAAATGCATACAGCACACATTTTTCTGGCCTATTAAGCAATACGTGTTTTGTTTACCATGCTGTTCATAAATACAACAATCTACTCTTTCAGGATTCCCCTAAGGAAACAATCTCAAAACCCTTGACAGAAATGAACACTGAAGAAGTTTGTACTTGGTTATCCAACCTTGGTTTAGTAAATTGTATTAATAGAATTAAAGGTAAATTCTATCTATATCTTCAACCTTTTAATGGTACAAAATTATTAGTACAAGTATATTGCTAATTAAGCCTCTATAACATATGAAGTCAAAACAATACTTACAGTATATCATATAATGCTATTAGGTGAGGTCAACTGCTGTTCTATTACCTTATCTTTAGCAGAAATATCCCCTGAAAAGAGACACATTTCCCACTTTAAAGGGGAACTGTGGTCTCCAAACAAGGTGAGGTAAAGGCCAGTTTCCTACCTTTAAAACGAGCCATCAACCACCTCTCTACGTGCTCCACAGCCCAAGATATAAAGAAATGCTTGACCAGAAAGTTAATGGGTGGGAGGCTGACATGTGACATTCCTAAGGCTTCTCCTGCACAGTGTTGCCGGCGAGCACAGCCTCAGACTCCCTCAGTGTGTGAGGGAGACAGGAAGTCCCTCCTCCTCTCTGCTGTGTGAAGTCCTGACAGAGTAGGTAAGGGAATCTAGAGGCCTTCTTTCCCACTATATGAAAACAGGCTTTTCACATACTTTCAGAGTTTTCTGTTTGGGGGGGGTCTACGTGGCCCACGGCACCCACGGCACCCACAATTGGGTGGGGGCTTATGCATCTGTGAGTGGGTGGGGCATGTGCATCACCGAGTGGGTGGGGCTTGTGCACCTGAGTGGGCAGGACTTGTTTACCCCCGAGTGGGCAGGGGCTTGTGCACCTGTAAGTGGGCAGGGCTTATGCACCCACAAGTGGGTGGGACCACGGCACCCGTGGGTGGGCGGGGCCACATCGGGCTGTAAAAGAATGGGCCATGGGGGGCCTGCAACTGGAGGGACCATGGGGTCCATGAGTGGGAGGGACGACATTGGGGGCTGCAAAGGGGAGGATGAGACAAAGGTTTCAGAGCAGGAAAAAAAGACATGGTTTCAGAGCAGGAAGCAGGAAATGCAGGGGACCTGGTGATGCTGCTGCCATATCAAACAAAAATGTAAATATCTTCAAAACTATGCAAAATAAACAATGAAAATAAATTGCAAAAATTCTCAGGAGAGCAATTCCTATCAATTTACCTAAAGTAATTTTTGGACCACAGTTCCCCTATTAACCAAATTGGACTGTGCTCCACCAGTGACTAAACTTCATATAATTCATAACTAGAATTTCTGTCACTTCCCATCTACCAATCTGAGCTGAGCTTCTATGTTGTATTATAATTGTGACCAAATCTCCCTGTGTCACTGTTCCCACTAAGTAGAACTGCACACATTTAAATAGCTTGCACAGGAAAATATGGAAAAAATATGGGCACGTAAAATGCTATTTTGAATCTCATTTGCCATATAATATATATCTGCACACACAAGCCTTATATAATTAGAGGGAACAATGTGCTGTTTACTAAATATAATTTATTATATATCAAATTGTGTCTGTCTTTATAGATGCTGGTTTAAAAGGCTGCCACATGTTTGCAGTTGACCAGAACATACTAGATATCCTACATATAAAAACAACTGAGGACAAAGAAAAACTACTGTCTGCTGTGTATAAAGAAATTCATCCACCAGACGCCTTCAACCAGGAAATAGACAAGTTACTAGGTACAGGAAGAGGCCATAATTGGTAATATGGTGACACAGTGCCATGTTATGTATACAATATATTTATAAATTGCAGGTCAGGTGGGCTGTAATTTTTACCCTTGAACAAAAAAAATGTATATTCCTCTGTATAAAGATTTAGCAAAACTACATAAAATTTTATTTTGCTATTTTAATTTACCTTTTTAAGGTGTCCATACGATCAAATGTGTACAGGCAGATTCCATTGGAATGTGTCAGTAACGTGCAGTGTTAACCCCATACACGGCCCTGATTGAGTCCCATACACAGGGACGAACATATTGTCTCCCCCTACTATAGTAGAGGGAGCTGCTACCAATCAACAGAGATTTTCCATTGGAAAAAGACAGACATCAATGGCAATGGCAGTTGGATGGTGATTTTCGCCCCCCACACCACACCAATGTATATGGCCACCTTTTACCCTCTGTTATAGCCAAATGAGGAAACAGAGCAATGGGTGAAATTTATTAAAGATCCTAATGTAAAATAGCGATCTTAACTTTCCTTATTTTTAGGACTTGTGTAGTTTACCGCCGCTGGCCTTGTTGTATGATAACGAACAGTAACAATCTTTTATAAATTTCTCCCAATGTCTCATCTGGTTGTATAAACGGAGTGAAACTGCATCATATCAGAAAAGGTTCATTTTGACCATTTTGTGGATACTGAGCTCTCCGTCCATGTCTCCAGAGTGCAAAGCCAGGAAATGTATCTGTGTGGTTGACAATTTAACAAGAGAGTCACTCAACTAAATAAATTGCAAGATTTCACAGGAAAGAATCTTCTACATTTTACTTTGACGCTGCTTGCCCTTAATATTACTATAAGGGGATTATGCACACAGCAATAATGATTACGTGGTCATGGCATCATATGATCGGTATTGGTCAGATAAAGCTGTTCTAATGGTTCCAAAGAAGTTTGTATGAAAATCGTACACATTTTGTACAAATGGCAATACATGGTTAAAATACAGTACGATTTCTAATGATTGGGATTGTTGCGTGTATGGGCCCCTTAAGATACATCATCATCTATATGTACTCCTCAGTAGCACTGACCTGTAGGTGTCTATATAGTATGCCTCAGTAAGGTCAGGAATGTGCTAGCTACCGTTCATTTAACTTTCCTCAGGGGAATACATGATCTGGTATGAAGAGTTAATATAATTACTACTGTATAATTAAATACAGGTGTAGTTGGATTTTTCAACCTGTTGCATTTAATCTTATAAAATCTAGAATCCTTTGGACCACGTGACACCACATCTATTACAGCTGCTTTGTTTAATATAAACTGTAAATCTGCTGGGGGCTGCGAAAGTGACCAAATCACGTAAGTAAATATCAAAACAGGTGAGTAGATAGTTTAGTTAAATAAATGAAGAGAACAATATACTGAAATTTTACAATTTATTTGGATACAAGGATAAAGACGGGACGGATTTCTCAATAGGCAACCAAGTCCATGGCCAAGAGCGGCGCAGTTGCCAGGGGGTGGTACAATAATGTAAGGCAGTACCCCTAGCTTTAAACTGGCCTAGGGGTAAAAAGTATAAATCCGGCCCTACATAAGGATTAATTTCATAACCAAATTCTTGAGCCACAATAACAGGATTTTTTGGGGGGTGACCTACAGACCTTGTTTAAGTTTTCCCCCAAATCTGAAGATATTTCGTTTGGATCTGTTTTCCATTGTGAAGAAATGTAAGCATTGCTACATTTTTTTTCTGACCGGCAGACTACCTAATGGTTTATTGACCTAATGGTCTGTCAGGCCAAAATATTGGGTCAAAACGTATCTATGTGTATGAGGCATAAAGGACAAAAAATATCCCAACCTTTCGACTTTATTAAAAGAACCCTAAACTTCTAAGTCCTTACTAGAGATGGCCAAACTTCCTAAAGTTTGGTTCGTTTCAAAACCGTAGAGCTTTAGCAAAAGTTCTAAAGGTCTATAGTTCGGAACAAACCCATTAAAGTTAATGGGAGAAAATACTGTAGTTTGAGAAGTTCTGATAAAGTACAGTTAAAATATCAATGGTAACATACTGCAGATGGATCTGGGACCTGGAAAATGGTCTGGGTAACATGTCCATATCACCAAAACTTGTTCAAACACTAACTTTCCCCACGAACAGTACATTCGGTGGTTATCAAATTTTTGATAATTATCGAAAATAAGTCCACAAGTTTGGAAAACCCAAAATAGTTTATAATTCGGGAAGTTCTAAAGAGTTTGAGTTTGTCTGAACTATTAAAGTTTGGGTTGAACTTGGGTTCGGTTCTAGTCCATCTCTAGTCCTCACCCCTGGTCCTACCTTTGATCACTTGCAACACTTCACCAGTCTGGTCTGCCCTTAGAACCCATTGTTTTTATGGAACCATATAAGGAAAAGGTTAACAGCAGGATGTCCATTTTTAGGTGTCCATTTTTAGAGGTTTTGTTTGCCCTTTATGCTAAAATTATACTCTATCCTTTGTAACAAATAACAAACTTTCCATTATTTCATTTTAAATTACATTATATTTCATCACTAACTGAAAAAGAGTTTGATACAGAAAATATTATTTTACAAATATTTTGGCAGCTCTATCAGGGAGTGTCTGCATCAGGGTGAGGCACGAAAGATTTTAGCTTTTATTAAACTGAGATTGTGAATGTTTCAATGTAATTCTAAAGCACCATGGAAGATCTTGAGATAAAAGTTTTATTTTATTTTTTTAATCATCTTTACATCTAAATATTCTTTGTGTGTTTACTTATAAACGTCTCATTTTAGAAATAATCACAATGCATCAGAAAATGTTTCAATAAGAGCGGAGACGGTGAATGTAATGATAAAAGGTAATTGTCCTTAATTTACATTATTAATGTTAGGCTAGGCAACTGTACTGAAAATACTGAATGAATTTGGTTTTCACAAACTGATATTAACATAATTCACCCCTTCCCTGGATTAATATGGGGCCCAATTGCAAATAATAATCTTATAATCAGCTTGCTACTACATAGTAACAAGACAAACATAAGAATCCAGAAGGTTGTAGACATCTCCTTACTCTTCCTACACTGCACATGACAGATGCGTCATATGCTCAGTCAGACTGTAGCTGGCAAGTTGGCAAGAGTCGGTCGTATTAAAGGGGAAGTTCAGTGCCAATACATATGCTTTTCAGAAAAAAGAGTAGTATTTTTTCATCCCAATGACCTTAATCTGCCAATTCCGCATTTTGTCTTGTGTATGGTCTTTCCCTTGACCCAGCTCCTGGGTTGATTCAGTTGCTCAGTAGAGGTCTGAGCATCTTTGACCCATCCAACAGCCAATCAGTAAAAATTACTGCTAGGAACACTAGAAAGTGGTGCATCCTGGGAAGAGGACGGACCGTTAGAACCTGAAATGTCAGCTCACTAATGTCAACAGCAGGGAACAGCAAAGGGTATGAAATAAACTGATTTTTTAAAATGGGAGAGAATATGTAGAATAACTAAGAAGGCATTACACAAACTAACAATTTAACAAATATTGATCATTTCCACTGAACTGTCCCTTTAATATGATTAAAATGGGCTTTTATATGGTCATGGAAATCAATGGTGACATCTTGTATTTAGACCCCGGTCTGACTCGGACCTTCAAAAATGCTGTCCGAACCCTCGAAAGTACATTCCGTTTTCGGATTTTCGGGGTTTTCCCGAGATCCGTAAACATATTCATAAAATGTACTAATATAAAAAATGAATGGTCTGTTAAATCATTTACTTTGGTACCAGATGTGTTATAACATACTTAACATAGATAAATGCTTTGAAACAACTTTATGGCAGTCTATCTTTTCCGCAATGGATAAATAAAACAGTTTAAATACTAAATATACCTAAAAAAAATGAAAAATATATAATGAATAAAGTTAAACCAAAATAGAATAATAAATCATATCCTTTCTCCTTGACCTAAAATTCTCTGCAGACCCTTACCAATTAGCTGTGAGTCCCATAGAAGTAAAGAATGTGTGTAAGAGAATTAAGCCTCTCAAATTATAAGTAAAAATAATCAAATTCAGAGGGATTCAAATGGAAATACCTAAACAAACATATACTTTACATCATATACCATACTATAAATTACATGAACCAGTATTATGAAAAAATATATAAAGCATCCATATTGTGCATTATGAGATTTTGTATGCACACCCTGGGTTATGATTGACAGGAATATTATTTTTCGACTTTTAACCCAGAAACTGCTGACTAAAACAATGTTTAACTTTCGAAGCGATTGCTTCACAGAATTCCAGAAATAGATCTTAATAAAGGTTATCTTTTTTCCAACACCCGGCCTGATCCTATTTTATGGCAGGAGCATACAGTGTGCTTTACTGTAGAAGAAAGAGAGAACTCTCCAATCAGCTACTTTCTATTCCTCTGTGTAGTGAGAACTGGAAAATAAATTCCTTAGAAAGGCAAGTACTACACTAATTTAATTAACAGTTTCTTGACCACAAGTCACGTATAAGTGATTGAACCTAAATATTTCCCTTAAAGCCGCTATACAGCAAATTTAACCATATTGGTTAGTGAATATTGAGGCTGAATTCTTTCCTACAGAACATCTTTATGAATCTTGATTGAATTTAAATGCCTAAAACAATTAATTTAAATGAAATCTGTCTACAAAGATACTGTTCATACACTACATGTGTTAACATCACTTCAGGTCCCTTTCCCACAAATATTGTGTTGATGAGACTTCCAGAAAATTGAGGTATTGTTTCAGCTCCAGTAAATATATAGTGTTTCCCATTCATGTTATGTGATCTTGATGTGTGGGCTTAGTCAGAAGCAAGAGTTCACATCTGTTGTGAGGATTTGCAAGTTACTTTGGCAAAAAAGCAAAAGATATGGTTAAAAATATGAGAAAAGCTATGGTCAGTTAAATGGAAATTGTGAAGTGTCTGAATTATCTTAAAGGAGAACTAAACTTAATATTTTAATGCTAAAGCTTCTCTCCCCACACCTATACATTATAAGATTCTTCTGTAGTAAGTTGCATTTAGTACATGTAAGAAATAGATTCTATAACTAAGAAGGCTTCCATATTGTTGCCAGTACAACCCACAGCCCATGTAGTCATCAAAGTGCCACATCCCCTGACCCAAGTATTTACTGTCTCTATGCTCAGAGTATTTCTATCTAGATGTCTGCATACCTGGGAAGGTTCTCATTCATCCAGGTCATGGTAAATCTGTTGTAGTCAGTTAGATCAACCAGACTTAAAGTTTAGTTCTTGAAGACGTTTCACCAGACATCCGACTGGCTTTTTTCAATTCAGAATGACTTGTACAAGAATCTGTTGGCAATATAAGTACCCTGGAACGTCCCAACTGATTCTTGTACAAGTCATTCTGAATTGAGAAAGCCAGTCGGATGACTAGCGAATATGAGGTCACAGGCTCAAATCCCCTTTTTTTACTAATGAAACAATACAAAATAGTCAACAAACTTACTGCTTTTTTGTAGGAAAATATATAGGTACATACTTTAGATATAGAAGCTCTGACGGGATAGTGGTAGAACTCTTTTCTTTTAGCAAGACAGAGAACTTGAGTTTGCAGGTTCAATTCTCCAGACTTATTTTTAACTAAAATGTTATTATTATGTTTCTTATATCCATGTTAACGAAGAAATAAACTTCAAAAAAGCACAGCACATGTACAGTTAATATGTTAATATGTACAGAAAAACTGCTCAGAAATCTCTGTTATGTGTCAGAGAGAGATGATCTCTGTGCTATAACATGATTGGCTGATAGCTTCTAGAAAGCAAGGCTGCAGCTTCCTGTGAAGTGTACTGCGTAGGATTACAGTGGACTAATTCACTGTAACGTGGATTATGGGAGTTGACCCCATAGGTTAATTTAATAATTCACCCAGCAGCCACAGCAAAGGGAGAGGTGAGACACAAATAGAAAAACTTGTAGGACACAACAAGAAAAACTATGTAGGTAAATTACCCCCAAAAAAACAAAAATAGTTAGAAATCTGATAGACATTGGGCTAACCTGTAATGCAGCAAAATTATGCTCCCTTCCCTGCCTCCCAAAAGTTATTTTTTTAATAAGATTTTACATGCTCAATGGAGGCAGCTAGGAAAATATCATCCAGTCATTGGTTGTTATGTCATCTGTTACATCCATAACTAACAGTTGATAACTGGAATAACCAGAAAACAGAAAGAGAGGTAACAGAACATCAGTGAGAATTTCAGATTAGACTTATATATCTCTTACATAGCTTTCTAACTATTGCAGTTTTTGCGATTTGGAGGATGATTTACCCATAAACAATTTTTCATTTGAGAGGTCAGGTGACCTTAAAGGGCATCTCCACCCTCAAAAATAACTTATAATACATTGTTGAGCATGCCCTCCCACCCCCAACCGCTATGCTGTAACTTTAAAAATAGAATTCAAACTCTACTTACAGCTCCTCTTTCCAGCGTCATTCTGGTCCAGCTCCCCTGCCTGCCGGAATTACAAGCAGGGGGCAGGACCTGCAGCCGTGGCTGCAAGCAATACAGAATGCCATGGGAGTGAGGATCTGTAAGTACATTTCCAATTCTATTTTTACAATTCCAAAAGAGCAATTGGGGGTGGGTGGGCATGCCCTGCAATATATATAAAATAATTTACGCTACATGATTGGCAGCCTGGGAGGGATCTGGAGGGAGGGGGGGCCCTCAATGCGCATGGCAGCAGCAACTGAGAGGACATATCAGAGGCAGCAACCTTTTGGGCAGAAAGACAAGCTCATACCCTTCAGTTTCCTGGACATTGAATGGACATTACAGGAGAACCATAAGGAGCTGGGATGTAAGGTAAGGATTTTTTAAAAATGTACAGTGGGGCCAGTAGTGGGTTAAATTTTAGTTTGGGGTCTGGACATGCCTTTTAAACTTGTTCTTTAAATTCACTTAATTTGACACCACTGCATATCGGGGCTTAGGCTAGCAGGTGCAGCGATCATGGGAAAAAGAGACACCTTCAATGATCAGATTGCTTTACAGTTTGTATTAGTGTATTCATAACTAAAAATCTAAAAGGTTACTTTTCTCATTACAGAAAAAGACTTTAGGCATTAAGAACAGGCCTTCTTGTATTAAAGATAGGGCTGAAGCATTCAGGAAGCCTGGCAGAAGCACTTTTCTTTCTGCTGCTGCTTCTCATAGAAACAATATTAGGAGGTAGGAAGTACCAATTCTACCTCCCTACCCCAGGTACTTTTCATTTTAACTGTTTTTGAAAAAAGTGTATACACACTATAGTTCTGCTTTAATAATGCATCCAATAATTTGACAGCTCATTAAATTTTCAGATGACTTCTAATATCCTTATCCATATGTCATATAACATAATTTCACACAATAATACACACGTATTATTGTGTATTGTGTAACTATAGTGTCACATGACTCACTGAAACGTATGTTATGATGTAATTCATAGCTTTTTTGTTCTTTTTTTCAATATTCTCCCTACTGTTAATAACACTTTATATCATCATCATAATTTACTTTTTCTTAACTGTAATAATTCTTTTTTAGTTATCTTTTTTAAAATCTTTATAGGGTATGTAAAATGAAAAAATAACTCATCTTAATCTATAAATAAATAATACATATAAGCAGCACTAACTCTGTGTGTTGCTGCATGCCTTCGAACCAGTACCTGTTTTGCTCTGGCTCAGTATCTCCCTCCCTGACTAATCTGAACATTCTGACTAATCTGTGAGGGCAAGCATGCTCAGTAATGACTATGAGCCTGAACTGGTTAAGGGATTTTCCCAATATGCAATTCACACATAGCAACTGTCAAATTTAAGTAACAGCAAAACTGAACACAGAAAAAGAGTTTATGATACTAATGCACTTGATTGACAGCTGAAAATGTGAAATGCAGACTGGATATCTAAAGAAATAGGGGGAACTATTTTTTCCCCCAGATTAGATAGTCTTTAAGCAATGTATTTTTTAACAATGAAAACCATTAAAAAACAAATTAAAAACATGGCGGTCACTCATCTAGAGCTTTCAACAAGTTTACACTTACAAGGACTTTTTCCCTCTACCAATTAGTTAGGACCAACATTTTGGAAAAGATTAAAGATTCCTCAGAGGACTTTTTACATCAAAACAGCCCCAGACTGTAAATCAAGACAGACAAAGTAGGCATTGTAGGGTGTATTTTAATAGGATCAGAAACAAGTTTATAACCTACTGACCCTAAGGTGAGAACAATATCTATAAACCTGAACAGATATACAAATTCTTTCTTTCTTTCTGGCCTGCTATGAAAAAAGAAGTCAATATAATACGTTTTGGCCAAAACAATAATTAAAAAAATAAATAAAATAATACAACAATCTAATTCTTCATGTAAAGTCTATAAACATTTTCTACATTAACTCACCCTGTCAAGTGACATGTAGGATAAGGCTGATACCATCTATTGGAACAGTAGGAGATTTTGGTGGGGAGTTTATTAGAGAGTAACTGCTTTTTATCTCAGAAACTGGCTTCTAACTCTGCAGCTTAAATGCAGAATTAGGAATCTTTTGTTTTGTGAGGCTTTCTAGGGTTTGGATTACAGGTTGTTAGGGGACATGTGCACTGTTTCTTCAACAAGTATTAACCTCTTGGAAGATATTATTTTCTTATTTAGAATTGCAAATGCACTCCACAGAGCTGTATAATACGATCAGATATAAATGGACTTGTAAAGAAATTGCTGAAAGCTGTGATAGTGTATACAGCACTCCATAAATCTTAACTGTCATACACATGCACTTCATTTTCCTTTAAATATCAATAAAACCTTCTGGATTAGATTATTTTGTGACCCTAATTCCTCTGCATATTATTAGTCTTTTTGCTTTTGAATTGTAAAAATGCAATATTTGTTGAAAATTAAGAAAACATAACCCAGAGAATTAATCATTAAAAATATGTGCCCCCCCTTTGTTAATGTAAGGTCTCTTTTTGTGTAATTTCTTAAAAGGTGACTGACCTCTCAAATAAAAAATTGTGTATTTTTGCAGGCAAAAAAAAAAATCATCCCCCAAATCGTAAAACTGCAATAGTTAGAAAGCTGAGAGATGTAAGTCTAATATGAAATCTCGAAACACTGCCTGATGTTCTGTTCTATGTTCTATTTTCGAATAGTTTTCGGTCATATTTTCGAGGATTATTGAACATTCAATTGTGGCTATTTTCAAAAATAGCTTAAACATTCGATAAAAATTTAAAACTTGTTCGAAGTCCCGATTTTAAGTTCCATTTTCAGATTTTCGGATCTTCTGGATTTTCCCCGAGATCCAAAAACCCAAAAACGGAACGAAACCCGTCAGTTTTGCACATTTCTAGTTAGCAGCCTTTATTCATGGGTGTAACAGATGACATCATAACCAAGCACGTGTGAGCATGTAAAAAAGCTTTGAGGGTAGGTGGAAAGCTTTTCTCTCTCTCTCTCTCTCTCTCTCACTCTCCCTCTCTCTCCCCCTCTCTCTCTCACTCTCGTTCTCCCGCTCTCTCTCTCTCTCTCTCTTTCTCTCTTTCACTCACTCTTGCTTTTATTTTCTGTTTTTCAGGCTTTGAAAAGAAATTGCAGATAAAAGTTCCAAAAGAAACAACTATAGGAAAACTAATGGACACCTGCATAACAATTCTCGGCATCAATGAAAAAAGAGAAACATTGGGGTTTCAGAATGGGAGCATTAACGCTAAAGGTAAAGTACAGATAATGGATTGTTCATAATATTGTTCATTACAATAATGGAGATTTCCTTTAACTGACCACCAAATATCTAAGATGCACAAATTTAAGTCTAAAATTTCTATCCAGCTGATATCAAATCTGAATTCTACACAGTAGATCACTTTGCCATGGAGGGCTTGTATTTTCCTGAACTAGAAGTCTTGGCTCTTAGACCTAATGCACACAGGTTCATTTTTCTGCCCAACAGGCTACTGTTTAATAAACCAATTGGTATTCTGTCTGTCCGTAGTAAAGTGCTACTGATAATATTTGGGGCAGCCAATGACATGACCAATGACCATGTGAAACATCTACTGACATGTCCGATCCAAAATAGCTGAACAATATTTGCTGTGTATCACATCATCACCAATATTTTGACCTGATGGGCCAAGATATCACACTGGGATGTCAGGATGACTTGCCCAGATTCCTTTTTGTGTAGGAGAAAAAAAACACAGGGACTAGACCAGGGGGGTTCAAAAATGTATTTCTGCCTAAATATCTGTTTCATCAAAGCTTTATACTGATTGGCAGTTAGGTTAGTGACAGCCTGTAAGATATTGTTAGCATATAAAACTATAACTATAAACTATACCATTGTTAAGTTTAAAATACACTACTTGCTTATCCAGAGTACACTGGTTTAATTTGTTCTAAATACCTCCTCCTAGACCTCTCTGAAGATAGTCACATTGGAGAGTTGCAGAATGGGCAACTGAAGCACATTACGCTGTATGTCTACAGTAAGGTACAGTCGTGTACACTGTTAAATCTAGTACATTATGCTGTATGTCTACAGTAAGGTACAGTCGTGTACACTGTTAAATCTAGCACATTATGCTGTATGTCTACAGTAAGGTACAGTCGTGTACACTGTTAAATCTAGTACAGTATGCTGTATGTCTACACAAAGGTACAGTCATGTACACTGTTAATTCTAGCACATTACACTGTATGTCTACAGAAGGTAAAGTCGTGTACACTGTTAAATCTAGCACATTACGCTGTATGTCTACAGAAGGTACAGTCCTGTACACTGTTAAATCTAGCACATTACGCTGTATGTCTACAGAAGGTACAGTCATGTACACAATCCACACAATGACCAGTAAAAAAAAATGCACCAATGTCCAGTCCACACCACTGACCAGCTAAGTAGAAATAAATGCCAATGTCCAGGCATCACATCAACTAACGGTATAAATAAAATGCCCCAATGTCCAATCCACACACTGACCAGTATAAATAAAATGCCCCAATGTCCAGTCCACACACCGACCTGTATAAATAAAATGCCCCAATGTCCAATCCACACACTGACCGTATAATAAATGCCCCAATGTCCAGTCCACCACACTGACCAGAAAAATAACAATGCCCCCAATGTCCGTCCACACACTGACAGTATATATAAATGCCCCAATTCTATTACACACATAGACTAGTTATATATATAAAATGCCCCTAATGTCCAGTGCACACATTGCCTAGTATATAAAAATGCAATCCATGTCCATTACCCACATTGACAGTATATAAAATGCCATCAAGTCCATCACACACCATTGACCAGTAATATATAAAATGCCCCCAATGTCCATCTACACACTGACCCCCATATACAGTAAAGCCATTCATTTACTGACAATTCACTGCTGTACATCAGGGGCACAACACCAGACAAGAACTCCCAGGAAACAAAGAACATTGCCCCCGTCTCTATTCTAGGAATGGAACTCCATACTGAGTAAACCCACCCCACCCCCCCCCAGATAGCGCCCTGACGCGAAGAATCAGGTTTTCCTCCCAAAGCAATACTGAGTATATCTGTACACGTTTGCACTAACGTTAATCCAGATTTATGAAATATGAATGTGTATTGGAGAAAGTCAAAAACTTATAGTAAAGAATAAACCAACTGATTTGGTCAGTCATTGAATTGATTATTATCAGAACTATGATGAAGCTGGTGCTGTGATCCCAAGTTCCACTTTTTATGTAATATCCACTAATGACGTTTTTTCTGTTCAGACAACTTTAATAGAAGATCCGCATTGGAAATCTAACCCAATGGACTTTTGTAACCTGAAAAAGCAAAAATGGAAATGAAGATGCTAAAAAACCAAAGGGGTAACTATTGGTAAGTTATATATAGACTAAATATTTTTACTAAAATATTATATTTCATTTTCAGTTTGACCCTTTATTATGACTACTGCTTGTTTTGAATTATAGGGTATGTATATATATTATACTGGTAAGTAGAGATGTCAGAACTTCGCAAAATCCGGTCCGCTCGAGGATCCGCAAATTTTAGAAAAAATTAGAAAATTCGAAAATCCGCGAGCGGCGACCCATTAAAATGACAAAAAATACCCTCGAAATTACGAGATTTTTCGTATTTTCGAAAATTTTCGAAATTACGAGAAAACCAGTATTTTCGAAAATTTTCGAAAATGTATTTCCGAAAATCGAGTAATCCCATAAATTAGAAAATTTCGAAAATACGTATTTATGGAATAAGAGAAATCCTTGTATTTTCGAAAATTTTCGAAATTACGTGTTTCTCGTAATACTAAACAAATACGCGAATCGGAAGTTCGGAAGGTGAAAATCCGGAAAAATCCGCCGTTCGCGAACGGGATAAATCCGCGGCTGATCCGGTTTCGGATCCGCGAACCGGCCATCCCTACTGGTAAGTAGTAAAAAGCTGACGGGCTTGGCCCACTCCGGGAAATAGGACAGCCAACACAGCGGTCAGTCTAAATTCACATACTTTATTTATCAACAGTTTAAAACAAGCATAATACCCAACGCAGGGTGTACCCTACGCATTTCGGGCTTCATTTAGCCCTTAATCATAGGTGAAACCTATCTTGACGCTCCTTTATGCATGGCAGAGGTGAGTGATGCAAGAGGGAGGGAAAATGCACACCCTACTCAATCGAATCCCGAAGGCTATACACATATAGGGGAAATGCTATTTCATATTTAATTGTAATAACACACACCTTTTCATATTTCCTTTGTAATTCTTTACTAAATGGGAAACTTCCTCTGTTAATTAGTAGACGTTCACTGGAAAACTGTTATATTTAAATTATCTTTATTTTACATATTCTCATCATTTTTGGAAAATCAATTGTTTCATACCCTTTGCTATGCATTGCTGTGATCAGGACCTGCTTCTTCCCAGGATGCACCACTTCCTTGAAATCTTCCTTATGGTGGCCATAGACACAAAGTACAATCAGGATGGGCAAAACTTTTCTCCAATTAATATTATCGCCCGTGATCAGCCAATCATATTGATGGTTCTATGGCCACCATAACGTAATTTCTATTGGCTGGATGTTGGATGGTAATTTGATTAGATTTTACTTTGGAAGTTTATATTTATGTTCTGAGAAATTGCTGATGGCCAGATTATAGCCCTTAAAATAAGAAAATACTGTGTTTGTGCTTTAATACATTGCTACATATGATTAGAGATGGCCGAACTATTTGACTCCTATTGACTTTAATGGGTCCGTTTTCGAACTTCCATATAGTTCGAAAGTTCGAAAACAGACCGAACTTCGAACTATATGGAAAGTTCGAAACGGACCCATTAAAGTCAATAGGAGTCAATAGTTCGAAAAGTTCTAATGAAATACAATTAAAATATCAATGGTAACTTAATTGTAAATGGCTGTGGGACCTGGGAAATAGTCTGGGGAACATGTTCAAATATCCAGGACATTCGAAAATAATTTTACTCTCACTCGCGCTATTTCGAGTTCATTCGTGCCTACGTACCATGTACATTTCACTCACGGATTCGATGCTGCGTATAGGTTTTAATGGAACTTTAATCGCGGATTTGATGCTCGCGTATAGGCTTAAATGGACACTTTACTTGCAGATTCGATGCTCGCGTTCGTGCCTAGATACCATGGACATTACTTGCGGATTCGATGCTCGTGTATAGGTTTTAATGGACACTTTACTCGCGGATTCGATGCTCGCGTATAGATATAATAGGCATTTTACTCGCACATTCGAACGGTCGTCGAACATTCAATTTATCGAAAGTCTGAAATATCAAAAATCCGGGTCGGGGATAGTTCGAGAAGTATGAATTCGTTCGAATTCAAATATTTCGGCTCGACTCGGGTTCGAGTTCTAGTCCTCTCTATATATGATCCTATTTATACATTTAACTGGCCAGCATTGAAAAACCTAGGCTTGTTGTCTGCTCACTTTTCTAGCTTTTCTTCCATTTATGATGATGATATCATACACATGTCATTCGGTAATCTTTTATGTGCACTGTCTGTCATCTTTAGCACTGGGATACCAAGTTACACATATTTGCCATTAGCACATGATAAGGACAAGACTTGAAGCAATGGAGGTAGAAAGGGGGTATCTAAGGCATGCTGACGTAATCTATAGAGCTGCTGCACTTGAGAAACCCCCCAACAAAAGATTCAGAGGTGCATTGTGTACAGAAATCTATTAAACATTTATTGTGTCAACTTCATCACACAACGTTCCTCAGGTCAAGACCTCATACAGTACAGTGTGCACTCTGAATCTTGTTTGATACTATATGAGGGAAGGTAGCACCTGAGATTAAGGGCAAGTCCACCCCCCCTAAAACTATAATTTAATATGTTATTGGCCATGATTCTAACTTTAAAACAAGCCATCCCCCATTAAAATACGTTCAGCATATTGAAGATCCATACGTTTTTCCAACATGCTTTTTGCAGACCAGAAGCAGCTCACTGTAATCCAGCTCTCTAACGTCACCTCAAGCCGTGCCTTTTCCGTGCCTTCAGCCTCCCTTTGTGCCCCCCACCACCACCTCTGAGTCCATCCTCTATCCCCCTGAATACTAGCATAAAATTATTTTAGGATATGACAGATGCCCCCTGCCCCAGACCTAAACGCCATATTATCCAGTGATCAAGATGGTGTGTGTGGGGGGTGCAAGGGAGGCTGAAGGCACATAAAAGGCAAGAATAGTTTTTGGGAGTGGACTTGCCCTACAGCAAAGTTGCCAGACAGTGCACATGAACTAAAACTACTGGTATACCGTATATACTCGAGTATAAGTCGAGGTTTTTAGGCTTTAAAAAAAGCCTAAAATCCTACCTCGACTTATACTTGAGTCACTAACCTGAAATCCTTCAGCCGCTCACTTTCTCTCCACGGTGCTGTGTCTGACGTCAGTACTCGGCGCCGTCTTACCCAGCACGAGAATGACGTCAGTCGCCTAGACTGTGGATGATGTGAAGAGAGAGGAGAAGAAGCATCGGCTGCAGGATTTCAGGTTAGTGATTCTAGAAGATGCAGTCGATTACCTTAAGCAAGTCCTCTCCTCCAGTGGGGGGGGGGCTCTGGGGGGATGGGGGATGATAGATGCAGTGCTTGCCACTGAAGATGTTTGGAAACTTCACTACCAACAACTAAAGCATGCTGGAGTTGTAGTTTCCAACATCTGGAGTGGCAAGGAATTGGGGGTTAGCTAGGTACACAACTGTACAGATTTCTGAAAGATGACAGACAGGATCTGCAAGATCTGTCTGCCATCTTTCAAAGATCTGCAAACACCGTCCCGAGCGTTCTCCTATGTGAGAACGCTCGGACTGTGTGTTACCATCGGCCGCACTAGACTCCTCTATAGGAGTCTAGCGCGGCCGATGGAAATTTTCGGCCTTTCCCGAACGAGCGTTCGGCCGACCCGATCGTTTGGCGGCCCCGCGCGTCGTTCGGGAAACGAACGTACACACGTAACGATTAAGCCCGATACCGTCGGATCTGACGGTTATCGGGGCTTAATCGTTAATGTGTGTACCCAGCTTTAGTGTGTTGGATTCCTTTAAAGGGCAACTAATGCCTTAAAACAATAAGATTCAGGGAATGGTATCTATTGTTTCCTTTGATTCTGTATTGTTTTTGAGGCTTTAGTTTCCCTTTAAATGGACAGACAGAATTCCCATACAGTAGTCCCATACAGTAATTGCCATAACTGGATTGGCTATTACTGTATGGGACAACTGTAGGGATTTTGCTGTCCATTTAAAGGGCACTAAAGCCTCAAAACCATACAGTATCAGAAGGCAGTTGTGGTCAAAATTTCTACCCTCGACTATACTCGAGTCATCATGTTTTACCTCCTTTTCCAGGTAAAATAGCTACCTCGACTTATACTCTGGTCGACTTATACTCGGGATATACGGTATTTGCATGTTACATAGCAAGCAGTTGTTCATACATTTTAAGCCCAGTACACACTGGTTGACTGTTTTTCTTACCGCCAAACTACCGATTAATAGTTTGGTTTGGATAAGCGTATTCCCAATACTTCAGGATTAGATGACAAATGTAGTTTTTATTTTAACTAATATGTAGCAAACATTATGAAAATAGATTTTAATTATATTTTATACAATTTACATGTATTTTGTTTCATATTTTACAGCTTCTTGTGCCCCTGTCTTAAAAAGAAAATGGAATATCGAAGTTTTAGTAAGTTTTGTTTTTTCATAAGGTCTGTGTCTGCATTTGCATAGATTGTGTGTGAGTGAAGTTATACTTTAGCTCTATCAGAATGTTACAAGTGACAATTGATGATACACAATTTGCATACCACATGTAAGGCCTAGTGCACATTTCCCATAGAATATTTTGATTGGATCGTTGGTCAACACTGCATCCCATCAATCATTCCTAACCATTTTTTTCTTTTTTTTGCAAATCTGGTCGACCTGCTGGTAAAGCCAGATTACACTCTGTATATTGATTGGATAGTCTGTCAGGGGGATATTGGGCATGTGGTGTACCAGGCCTAAAAGGAGATGAACCATTTTTAAAGCCAGATATTTTTGTATCTCAACTCGCACGTTTTTTTTCTACCATACACAAAGCCAGGAAGCATTCCTCTATAAGAGTCAATATAATATAGACGTAGTAGAATTGCTACAGACAGAAAATCTATGACACATCATTATCATAGAATTTATTGAAATAGTTTTATTACAAATCTATGATCCTAAAGATAACACGATCAAATTTAGCTAATTTAACCTGCCAACCAAAGGATTATCTTCTATAAAGGTGAAGTGTAATCGTGATTTTAAGGGTCGGTGAATGTGATTTATTTGAATTTGCAGAGCCTATAAATGTACTTTTTTAAAGTAAAGAACGAAGATATTGACCTTACAATTTCTACTTTGATTGAGAACTGGTTAAAAAAAAATTACAAAAAGAATGTTTTCCCGGGATCTCTCCTGGGTCGGTAACTAGAGTCAGGCGTTAGATTTACAAATTTACAATCTCTATGTTGCTGAGGATACTTAATGTGCAGGACTATAGGCTTAGTGCAGGATGCCTCCACTGTACACAATAGACTTGTAGTAAAGGATAAGTTATGATTAGAACAACTATCTTAATGCCTTTACTACTGTGGCATACAGGTCGGTGTAGCCAAGGTTACAGCTGGTCACTATCGATTTCTGAGCATTTGTGATTGGCTGTGTCCTTGTTCAGTTTTGTTACTGGGCACAATACTGGGTGGGTGATAATAACATAATTAGTGATCGTATTGCTTTTTAAGCAACCAACGCTTTAGTTGGTGTTTTTGCTCAGTTGTAGATACCATCAAGAATTTTAAAATAAATGATCAATTACTAGCCTGCCTGAGCATCTTAATATACATTTAGCCATTAGATCACATTCAGTATTTAAAGAGACACAGACACCCTCAGTGTATTATATATCCAGTCATTATGATCATTATAATCCTTAGTAAGAATGAATATATTTAAATGCACTACAGCACACATTTTTCTGGCCTATTAAGCAATACGTGTTTTGTTTACCATGCTGTTCATAATACAACAATCTACTCTTTCAGGATTCCCCTAAGGAAACAATCTCAAAACCTTGACAGAAATGAACACTGAAGAAGTTTGTACTTGGTTATCCAACCTTGGTTTAGTAATTGTATAATAGAATTAAAGGTAAATTCTATTATATCTAACCTTTAATGGTACAAAATATTAGTACAAGTATATTGCATTAAGCCTCTATAACATATGAAGTCAAAACAATACTTACAGTATATCATATAATGCTATTAGGTGAGGTCAACTGCTGTTCTATTACTTATCTTTAGCAGAAATATCCCCTGAAAAGAGACACATTTCCCACTTTAAGGGGAACTGTGGTCTCCAAACAAGGTGAGGTAAAGGCCAGTTTCCTACCTTTAAAACGAGCCATCAACCACTCTCTACGTGCTCCACAGCCCAAGATATAAAGAAATGCTTGACCAGAAGTTAATGGGTGGGAGGCTGACATGTGACATTCCTAAGCTTCTTCCTGCACAGTGTTGCCGGCGAGCACAGCCTCAGACCCTCATGTGTGAGGGGAGACAGGAAGTCCCTCCTCCTCTCTGCTGTGTGAATCCTGACAGAGTAGGTAAGGGAATCTAGAGGCCTTCTTTCCCACTATATGAAACAGGCTTTCACATACTTTCAGAGTTTTCTGTTTGGGGGGGGTCTACTGTGGCCCACGGTCACCCACGGACACCACAATTGGGTGGGGGCTTATGCATCTGTGTTGGGTGGGGCATGTGCATCACGAGTGGGTGGGGCTTGTGCACCTGAGTGGGCAGGACTTGTTTACCCCCGATGGGCAGGGGCTTTGTGCACCTGTAGTGGCGGGCTTATGCACCCACAAGTGGGTGGGACCACGGCCACCCGTGGGTGGGCGGGGCCACATCGGGCTGTAAAAGAATGGGCCATGGGGGGCCTGCAACTGGAGGGACCATGGGGTCCATGAGTGGGAGGACGACATGGGGGCTGCAAATGGAGGATGAGACAAAGGTTTTCAGAGCAGGAAAAAACATGGTTTCTGAGCAGGAAGCAGGAAATGCAGGGGACCTGGTGATGCTGCTGCCATATCAAACAAAATGTTAAATATCTTCAAAACTATGCAAATAAACAATGAAATAAATTGCAAAAATTCTCAGGAGAGCAATTCCTATCAATTTACCTAAAGTATTTTGGACCACAGTTCCCCTATTAACCAAATTGGACTGTGCTCCACCAGTGACTAAACTTCATATAATTCATAACTAGAATTTCTGTCACTTCCCATCTACCAATCTGAGCTGAGCTTCTATGTTATTATAATTGTGACCAAATCTCCCTGTGTCACTGTTCCCACTAAGTAGAACTGCACACATTTAAATAGCTTGCACAGGAAAATATGGAAAAAATAGGGCACGTAAAATGTATTTGAATCTATTTGCCATTATATATATATCTGCACACACAAGCCTTATAAATTAGAGGGAACAATGTGCTGTTTACTAAATATAATTTATTATATATCAAATTGTGTCTGTCTTTATAGATGCTGGTTTAAAAGGCTGCCACATGTTTGCAGTTGACCAGAACATACTAGATATCCTACATATAAAACAACTGAGGACAAAGAAAAACTACTGTCTGCTGGTATAAAGAAATTCATCCACCAGACGCCTTCAACCAGGAAATAGACAAGTTTACTAGGTACAGGAAGAGGCCATAATTGGTAATATGGTGAACAGTGCCATGTTATGTATACATATATTATAAAATTGCAGGTCAGGTGGGCTGTAATTTTACCCTTGAACAAAAAAATGTATATTCCTCTGTATAAAGATTTAGCAAAACTACATAAAATTTATTTTGCTATTTTAATTTACCTTTTTAAGGTGTCCATACGATCAAATGTGTACAGGCAGATTCCATTGGAATGTGTCAGTAACGTGCAGTGTTAACCCCATACACGGCCCCTGATTGAGTCCCATACACGGGACGAACATATTGTCTCCCCCTACTATAGTGAGGGAGCTCGCTACCAATCAACAGAGATTTTCCATTGGAAAAAGACAGACATCAATGGCAATGGCAGTTGGATGGTGATTTTCGCCCCCCCCCCACCCACACCAATGTATATGGCCACCTTTTACCCTCTGTTATAGCCAAATGAGGAAACAGCAATGGGTGAAATTTATTAAAGATCCTAATGTAAAATAGCGATTTTAACTTCCTTATTTTTAGGACTTGTGTAGTTTACCGCCGCTGGCCTTGTTGTATGATACGAACAGTAACAATCTTTTATAAATTTCTCCCAATGTCTCATCTGGTTGATAAACGGAGTGAAACTGCATCATATCAGAAAAGGTTCATTTTGACCATTTTGTGGATACTGAGCTCTCCGTCCATGTCTCCAGAGTGCAAGCCAGGAAATGTTCTGTGTGGTTGACAATTTAAACAGAGAGTCACTCACTAAATAAATTGCAAGATTTCACAGGAAAGAATCTTCTACATTTTACTTTGACGCTGCTGCCCTTAATATTACTTAAGGGGATTATGCACACAGCAATAATGATTACGTGGTCATGGCATCATATGATCGTATTGGGTCAGATAAAGCTGTTTCTAATGGTTCCAAGAAGTTTGTATGAAAATCGTACACATTTTGTACAAATGGCAATACATGGTTAAATACAGTACGATTTCTAATGATTGGGATGTTGCGTGTATGGGCCCCTTAAGATACATCATCATCTATATGTACTCCTCAGTACACTGACCTGTAGGTGTCTATATAGTATGCCTCAGTAAGGTCAGGATGTGCTAGACTACCGTTCATTTAACTTTCCTCAGGGGAATACATGATCTGGTATGAAGAGTTAATATAATTACTACTGTATAATTAAATACAGGTGTAGTTGGATTTTTCAACCTGTTGCTTTAATCTTATAAAATCTAGAATCCTTTGGACCACGTGACACCACATCTATTACAGCTGCTTTGTTTAATATAAACTGTTAAATCTGCTGGGGCTGCGAAAGGGACCAAATCACGTAAGTAAATATCAAACAGGTGAGTAGATAGTTTAGTTAATAAATGAAGAGAACAATATACTGAAATTTTACAATTTATTTGGATACAAGGATAAAGACGGGACGGATTTCTCAATAGGCAACCAAGTCCATGGCCAAGAGCGGCGCAGTTGCCAGGGGTGGTACAATAATGTAAGGCAGTACCCTAGCTTTAACTGGCCTAGGGGTAAAAAGTATAAATCCGGCCCTACATAAGGATTAATTTCATAACCAAATTCTTGAGCCACATAACAGGATTTTTTGGGGGGTGACCTACAGACCTTGTTTAAGTTTTCCCCCAAATCTGAAGATATTTCGTTTGGATCTGTTTTCCATTGTGAAGAAATGTAAGCATTGCTACATTTTTTTTCTGACCGGCAGACTACCTAATGGTTTATTGACCTAATGGTCTGTCAGGCCAAAATATTGGGTCAAAACGTATCTATGTGTATGAGGCATAAAGGACAAAAAATATCCCAACCTTTCGACTTTATTAAAAGAACCCTAAACTTCTAAGTCCTTACTAGAGATGGCCAAACTTCCTAAAGTTTGTTCGTTTCAAAACCGTAGAGCTTTAGCAAAAGTTTCTAAAGGTCTATAGTTCGGAACAAACCCATTAAAGTTAATGGGAGAAAATACGTAGTTTGAGAAGTTTCTATAAAGTACAGTTAAAATCAATGGTAACACTACTGCAGATGGATCTGGACCTGGAAAATGGTCTGGGTAACATGTCCATATCACCAAAACTTGTTAAACACTAACTTTCCCACGAAACAGTACATTCGGTGGTTATCAATTTTTGATAATTATCGAAATAAGTCCACAGTTTGGAAAACCCAAAATTAGTTTATATTCGGAAGTTCTAAGAGTTTGAGTTTGTCTGAACTATTAAGTTTGGGTTGAACTTGGGTTCGGTTCTAGTCCATCTCTAGTCCTCACCCCTGGTCCTACCTTTGATCACTTGCAACACTTACCAGTCTGGTCTGCCCTTAGAACCCATTGTTGTTTATGGAACCATATAAGGAAAGGTTAACGCAGGATGTCCATTTTTAGGTGTCCATTTTTAGAGGTTTTGTTTGCCCTTTATGCTAAAATTATACTCTATCCTTTGTAACAAATAACCAAACTTTCCATTATTTCATTTTAAATTACATTATATTTCATCACTAACTGAAAAAGAGTTTGATACAGAAAATATTATTTTACAAATATTTTGGCAGCTCTATCAGGGAGTGTCTGCATCAGGGTGAGGCACGAAAGATTTTAGCTTTTATTAAACTGAGATTGTGAATTTTCAATGTAATTCTAAAGCAACCATGGAAGATCTTGAGATAAAAGTTTTATTTTATTTTTTTAATCATCTTTACATCTAATATTCTTTGGGTTTACTTATAAACGTCTCATTTTAGAAATAATCACAATGCATCAGAAAATGTTTCAATAGAGCGGAGACGGTGAATGTAAGATAAAAGGTAATTGTCCTTAATTTACATTATTAATGTTAGGCTAGGCAACTGTACTGAAAATACTGAATGATTTGGTTTTCACAAACTGATTTAACATAATTCACCCCTTCCCTGGATTAATATGGGGCCAATTGCAAATAATAATCTTATAATCAGCTTGCTACTACATAGTAACAAACAAACATAAGAATCCAGAAGGTTGTAGACTCTCCTTACTCTTCCACACTGCACATGACAGATGCGTCATATGCAGTCAGACTGTAGCTGGCAAGTTGGCAAGAGTCGGTCGTATTAAAGGGGAAGTTCATGCCAATACATATGCTTTTCAGAAAAAAGAGTAGTATTTTTTCATCCAATGACCTTAATCTGCCAATTCCGCATTTTGTCTTGTGTATGGTTTCCCTTGACCCAGCTCCTGGGTTGATTCAGTTGCTCAGTAGAGGTCTGAGCATCTTTGACCCATCCACAGCCAATCAGTAAAAATTACTGCTAGGAACACTAGAAAGTGGTGCATCCTGGGAAGAGGACGACCGTTAGAACCTGAAATGTCAGCTCACTAATGTCAACAGCAGGGAACACAAAGGTATGAAAAACTGATTTTTTAAAATGGGAGAGAATATGTAGAATAACTAGAAGGCATTACACAAACTAACAATTTAACAAATATTGATCATTTCCACTGAACTGTCCCTTTAATATGATTAAAATGGGCTTTATATGGTCATGGAAATCAATGGTGACATCTTGTATTTAGACCCCGGTCTGACTCGGACCTTCAAAAATGCTGTCGAACCCTCGAAAGTACATTCCGTTTTCGGATTTTCGGGTTTTCCCGAGATCCGTAAACATATTCATAAAATGTACTAATATAAAAATGAATGGTCTGTTAAATATTTACTTTGGTACCAGATGTGTTATAACTACTTAACATAGATAAATGCTTTGAAACAACTTTATGGCAGTCTATCTTTTCCGCAATGGATAAATAAAACAGTTTAAATACTAAATATACCTAAAAAAAATGAAAAATATATAATGAATAAAGTTAAACCAAAATAGAATAATAAATCATATCCTTTCTCCTTGACCTAAATCTCTGCAGACCCTTACCAATTAGCTGTGAGTCCCATAGAAGTAAAGAATGTGTGTAAGAGAATTAAGCCTCTCAAATTATAAGTAAATAATCAAATTCAGAGGGATTCAATGGAAATACCTAAACAAACATATACTTTACATCATATACCATACTATAAATTACATGAACCAGTATTATGAAAAAATATATAAAGCATCCATATTGTGCATTATGAGATTTTGTATGCACACCTGGGTTATGATTGACAGGAATATTATTTTTCGACTTTTACCCAGAAACTGCTGACTAAAACAATGTTTAACTTTCGAAGCGATTGCTTCACAGATTCCAGAAATAGATCTTAATAAAGGTTATCTTTTTTTCCAAAACCCGGCCTGATCCTATTTTATGGCAGGAGCATACAGTGTGCTTTACTGTAGAAGAAAGAGAGAACTCTCCAATCAGCTACTTTCTATTCCTCTGTGTAGTGAAACTGGAAAATAAATTCCTTAGAAAGGCAAGTACTACACTAATTATTAACAGTTTCTTGACCACAAGTCACGTATAAGTGATTGAACCTAAATATTTCCTTAAGCCGCTATACAGCAAATTTAACCATATTGGTTAGTGATATTGAGGCTGAATTCTTTCCTACAGAACATCTTTATGAATCTTGATTGAATTTAAATGCCTAAAACAATTAATTTAAATGAAATCTGTCTACAAAGATACTGTTCATACACTACATGTGTTAACATCACTTCAGGTCCTTTCCACACAATATGGTGTTGATGAGACTTCAGAAAATTGAGGTATTGTTTCAGCTCCGATAATATTAGTGTTCCCATTATGTTATGTGATCTTTGGGTGTGGGCTTAGTCAGAAGCAAGAGTTCACATCTGTTGTGAGGATTTGCAAGTTACTTGGCAAAAAAGCAAAAGATATGGTTAAAAATATGAGAAAGCTATGGTCAGTTAATGGAAATTGTGAAGTGTCTGAATTATCTTAAGGAGAACTAAACTTAATATTTTAATGCAAAGCTTCTCTCCCCACACCTATACATTATAAGATTCTTCTGTATGTTAGTTAAGTGCATTTTACATGTAAGAAATAGATTCTATAACTAAGAAGGCTTCCATATGTTGCCAGTACAACCCACAGCCCAGTAGTCATCAAAGTGCCACATCCCTGACCAAGTATTTACTGTCTCTATGCTCAGAGTATTTCTATCTAGATGTCTGCATACCTGGGAAGGTTCTCATTCATCCAGGTCATGGTAAATCTGTTGTAGTCAGTTAGATCAACCAGACTTAAAGTTTAGTTCTTGAAGACGTTTCCACCAGACATCCGACTGGCTTTTTTCAATTCAGAATGACTTGTACAAGAATCTGTTGGCAATATAAGTACCCTGGAACGTCCCAACTGATTCTTGTACAGTCATTCTGAATTGAGAAAGCCAGTCGGATGACTAGCGAATATGAGGTCACAGGTCAATCCCCTTTTTTTACTAATGAAACAATACAAAATAGTCAACAAACTTACTGCTTTTTTGTAGGAAAATATATAGGTACATACTTTAGATATAGAAGCTCTGACGGGATAGTGGTGAACTCTTTTCTTTTAGCAAGACAGAGAACTTGAGTTTGCAGGTTCAATTCTCAGACTTATTTTTAACTAAAATGTTATTATTATGTTTCTTATATCCATGTTAACGAAGAAATAAACTTCAAAAAAGCACAGCACATGTACAGTTAATATGTTAATATGTACAGAAAAACTGCTCAGAAATCTCTGTTATGTGTCAGAGAGAGTGATCTCTGTGCTATAACATGATTGGTGATAGCTTCTAGAAAGCAAGGCTGCAGCTTCCTGTGAAGTGTACTGCGTAGGATTACAGTGGACTAATTCACTGTAACGTGGATTATGGGAGTTGACCCCATAGGTTAATTTAATAATTCACCCAGCAGCCACAGCAAAGGGAGAGGTGAGACACAAATAGAAAAACTGTAGGACACAACAAGAAAAACTATGTAGGTAAATTACCCCAAAAAAACAAAATAGTTAGAAATTGATAGACATTGGGCTAACCTGTAATGCAGCAAAATTATGCTCCCTTCCCTGCCTCCCAAAAGTTATTTTTTTAATAAGATTTTACATGCTCAATGGAGGCAGCTAGAAAATATCATCCAGTCATTGGTTGTTATGTCATCTGTTACATCCCATAACTAACAGTTTGATAACTGGAATAACCAGAAAACAGAAAGAGAGGTAACAGAACATCAGTGAGAATTTCAGATTAGACTTATATCTCTTACATAGCTTTCTAACTATTGCAGTTTTTTGCGATTTGGAGGATGATTTACCATAAACAATTTTTCATTTGAGAGGTCAGGTGACCTTAAAGGGCATCTCCACCCTCAAAAATAACTTATAATACATTGTTGAGCATGCCCTCCCACCCCCAACCGCTATGCTGAACTTTAAAATAGAATTCAAACTCTACTTACAGCTCCTCTTTCCAGCGTCATTCTGGTCCAGCTCCCTGCCTGCCGGAATTACAAGCAGGGGGCAGGACCTGCAGCCGTGGCTGCAAGCATACAGAATGCCATGGGAGTGAGGATCTGTAAGTACATTTCCAATTCTATTTTTACATTCCAAAAGAGCAATTGGGGGTGGGTGGGCATGCCCTGCAATATATATAATAATTTACGCTACATGATTGGCAGCCTGGGAGGGATCTGGAGGGAGGGGGGGCCCTCAATGCGCATGGCAGCAGCAACTGAGAGGACATATCGAGGCAGCAACCTTTGGGCAGAAAGACAAGCTCATACCCTCTCAGTTTCCTGGACATTGAATGGACATTACAGGAGAACCATAAGGAGCTGGGATGTAAGGTAAGGATTTTTTAAAATGTACAGTGGGGCCAGTAGTGGGTTAAATTTTAGTTTGGGGTCTGGACATGCTTTTAAACTTGTTCTTTAAATTCACTTAATTTGACACCACTGCATATCGGGGCTTAGGCTAGCAGGTGCAGCGATCATGGGAAAAAGAGACACCTTCAATGATCAGATTGCTTACAGTTTGTATTAGTGTATTCATACTAAAAATCTAAAAGGTTACTTTTCTCATTACAGAAAAAGACTTTAGGCATTAAGAACAGGCCTTCTTGTATTAAAGATAGGGCTGAAGCATTCAGGAAGCCTGGCAGAAGCACTTTTCTTTCTGCTGCTGCTTCTCATAGAACAATATTAGGAGGTAGGAAGTACCAATTCTACCTCCCTACCCCAGGTACTTTTCATTTTAACTGTTTTTGAAAAAAGTGTATACACACTATAGTCTGCTTTAATAATGCATCCAATAATTTGACAGCTCATTAAATTTTCAGATGACTTCTAATATCCTTATCCATATGTCATATAACATAATTTCACACAATAATACACACGTATTATTGTGTATTGTGTAACTATAGTGTCACATGACTCACTGAAACGTATGTTATGATGTAATTCATAGCTTTTTTGTTCTTTTTTTCAATATTCTCCCTACTGTTATAAAACACTTATATCATCATCATAATTTACTTTTCTTAACTGTAATAATTCTTTTTAGTTATCTTTTTTAAAATCTTTATAGGGTATGTAAAATGAAAAAATAACTCATCTTAATCTATAAATAAATAATACATATAAGCAGCACTAACTCTGTGTGTTGCTGCATGCCTTCGAACCAGTACCGTTTGCTCTGGCTCAGTATCTCCCTCCTGACTAATCTGAACATTCTGACTAATCTGTGAGGGCAAGCATGCTCAGTAATGACTATGAGCCTGAACTGGTTAAGGGATTTTCCCAATATGCAATTCACACATAGCAACTGTCAAATTTAAGTAACAGCAAAACTGAACACAGAAAAAGAGTTTATGATACTAATGCACTGATTGACAGCTGAAAATGTGAAATGCAGACTGGATATCTAAAGAAATAGGGGGAACTATTTTTTCCCCCAGATTAGTAGTCTTTAAGCAATGTATTTTTTAACAATGAACCATTAAAAACAAATTAAAAACATGGCGGTCACTCATCTAGAGCTTTCAACAAGTTTACACTTACAAGGACTTTTTCCCTCTACCAATTAGTTAGGACCAACATTTTGGAAAAGATTAAAGATTCCTCAGAGGACTTTTTACATCAAAACAGCCCCAGACTGTAAATCAAGACAGACAAGTAGGCATTGTAGGGTGTATTTTAATAGGATCAGAAAAAGTTATAACCTACTGACCCTAAGGTGAGAACAATATCTATAAACCTGAACAGATATACAAATTCTTTCTTTCTTTCTGGCCTGCTATGAAAAAGAAGTCAATATAATACGTTTTGGCCAAAACAATAATTAAAAAAATAAATAAAATATACAACAATCTAATTCTTCATGTAAAGTCTATAACATTTTCTACATAACTCACCCTGTCAAGTGACATGTAGGATAGGCTGATACCATCTATTGGAACAGTAGGAGATTTTGGTGGGAGTTTTATTAGAGAGTAAACTGCTTTTTATCTCAGAAACTGGCTTCTAACTCTGCAGCTTAATGCAGAATTAGGAATCTTGTTTTGTGAGGCTTTCTAGGGTTTGGATTACAGGTTGTTAGGGACATGTGCACTGTTTCTTCAACAAGTATTAACCTCTTGGAAGATATTATTTTCTTATTTAGAATTGAAATGCACTCCACAGAGCTGTAATACGATCAGATATAAATGGACTTGTAAAGAAATTGCTGAAAGCTGTGATAGTGTATACAGCACTCCATAAATCTTAACTGTCATACACATGCACTTCATTTTCCTTTAAATATCAATAAAACCTTCTGGATTAGATTATTTTGTGACCCTAATTCCTCTGCATATTATTAGTCTTTTTGCTTTTGAATTGTAAAAATGCAATATTTGTTGAAAATTAAGAAACATAACCCAGAGAATTAATCATTAAAAATATGTGCCCCCCCTTTGTTAATGTAAGGTCTCTTTTTGTGTAATTTCTTAAAGGTGACTGACCTCTCAAATAAAAAATTGTGTATTTTTGCAGGCAAAAAAAAAAATCATCCCCCAAATCGTAAAACTGCAATAGTTAGAAAGCTGAGAGATGTAAGTCTAATATGAAATCTCGAAACACTGCCTGATGTTCTGTTCTATGTTCTATTTTCGAATAGTTTTCGTCATATTTTCGAGGATTATTGAACATTCAATTGTGGCTATTTTCAAAAATGCTTAAACATTCATAAAAATTTAAAACTTGTTCGAAGTCCCGATTTTAAGTTCCATTTTCAGATTTTGGATCTTCTGGATTTTCCCCGAGATCCAAAAAACCCAAAAACGGAACGAAACCCGTCAGTTTTGCACATTTCTAGTTAGCAGCCTTTATTCATGGGTGTAACAGATGACATCATAACCAAGCACGTGTGAGCATGTAAAAAAGCTTTGAGGGTAGGTGGAAAGTTTTCTCTCTCTCTCTCTCTCTCTCTCACTCTCCCTCTCTCTCCCCTCTCCTCTCACTCCTGTTCTCCGCTCTCCTCTCTCTCTCTCTTTCTCTCTTTCACTCACTCTTGCTTTTATTTCTGTTTTTCAGGTTTGAAAAGAAATTGCAGATAAAGTTCCAAAGAAACAACATAGGAAAACTAATGGACACCTGCATAACAATTCTCGGCATCAATGAAAAAGAGAAACATTGGGGTTTCAGAATGGGAGCATTAACGCTAAAGGTAAAGTACAGATAATGGATTGTTCATAATATTGTTCATTACAATAATGGAGATTTCCTTTAACTGACCACCAAATATCAAGATGCACAAATTTAAGTCTAAAATTTCTATCCAGCTGATATCAAATCTGAATTCTACACAGTAGATCACTTTGCCATGGAGGGCTTGTATTTTCCTGAACTAGAGTCTTGGCTCTTAGACCTAATGCACACAGGTTCATTTTTCGCCCAACAGGCTACTGTTTAATAAACCAATTGGTATTCTCTGTCCGTAGTAAAGTGCTACTGATATATTGGGGCAGCCAATGACATGACCAATGACCATGTGAAACATCTACTGACATGTCCGATCCAAAATAGTGAACAATATTTGCTGTGTATCACATCATCACCAATATTTTGACCTGATGGGCCAAGATATCACACTGGGATGTCAGGATGACTTGCCCAGATTCCTTTTTGTGTAGGAGAAAAAAAACACAGGGACTAGACCAGGGGGTTCAAAATTATTTCTGCCTAAATATCTGTTTATCAAAGCTTTATACTGTTGGCAGTTAGGTTAGTGACAGCCTGTAAGATATTGTTAGCATATAAAACTATAACTATAAACTATACCATTGTTAAGTTTAAAATACACTACTTGCTTATCCAGAGTACACTGGTTTAATTTGTTCTAAATACCTCCTCCTAGACCTCTCTGAAGATAGTCAATTGGAGAGTTGCAGAATGGGCAACTGAAGCACATTACGCTGTATGTCTACAGTAAGTACAGTCGTGTACACTGTTAAATCTAGTACATATGCTGGTAGTTCTACAGTAAGGTACAGTCGTGTACACTGTTAAATCTAGCACATTATGCTGTATGTCTACAGTAAGGTACAGTCGTGTACACTGTTAAATCTAGTACAGTATGCTGTATGTCTACACAAAGGTACAGTCATGTACACTGTTAATTCTAGCACATTACACTGTATGTCTACAGAAGGTAAAGTCGTGTACACTGTTAAATCTAGCATTACGCTGTATGTTCAGAAGGTACAGTCCTGTACACTGTTAATCTAGCACATTACGCTGTATGTACAGAAGGTACAGTCATGTACACTGTTAATTCTAGCACATTACGCTGTATGTCTACAGAAGGTACAGTCATGTACACTGTTAATTCTAGCACATTACGCTGTATGTCTACAGAAGGTACAGTCATGTACACTGTTGAATCTAGCACATTACGCTGTATGTCTACAGAAGGTACAGTCATGTACACTGTTAATTCTAGCACATTACGCTGTATGTCTACAGAAGGTAAAGTCATGTACACTGTTAAATCTAGCACATTACGCTGTATGTCTACAGAAGGTACAGTCATGTACACTGTTAATTCTAGCACATAACACTGTATGTCTACAGAAGGTACAGTCTTGTACACTGTTAATTCTAGCACATTACACTGTATGTCTACAGAAGGTACAGTCATGTACAATGTTAATTCTAGCACATTACGCTGTATGTCTACAGAAGGTACAGTCATGTACACTGTTGAATCTAGCACATTACGCTGTATGTCTACGAAGTTACAGTCATGTACACTGTTAATTCTAGCACATTACGCTGTATGTCTACAGAAGGTACAGTCATGTACACTGTTAAATCTAGCACATTACGCTGTATGTCTACAGAAGGTACAGTCATGTACAATGTTAATTCTAGCACATTACACGTGAGTCTACAGAAGGTACAGTCTTGTACACTGTTAATTCTAGCACATTACACTGTATGTCTACAGAAGGTACAGTCTTGTACACTGTTAATTCTAGCACATTACGCTGTATGTCTACAGAAGGTACAATCCTGTACACTGTTAAATCTAGCACATTATGCTGTATGTCTACAGAAGGTACAGTCCTGTAACTGTTAAACTTAGCACATTACGCTGTATGTCTACAGAAGGTACAGTCATGTACACTGTTAATTCTAGCACATTACACTGTATGTCTACAGAAGGTACAGTCCTGTACACTGTAAATCTAGCACATTACGCTGTTGTCTACAGAAGGTACAGTCATGTACACTGTTAATTCTGCACATTACACTGTATGTCTACAGAAGGTACAGTCCTGTACACTGTTAAATCTAGCACATTACGCTGTATGTCTACAGAAGGTACAGTCCTGTACACTGTTAAATCTAGCACATTACGCTGTATGTCTACAGAAGGTACAGTCTGTACACTGTTAAATCTAGAACATTACGCTGTATGTCTACAGAAGGTACAGTCATGTACACTGTTAATTCTAGACATTACACTGTATGTCTACAGAAGGTACAGTCATGTACACTGTTAATTCTAGACATTACACTGTATGTCTACAGAAGGTACAGTCATGTACACTGTTAAATCTAGCACATTATGCTGTATGTCTACAGAAGGTACAATCCTGTACACTGTTAAATCTAGCACATTACGCTGTATGTCTACAGAAGGTACAGTCATGTACACTGTTAATTCTAGCACATTACACTGTATGTCTACAGAAGGTACAGTCCTGTACACTGTTAAATCTAGCACATTACGCTGTATGTCTACAGAAGGTACAGTCATGTACACTGTTAATCTAGCACATTATGCTGTATGTCTACAGAAGGTACAGTCCTGTACACTGTTAAATCTAGCACATTACGCTGTATGTCTACAGAAGGTACAGTCATGTACACTGTTAAATCTAGCACATTACGCTGTATGTCTACAGAAGGTACAGTCCTGTACACTGTTAAATCTAGCACATTACGCTGTATGTCTACAGAAGGTACAGTCATGTACACTGTTAATTCTAGCACATTACACTGTATGTCTACAGAAGGTACAGTCCTGTACACTGTAAATCTAGCACATTACGCTGTATGTCTACAGAAGGTACAATCCTGTACACTGTTAATCTAGCACATTACGCTGTATGTCTACAGAAGGTACAGTCATGTACACTGTTAATTCTAGCACATTACGTGTATGTCTACAGAAGGTAAAGTCATGTACAACTGTTAAATCTAGCACATTACGCTGTATGTCTACAGAGGTACAGTCATGTACACTGTTAATTCTAGCACATTACACTGTATGTCTACAGAAGTACAGTCTTGTACACTGTTAAATCTAGCACATTATGCTGTATGTCTACAGAAGGTACAGTCCTGTACACTGTTAAATCTAGCACATTACGCTGTATGTCTACAGAAGGTACAGTCATGTACACTGTAAATCTAGCACATTACGCTGATGTCTACAGAAGGTACAGTCATGTACACTGTTAATTCTAGCCATTACTCTGTATGTCTACAGAAGGTACAGTCTTGTACACTGTTAAATCTAGCACATTATGCTGTATGTCTACAGAAGGTACAGTCGTGTACACTGTTAAATCTAGCACATTACACTGTATGTCTACAGAAGGTACAGTCTTGTACACTGTTAAATCTAGCACATTACGCTGTATGTCTACAGAAGGTACAGTCATGTACACTGTTGATTCTAGCACATTACGCTGTATGTCTACACAAAGGTACGTCGTGTACATGTTAAATCTAGCACATTACACTGTATGTCTACAGAAGGTACAGTCTTGTACACTGTTAAATCTAGCACATTACGCTGTATGTCTACAGAAGGTACAGTCATGTACACTGTTGATTCTAGCACATTACGCTGTATGTCTACACAAAGGTACAGTGTGTACACTGTTAAATTAGCACATTACACTGTATGTCTACAGAAGGTACAGTCTTGTACACTGTTAAATCTAGCACATTACGCTGTATGTCTACAGAAGGTACAGTCATGTACACTGTTGATTCTAGCACATTACACTGTATGTCTACAGAAGGTACAGTCATGTACACTGTTAAATCTAGCACATTACGCTGTATGTCTACCAGAAGGTACAGTCTTGTACACTGTTGAATCTAGCCATTAAGCTGTATGTCTACAGAAGGTACAGTCATGTAACTGTAATTCTAGCACAATTACGCTGTATGTCTACAGAAGGTACAGTCATGTACACTGTTGATTCTAGACATTACACTGTATGTCTAAGAAGGTACAATCCTGTACACTGTTGAATCTAGCACATTACACTGTATGTCTAAACAAGGTACAGATGATGGCATTAAGGGCTTGTCCACCCCAAAACTATAATCCCCCCCACTACTGTCTCCACCATGTAGTGTAATAAAATCCTTACCTCACATCCCAAATGGTTCTCCAGTAATCCCCCCCAAAGTCCCCAAAATGCCCACCAGGGGATACCAGAGTCCATATAGGTCTCTGCCTCTGTCTCCCCTCAGGAGAGTTTGGCATGCACACTGCAGCCATTGTCCCCCTCCCTCCCTCTCCCTCCTTTTTGCGATCCCTTCCCCTAGCATAGAAAACCCTGGCCATATAGTAGGGTTCACTTCCCCAGCCCCAAAATGCTGAAAAAGGTTTTTAAGAAATTTCCCGGAACTCTACTTACCTTCCCTCTCTCCCGGCGTTCTGAGCAGCCAGCAGCCGGGTCAGTGATTGGCTGCCTCTCAGCCAATCACGGATGCAGCTGCCGGTCCGTCCCTGCTTGCATTGTCTTGCAAGTAGAAGGCCAGGCAGTGCGTCAGAGGAGAGAGGAAAGGTAAGTAAGATCGGGGCACTTACTTAAAATTATTTTATAGCGGTTGGGACTGGGGGAAGGTATACTAGCATATGTGAAACATTTTTATAAGGGTGGACATGCGCTTTAATTAGATTTCATGTTCCACAACTAGACTGTGTCCTGTCTGTGTTCCATTAGATATTGTATTCATGAGTTATTGGAGAAAAAACACATAGGAAAATGTTTGACGTTGGAATTTGCTGCTTAAACGTTACCTTCCGAACAGCCAAACATCTGGCACGATTTATTAGCTTTTCTCATTAAGTGGAATGGAGAGGAAATACACCTGTAGGACTGCAGATATTTTACTGTAGCTCTGTTAATTTGCTTTAATTATTTGTCTCCTTTAAAAAAGGTGAATGCGGGGGGCATTTTGATCCTTCATCCCGGCAGCTCATTCAGTAAATTCAAGGCAACACATCTAAACCAAACAAGATGACATAGTCTAAAGGCTCGTCCCGCGCCGCACGATGTTTACGACAAACGTTTCAGCTGATTATTGGCCCGTGTGTAGGCGCTTTATCAGCCAAAACGGTCGTTCGTTTGGAGATCGCCCAAGTCGGCCTTTCATGATCCCGAATGAAGGACCGTTTCGGCCGACAAAGTGCCTACACAAGGGCCAATTATCGTCCGAAACATTCATTTGTATACATTGTACGTCACAGGCTGGGACGTTTGGTGATTGCAAGTGTGTACGAGCCTTTAGAACTATCATGATATTGTATTTTTAGACTATTACATTTTTGTTATTTTAATTATAGAGCAACTTGAAAAACAAGAAAAGGAATCCAAGTATAACAAATACCATGAAACCCAATCAGAAAAACATGCCGTACCTAGAATTGAACTGAAGGAGAAAATAAAACAAAGGAGAAGGAACTTCAGAAAAAGGAAGAAATAATTGTGCATACACAAAGATTTGGCACCACTGAGGAAATTCCAGGAAAAGGTTTGCTGACAACAAAACATAACAAATGTAATACAAAAAAAGTGATAACACTAAAGCTAGGTACACACGTCCAGATTTCTGAAAGATGACAGACAGGATCTGCAAGATCGTCTGCCATCTTTCAAAGATCTGCATACACACAAGTCCCGAGCGTTCTCCCTATGTGCTTGTGAAGGTTCTCATTCATCCAGGTCATGGTATCTGTTGTATTCAATTAGATCAACTGGACTTGAAATGTAGTTCTTGAAGACGTTTCGCTAGTCATCCGATGGCTTTCTCAATTCAGAATGACTTGTACAAGAATCTGTGGCAATTATGTACCCTGGAAAATCCAATTAGCATATCACAGCAAGTGTAAGGGTGTGATTAGATAGTGGCTAGAGTTGTTATAGGAACGCCAGAGTAAGGTGTTAAAACAGCATTGTTCAACTGTCTGCCATGTACAATGCTGTTTTAACACCTTACTCTGGGCGTTCCTATAACACCTCTAGCCACTATCCAATCACACCCTTAACACCTGGCTGTGATATGCTAATTGGGATTTTCTAGGGTACATAATTGCCACAGTTTCTTGTACAAGTCATTCTGATTGAGAAAGCCAGTCGGATGACTAGCGAAACGTCTTCAAGAACTACATTTCAAGTCCAGTTGATCTAATTGAATACAACAGATATTCTCCCTATGAACTTCAAAGGGAGAAAAGGAGAACGCTCGGGACTGTGTGTTTCCATCGGCCGCGCTAGACTCCTCTATAGGGAGTCTAGCGCGGCCGATGGAAATTTTCAGCGTACACACATAAACGATAAAGCTTTATCATTACTGTGTGTACCCAGCTTAAGGAATCGAGTAAGATAGGGAGAGTTAAGGCTCAAATTTCTCTATCTTGCTTGATTCCATACAGACTAGTGTATGGACTCAAACCTGGGCCGAACTTTATGAGTTTCGAATGTAGCCAGGGACGTTTTTAGGCATAGGCCACCTAGGCAAAGAACCAGGTGCCTATTCTTTTCCCTGGCATCTCCCTTTCAGGTTTTACTTGCTGTGTTAGAACTGCTCTCCTTGTTCTGCTGCTGTAATTTGTAACATTGTAGTGAGTAGAGACCCTGAACTCAGCTCCCTCTACTTGGATACAATGTTACAAATGAACTGAAGGTGAGGGAAGGAGGGGGGATGAGCTCAGCTAATAGTACTGAGGGGAACAGTTCTAAAATGCCAGGTAAAAGCTGCTGCAGACTTTATAACAGTGACCCTGTGATTAGCAGCCATGAGATCCCTATTCCTGCCTCTTTCTTCCTTCTACCCAACTCTCCAATTAGAACTTAGTGTAGGTGAAGAGTGAACAATTCAATGGAGGAGACATGAAAAGCAGATACATACTGTAAATAATGGCAATGCTGGCAGCTGAAAGCGTTAATAGCAATACTCTGGGAAAGTGCTGGCACTGAGAGTATTTATCGGAAAGTCTGTTGGCATTACTCGGCTGGCACTAAAAGTTTTAATGGCAATACTATGGGGAAGACTGCTGGCACTCAAGGATTAATGGCAATACCCTGGAAAGTGCTGGCATTAAAATTATTAATGCCAATACTCTTGGAAAATCTGCTGGCACTAAAAGAGTTAAACATCTGACCAAATTTCCCTGTTCTGCCCTACCCGGCTGGAAATAATTTCTGGGGAGAACACTGGTGCCACGAACCGCACATCCACTGAAACCTATCCTGTCCTTCCAATCAGTATTTCATTGGTGGCCAGTGTCACTGCATACACACAAACGTATGTATACACGCCCGCCCCACCTGGTACAACATACGCCTCTTACCAACTAGTAAAGCGTTCCCACTATAAAGCAGTGGACAATGTCAGAAACCTAGCTGTAGATTGACAGGCCAAGTTTCTGGGGGTTTTTTTGGGGGGGGTTGGGGGTTGGGGGGGAGGCGTGTACATAGGTGGGACGCGTACATAGGTGGGAGGGCGCCTAGGGCACTAAAATGGCTAGAAACGGCCCTGAATGTAACGTGCGGAAACACGCATATTCCCCGGGTCATTTCCCAGGCGCCACAGCCATTTAAAGTAAGTTACCATTATTATTTTAAATTCACAGATGAACTCTGAACCAAAAGGCAGAACACCTTGATATAAAACCAGTAATCTGTGTCTTACCTCTCATTTTGACACAGGTGCTGGGAAATTTACCTAAATAACATATGGTTTGTGCTTTACTTCACAGCATTCTAGTATCACAGTTTGGTCAATGACCATTATGTTCTGCTCATGCTCAGTCCTTAGCTATGGCAGAAACTTGTTACAGTTGGTCACACCCATTAATAATCTCTAGCTAATCCTTTTACAGGACAGATAAAGCAAGGAAGCATGTGACTGAGGTCAGGAGGTGTGGTCTGACACTGCACATACACTTTATCCAGATCTTAACAGGCTTACATTTACTTTAATACAATTTACTAAAGTGGTATTTTATAGCTTATTGGTGTTTTTTGGAGTATAAAAAAATTGGGTTTAGTTCTCCTTTAACTGTAATTTATCCAAACTTTTCAAACTTTTACTGAACGAACCAAATTTCAGTAAATTCGCCCACCTTTAATCGTGACGTCTCTAGATAGACTCTTTACATTGCAGATGATGGTGGCTCAATAAAGCCGAAACTAGTCTGTAACTGTCTCTCTGTTTTCACATTTAGCTCCTGGAATGCTGTTAAAGGAAAAGTTCAAAAGAAAATATCATTCTTTTTTTTAAATTCATACAGGGTTATTTAATAAAAGTTCTTTTCGTTTAAAATGGTGCTTATTTTGCCCCAACCAATCAGATGTTAGCTTTCAAATGTTAAATAAGATCTGATTGGTTGGGGCAAAATTTGTACCATTTTAAACGATAAGAACTTTTATTGAATATCCCTAATAGTTTATATTATGTATACCCAATTATTCTAAAGATTCTCTTCTATTTTGAAAAATCAGTTTATTCTCCTTTGCTTTTTCCTGCTGTTAATATTAGTGAGCTGACATTTTAGGTTCTGTAATGGTCCTTATTCCCAGAATGCACACTTGGAATGTTCCTAGCCGTAACTTCTACTGATTGGCTGTTGCATGGGTCAAACATGCTCAGATCTCTACTGAGCAACTGAATTTAGCACAGGCGCTGGGTCAATGGCTAGACATCAACACGTGCAATCGTGTTGATCGCTCATTCTAGTGTGCCCTGAGCCAGCAAGTCTGCTGGCAGTGAAAGAAAAAGCCTTTTGAACTTCACCTTTAAAGCCTTTTATAAGGTGTAGGATTTCCTTAAAGGCTTCCATAGCCATATCGAAACTGCCCTGAAGTATTGATATGAATTGTTCACATTCTCATTTGAGAATTTAAAGGGACAGTACAGTGGAAATGATCAATATTTGTTAAATTGTCAGTTTGTGTATTGCCTTCTTAGTTATTCTACATATTCTCTCCCATTTTGAAAAATCAGTTGATTTCATACACTTTGATGTTCCCTGCTGTTGACATTAGTGAGCTGACATTTCAGGTTTTAACGGTCCTTCTTCTTCCCAGGATGCACCACTTCCTTGGGATGTTCCTAACAGTAATTTCTACTGATTGGCTGTTGGATGGGTCAAAGATGCTCAGATCTCTACTGAGCAACTGAATCAACCCAGGCGCTGGGTCAAGGGCAACACCATAACGGTCTCTACTAGGGGTCCTGCAAACAGGAAGTCAGTATTTAGGTTGACTATATTTATACACAGACACAATGCTGAATGAGCAGATTAAGGTCATTGGGATAAAAAAAAATACTGCTCTTTTTTCTGAAAAGCATATGTATTTGCACTGAACTTCCACTGAACACCGCTGGGTTGCATTCGTGGGATTTCAACACAAAAATTTAATAACAATACTCAAAATTACACCTCAAAATCACCACTTTGATGTCGAACTGGACATTTCATTGTGGAAAGATAACATTTTGGTGATACTGAACTAAAATTAGAATCTAGTTTAACCGATAAACTAGGATCAAACCAATATCTTTGGTCACATTAGTATATTAGTATATACCGTATATACTCGAGTATAAGTCGACTCGAGTATAAGTCGAGGTACCCATTTTTACCTTAAAAATGAGTAAAACCAATTGACTCGAGTATAAGTCGAGGGTAGAGTCTCCCCTCCAGCCCCAGGTCCAGCCCCAGGAATAAAACCTATTTCCCTGCACCCATCTTCTCACCCTGCCACTACACTACACTACTACAGTACACTACACTACTCCCTGCACCCATCTTCTCACCCTGCCACTCACTACACTAACTAACAGTACACTAACACTGCCCTCACCCATCTTCTCACCCTGCCACTACACCTACACTACACTACTACAGTACACTACACTACTCCCTGCACCCATCTTCTCACCCTGCCACTACACTACACACTACTAATGCCTTACCTTTGCAGGAGAGTCCAGGCCCCCGACATCTTGATGGAGGAATCCGGCTGCCGCGTCCACTGATGGTCGCATTCACTGACGTCACGACTCGGCGCCGGTCTAATTTCCCGCGCCGAGTCGTGACGTCAGTGGATGCGACCATCAGTGGACGCGGCAGCCGGATTCCTTCACCAGTAAGTGACTGACTCGAGTATAAGTCAAGGTTCAGTTTTCAGGCTGTTTTCACAGCCTGAAAACCTCGACTTATACTCGAGTATATACGGTAACAGTATATTTATTAAAGGGTATCTCCACTGGTTAAAAAAAATTATATTCAGTTTTTTGAAGAACGGGAGGTAAAGGAGCTGTGTCTTACCTTCCATTCTTGAATAGAACCTTCAGGAGCCAGGACATAAGGTAAGAAACTTACCCGATCACCCACTCCTCCGCTACGTAATCTGCGATGCACATGGTCCCTCGGGACCTGTCTGACTACGCTCTGGGGGTTTTATTGAAGACACAGCTCCTATAACTCCCGTTCTTCAATAAAACTGAATACAAAATTTTATTTAAGCAGTGGAGATATCTTTTAAAGAAAATGTCTTCGATGGACACTAATTATCATGACACTCAGAGCCAAAATAACCCTATAGAATAGATAAGACACATAACCCTGAATTTTCACTTGCACTGTGGGGGAGAATCACACAATACACATAATAAATAGAATTCGGGGGCATATCTGCTTACAGCCAAAGATTTTGTGGGTAAGAATATTCCTTTAAGTTATTATTAGCATTCATTTTAATATGTAAAGATAGAAAGGAATAATCGCCCATATAAAACATTCTTTGCATTCTCTTGGGTTGATCCTTATCCACATCTTGAAAACTTTAAGATTTTTTTCCTTGATAATATACATTTTTTGTACATTCAATTTGTCAGCGTGATTTATGGCTTAATATAGATGATTGTAATCATGAATATTAATAAATATGGACTATTTGCTTGGTATTTGTGAATATGTCTCTGTTTAATGCAGTTCGGGAGAATAGTGTACAGTAGATTTACAACCCATCACAGACTAAAGAGAGAAGAGAACATTACATATGTAGCTCTTTAAATAGGCACACGACCTGCAGAAAAGTTCTTATTCAGATCTTTTCAATCGCATTTCAGGTATTTAACATTCCCCATTAAAGATATTCTCTAGGTTCCTGACAGACTTTTGTTTTGGGGGCACATGTTGCTCTCTGTTCCCTGTACCAATATTGCCCTTTAATTGAGGCCCTTATAGAATGTATTGTATATGAGAATAGAATGTAATAATTCTGTTTATCTATAAAGGTGCTTTTGCATAGAGTATCTATAGAGTATTTATATCAGTGTACCTATTTCAGGGACATGTAAGGACATGTGTAAAAGGGCATCTATCACATCCTACAAACTGTAATAGTATGGCACATAGGAGTTAGTATTCCTACCATCTGACCCATTCCCTTTACCACTTACTTGTACATGTGCAGAGCATGCAAAGTATTTGTACTGTAACTCTGCAGTGTATAGGGAACTGACCGAGCAGGTGTAATGTGGATCCGCACAAAGCAATCTTCTTCCTGCTGCCACTCCAGATCTTGGTAGAATGACTGGGTGAGTATTGGCTGATATCATAATCCATTTGGTGCTTTCTGTGTAGCTGCTACAAATATAAATGCCTATTTATCTACAGTTTGCCTTTTTGCTAAATACAATTCAATTTTGCAACATGTGGAATTAATGTTTTTAAAGGTGGTTATTCAAGGCAGATAAGATTGTAAGACAGATTTTTATTTTATTTCTTATATACCGCTACATATTCCATAGCACTTTAATCCATTTCCATCAGGCCCTTCCATAAGGAGCTTACAGTCTAATCGCTTTAGCTCACTTTATCAGTAGAGATGGCCGAAGTTCCTAAAGTTTGGTTCGTTTGGAAATTCAAAAACAGACCCATTTAAGTCAATGGGGACAAATAGTTTGAAAAGTTCAGATCAAATAAGTTTAAAACAGCAATGGCCCACATCCCACCCTGCCAATTTGTGCTTCCAGGCAGTGTGGGAGAGGGGGCATGCTGAGGGGGCATGGCGATGATGCGTGACATCACTGATGTCATGCAGTGGGCGAGGCATGCACGTGAGGTGGTGGGGCCTGGGGTATGGGTGTTACTGGGCATGGTGTGGGTGGTCCGGGGGCATGGCCACAAAAAGGGGGCATAATTTAGAACTCCTCTCCATTGCGGGAGATTGGGGTGGTCTCGCGGGAGTGAGGGAGACCACCCCAATTCACAGGAGACTCCCGGAGGATCCAGGAGGGGTGGGATACCTGCAATGGTAACTTACTGTTCATGGCTCTGGGACCTGGGAAAGGGTCTGAGGAACACGTACAAATAACCAGAAATAATGTCACTTCCTTTACACGCGTGCTACTTTCAAGCTTCCTCATTCGTCAATTGATAATTATCCCGGAAATTCGAGAATTTTAAAATTTTCGATATTTCCAGAATCTGTCTCTGAATCTCTTAAAAGGGGGGTGTTGATTATTATACAAGGGGAATCATGCCCAGTATGCAGTGGCAACGATTCCTTGTTGCAATCCTCAACAAATGGGGTTAAAACAAATCTGTCTTTAAAGGGAAAGTTCAGTGGAAAATATCATTTTCAAAGAATTTTAAAATTCTTATCATGCATAGCTTATTATTCTACATATTCTCTTCCATTTAAAAAAAAAAAATCAGTTGATTTCATACCCTTTGCTGTTTCCTGCTGTTGACATTATTGAGCTGACATTTCAGGTTCTGTAACGGTCCTTCTTCTTCCCAGAATGCACACTAACATGGAATGTTCCTAACAGTTATATCTACTGATTGGCTGTTGGATTGGTCAAACATGCTCAGATCTTTACTGAGCAACTGAATCAACCCTTGAGCTGGGTCAACGGCTAGACATCAACATGCGCGCTCGAGTTTGAGCATCCGGAGGGCTGCTGGCACTGAAAGAGTTTAACCTCTCAGTTCTCAGCAAATTTCCATGTTCTGCCCTACCTGGCTACTTTTTCATGCCACCCGGCTGGAAACAACTTTTGGGGAGAACACTAGCGGCACTTACCGCGCATCCACTGAAAACCTATCCCGACCTTCCAATCGGTGTTTCATCGGTGGCCAGCAGGGGCACTTCTAGGGTTTTTGCTGCCTGAGGTAATATATTGAATGGCGTGGTTTTGCCAATGGCCATGGCTTCGCTGGTGGACGTGGCTAATATTTTACAAGTTTGAACTTCCTGTCACATCACAGTTCCTCAGACAGTCAATTAGCAATAATGTAAATGACTAGAAACAGATATCACATCCCTTTATCAAACAGCTTGTGTTGCCCCTACCATATTGCTCCTTTCAGGATTTTGTAGCTCAAATCAAAATAACTTATTTTGTAGCCTGTGCTATACATTCTGGTTCAACTGTTACAATACATTAGAAATGCCATACTTTCTGTAGTATAAAAGATTTTAGCCACCAAGTCAAGGTAGACTACTTCAGCAGGGCCCTCACTAACCTAACTAGACTAACCTAACAAACTAAAGCTAAACTAACCATATAAAAGGATTTTAACAATATATCTGTTACTAGGAAAAATTGGATAAAAGTAATTTAGTTTGTTTATTGGTGTTCTTGGGTGGGATGCTTTCAGACAATGAAGTATAACAATTCCAGTTTAGTTCTCCATTAAACTTTAAAATCTGCACCTAACTGCCACTGTGCCACACCAGCCCCTAACTCCCTCTCTCTATAGAGATTATGTACAGAACAATCATTCCATGTATTGGCTAAACCGGACAAACTCACAATCAGATTCTAATAGAATCTGATGTGGATTTGCCACCATGTGTATGGGCACCTTTAACATAGCCTCATGCTGACTTTGTCATGTCCTGGCATAACGCTGTCTATTCAATACATTTTACACAGCTTTAGTTACCCTTTAACCCATCTCCATTGGCCCAGACATTTATCTCTATATTTAACTTTAAATAATAAATCCTATTGCATTGCACATTTCACATAGCGCCATCCATTGTAATATTTCTTATCAAGTAGCCAGAGGAAATGAATATTTCTTAGGATGATGAAAAGAAAGGTTTCTTATAAGCTGACAAAGGGGGATTATTCCATTTTACTAGATGTTTAATTTCCTTTATAAGTCAAGGTATTCACCACATTCTTCTACTGACACGTCAAAGGCTAATTAAGAGTTAATTACACGTTATGGGGGGATTTTAAAGTCAGCGATTTAACAGAATGGAGGCTCGTAATAGAGCAAAAGTCATTTGAAAGGCAGCGCAGGAAATGTAATTATCGTTCCTTGACTGTATTGGATTTGGATTTTCAGAGAAAGGCTGTGTAAGTGATAAAATCCTTAAAGCTCATTTTCTGACACCCATTATATTTTCCTCCCTCCGTAGATAATAAAACTTCCAGGGAACTTTTTATCATTAGAAACCCAAACTGCTGGTTGCGCAACCCATTTATCAGTTCTGGAGAACGAAATTCAAACTCAAATTCAAGACAAAAATATTCTAGTTGAGAATGGGAGAAGAATGAATGAAGAAAGGACAACTAAACCTAACAGGTAGACAAGGGAAATAACTTGCTGCTGAACATGAACCAGAAATGTGAATATTGGACAAACAGCGCCACATGGTGGTGTGAAGGAGAATAAAACACAAAGTCATTTTAGCAGGCTAGGAAGAAACTATACTGTACTATATGTCGTTTTGGGTTCTTTCGTTACCCCGCCATAGACCTAGTAGAAGATTAGCATCTGGCACTAGTTAGTAGCATGCATAATATGATAATGTTACACAATATAATAGTGGAAACTCTTCTATCATGTTTTCAACCCATGTTCCACCACAATTTTTTTTACCTTTCATTTATTTTATATTAAAATATTCTGTATGCTCAGTTTTTATTTTTTTTAAAACCATGCATATTTTTCTGATATATATGAGATCTATTGCTTGTTTAGAACTTCTTACTATTATACTGAGGGCAACAAACCTTATACCAATCTTACCTTATAATGGTCTGTCTTACCTTATAATGATCAGAACAAGCTTTAATAAGAGCCTAAATTAGACAATACACAGCTCCATTACCATTTGTTCAAACTATCTAAAACAAATCGACCCATGAGCACCTTCTGTTTGATAGACTGCCCAATGATATTAGACCCGTAGAAACATTTTTAGACAACCCCATCTGTGGCTGCATAATCTTGAGCAGATTTCAGAAATCTGCTCAAGATTATGCAGCCACAGATGGGTTTGGTGGTGCAAGGTGGTGTAGCACCATCAGGAAGCCATTGGACATGTATACAGGGGTGTAACTACTAGAGGAGCAGACCCTGTAACCTCGGGGTGTGTGTGAGGGGAATCTTCTTACTTTCCCTTTGACAGCTACAGCCTCTGCCCCATAAAACCACTGCAGTAGATGCAGGGCGGGGGGTCCATCATAGTTCTGCTGGGGGGGGCAGTGATTTGTAGTTACACCACTTTATAAGGGGTCTCTAATGTCTACCCAACTTGACACGCCTTTAGCTGAATTTTTTCCAGTTCTAATTCATGCTAACCATGAGGTAAATACACTATTTTTATTTATAAAGCTCTGAAACATTTGATACAAGCTACGCTCATGTATATCCTTGTTTACTCATTTTCTTACCAGACATAGCATGACTAATTATATCTTATACAACAACCCCAGAAACGAATAGGACGTTATCTTTCTTTTATCTTGTGGCCATTTTTATAAATGTTTTTCATTAATCTATATGTTTGGTTTATTTAAGACCGGAAGACGTAGAGTTTATGGAAAATATAAATCTGGAATATTCACTTATTAATGAAGAACGAGTCCTCTGCAGCCTGAAACAGCATGAAGGATATCTCTCTGCCTGCCAAGTGGAAGGTTCGTGCCACTGTAATTCTAAGAGAAATAGTTCAGTAATGAGTCTCTGGGTTCGTAACTATTAAAAGTCTGTTTTTTTTAATAAAGGTCTATGATCTTTTATGGGGATACTTCCTGTTAGAGAAATATTTGAAAATCTATTTTCACAAAATACGAGCATCTAATTGCCTTCTCATGCTGGACTATGACAGCCTAAGGCAGCTGTAGGTGCTTTATTTATGAGAAAGGCCCAGAGCTGATGTTTATCTGATGACCTTTTGAAGGCCAAAGCAGGGGGTTACAAATGGAGAGATTGAGACCACATGTGAGGCAATTTTCCCACGAAAGCCCTCACAAGGACACCACATTCACATTTCACATTTGCCTTTGCTAAAAGTGACTATTGCAAATAATTGACTGGTATAAACGCTAGAAATGGTTGATCTATTTTGATCTTTGTGAAGGTTTAATATGTTACATTTAAAGCGTTTTCCAGTTAAAGGGAAATGAAAGTAAAAGCATGACTTTTTTGGACTTTGAATTGCGATGAAGTGATGTCACCCAGCTCCCATATGCCGCCTGATGGTCTGTTACCTTTCTGCTTCCTGGTCCTCCCTTGGATGTAACAGATAACATCACAGCCAATACCTGAATTCTATTACCAGAAATTATATAATTCAGAGCGCACACCTTCCGTGTGTCTGAGGAAGGTGCCACGCGGGCACCGAAACGTCACATGTTAATAAACACAGTTTGGTGGTTTAAGACTGGTGTGCGCTCTGAATTATAGACTTTCTGGATCTAAGTGACCATTTGGATATGGTTTTCTGAGTACCAGCAACTACTACATTGTCTTGCAGGTGTACAGGGGAAACAAACAACTTTTGGATGAATTCTATTACCCTCGCTGCCTCCTCTGGGCATGTAAATGCTTGTAAAAAAACTTTTGAGAGGCAGAGGGAAGAGAGAGAAGAACATTTTGCTGCCTAACGTCTGTCTTTAGTTTTACGGGCTTGGGGGGTTGATTTACCAGTATAGAAATTTTAATTTGAGGGGTGAACATGCCCTTTAAAATATGTCCTCTAAAAACAAAAATTGGTCAGCATTGTGGATTTGGTGTAGGCATTGCCCTAGTTTATAAACTCAAGACAGTATTTCTGTGAATTTGTAAAGATTTCTACTGTAACTAAGTTCAACCCACACACACAAAGTCATTTCATAATTATACATAGATTTCATAGAAGAATGAACATTTCTTACAATACAAAAGCCTTTCTTTAAAGGGAATTACTGTGTTGAAGCTTTTATTACAGAAGCTCCTTGAGAGGTTTAATGTTTAGAAATGTCCCATTGGTCTTTGTATCATTTCATCTATTTATACATTACTGAATATGTGGCTCTGTCCTACTATCAACAGGGTGTTTGTATTGTGGGTTAGAATAGAAACATGTTTAGTAGAAGAATATTGAGCAGTAAACACAGGGGTTTGGTTCAAATCCACCTTATTCTTCATCAGAAGGTGTCTGTATGTTTTGTGATTAAGTAGGTTCTTTGGCCACTCAGGTTTCCTCCTTCCATTGTAAAGATGTGGATTCTGTGTGTTTGGAGTTAACGTATTGCAATGCTATATTAGACAATACATACATCACAGACTGACATCTATGGATCTATATTGTGATACTTTGTCTGTAAAACATTATTTGTGGTACATTATGGACTAGTAGTGAGATAAAGGGAAGGGTGTCCTTGCGATAAGACCTTATAGGTACTGAGGGTGGGTGTGATCAAACAGAACTGATATGGAGTGTTGAAATACACCTTTTTTGGGGGGTCACCAGTGCCTGGGCTCATTCTAACTTTTCTGGATACCCTAGTAGGCAAGTTAGACCTTGCTCTAAAGCAAATGGTTGGATACATATGTATTTCTACAATCAAAATTAGTTTTGTTTAATTACTACAGGAGGCCACAAGTGACCAAAGCAACTTAGAAACCACCAATCCCATGACAGAAAGTGATGGTTTGATGGGTACAGTTTAACCAGTTTTAGATGTGGGACAGATATAGAAATGAAGGAGAGAAAAAAAATACTGTTAAAATTGTGCCCCTATTTTCTTTTGGGACAAAACATCATTGTCACTAGAAATGGACGAAACTCGGAAGTTTCGTTCCATTTTCGGATTTACGGAACTCGTGAAAAATGGAACTTAATTTCGAGGGTTCAGAACGTATTTTCGAGGGTTACCAAATTTATTTATTTTTATTATTAACATTCGATAACCCACAAAAATATACGATCGGAAACTACTTTTGAGTTTTTATCGTATTTCAAGGATTATCGATTGTTCGATGTTATTTTCGAGGGTTACCGAAAATGACCTTGACACATTCGGTAACCCTCGAAAATATGCTACGAAATCCCGAAATCCAAACGATCCGCCCGGGTTCGGATTTCAGAACCATATCAAAGTCGGACCCGGATCCCATCTCTAATCATTTGGTTTGACCAATCACGTGGTCCATAGAAGATCGAACTGTTATGGTAACATAGTACCACAGATATTTTGTGTTGGTCAGTCTGACAACAACTGATGGTCCAATACACTGAAATAGGCCCTAATTATTGTGGTTGGCCTGCTAAAATAAGCCAATCCACAAACAGCAATAGTTAATTTTTTTCTTGCACATCTGCAGAGCATGTCAATTCTTGTAGACCGGAGATTTGTGTCAGAATTTCAACATTAATGAGAACTACAGTGTCCTGTCTAACCTTTATATCATCCCCCCCATGAAAAGAGCGGTTCCAGTTTATGGGCCAGTTTATCAGGGTCAGGAGAAATTGCTTCTCGGACTCTGACTTTCAAGACCAGGCAGAGGACCTCAAGACTAGATTAATACAGAGGGGGTATTCAGATAAGAATATCAACCTGGCATATAATAAAGAGGTCTGACCTTCTATACCCAAAATCTAATCTTATAAGATCTAGGAGAGTGGGAGGTAAAGTGGCTAAGAGAAAGGTTATCTTTACAATGGAATACAGTCAAGAGTATACAAAAATAACATTATTCGTAGACACTTTCCAATTTTGCAGGCAGACTGGAAATTAAGGGGAGTTTTTGATAACTGTGAGATCAAAGAGTTTAGTCTGTGACTCCAAAAAACAGGAGTCCACCAGCAAAACTTGGCTAAACACCCCCCCACCCCCACCCCGGGACATCGGACCATATCGGTGTGGGGTTAGTAAATGTAGAACCTGGTGATTAAGACAGGGGCCTCATTCTCTTCCACATCAACAGGAAAGTCCTATATCAATAGATTCTTTGCTAACTGTGGTACAAAAAGAGTCATATACTCGTTGGAATGTAAAGCATGCTACATTCAATATGTCGGTGAAACAAGACGCACTTTATGGAGTCGTATTGGCGAACATATTAGAGCGATACAAAGACATTTCGCCAATTGTCAAGCAAGGATTTCTGTTAAGGTCATTGAAAAAATTACAGTACAACATAGAAGGGGTGAATGGACCATATCATTGGATACCAGGGAGATACATTGGATATACCATCTGGACACGTTGGACTTAATGCCAGATGGGATATTTTCCATTTTATATAATATTTAATAAGAATATTGTTTTCAGTATGTTTTTAGATTTATTTGTATCTGTATAAGCTTCCTTTACATAGGTTTGCTTTCATTGTGTTCTGTCACTTTAAATACAAAATGGGTGTGTCACATTGTGCCTATAAGAACCTGAACACCTGTTTATGCCTATGATGAAGGGCGCATGCCCGAAACGCGTCAGGCAACTATTTAACTACCGTATGTTAAAATAAAGGATTCATGCTTTTACGAGTCGAAGGTGCGGAACATCATTTTCTAATACTACAACCTTAATAATAGCAGTAGATAATTGCATGTTTGATGTGATGAAAAATAGAAAAAGTAATGCTAAAATGTTTACTTTAAAAAGCTATTGCATATGTAACCTTTAATGTCCACATGTATGTTGCTTCTTTTATCTTCTCCCTTTATCTTCCAGAAGCTCCAACTATACAGTGACAGAACCAAATGGCATCGCAAAACCTCAGCCTCAATCATCAGCCACAAAGGACCATGGATGTTCTTATTTATGTTTTATTATTATACGTTCCCCATCCCTGATCTCTTTGTAAAATCTTTGGCTGCCTGCCAGCACACTTTCTGCAGCAATTAAGAGAATCTGGAGAGAAAAGAAGGCAGAAGGGAAGGGAAGATGTATAAGCAGAGCAGGGTCTATGGTGAGGCTGTGCAGAACTTAAAAGTGTCACAGACACTACAAGGAGGCAGCAAGTAAGGGGGTGGGGCCAATTAATGGAGCTAAACATTAATTTAATGACAAAGCAAGCACAGATAAATATGTGAGTACTACCATTTTTCTTCTCTCAAATTGTAGTTTCAAATAATGTAAAGTTGTTTGGGTGAGTATAGTGACCCTTAAAACTAAATGGAAAAAGTCCATTCAATTGTTTTTATTGAATCAACCCAAAATTGATTCCTTTTGTTTTTTGCAAAGTTTTCGTATAAGAATCTGATGGGTTTTTGTGACATTTGATAGATTTCTGTTTGAATCAAATAACAAACATGGGTAATCACATCCAGAATTGACCATAGTTTTCTACGTGGAATTAACTGATGTTCTATAGAGCAAGTACTGGTATTTTGAAATGTAAATCGATGGTTGTGTAGCAGTTACTACTACGGGGCACCTACCTGCAACTATAAATATAGTCATTTTCTTAATCTATAGGTGTTGTGCTGTATATCCTAAATAGAAACTATTCTCCTAGGTTTCAGCTTGTTTTACATGAAATTTCATGAAGCAAAAGCTGGAGACAATTCATCAACTGACCAATAGGAGTCACTATCACGCTAGTTAATGTTCTACATCCTGGCACACTGCTCCTGATGTACAAATTCCAGTTTTGTGCTCAGAACAATGATAGTCAAGCCTTGAAATGTCACTTGATGCTGTATTCCCTGTAAGACCTAAATGCTAAACCTTCTCTGATTCATTATCACATTACAACACTTTTCCCCCCCTTTCAGACAGCATGTCACATTTGATTACACAGCTTTCTGATCTGGGAAAAAAAGAAAACCTAATTTAGATTATTTATAGACCATGCTTTAAAATTCTGTATATTAAACATAATAACCAACAAAAATCTCCTGCATTATATATTAAAAAACGTAATCAGAAGCTTCCAACACAATTGGAAGATCGATCATGTATCTCCTATACAGTAGAGATAAGTCCCGGGTTTTAAAACAAATCGAACCTCAATTACAGAATTTTCTGTTAAAATTAAATTCGGAACATAGCATATATATTAGAACATTGGAAAATCAAACATTGCTGTTAATTATTCGAAAGGACGAAACATTTCCAATTTAACCAGGTTTGAATATGGTTTTTCGGAAATTCCGAACTTCAATAAAAAAAAACACTGTTAGAACGAATCTCACCCGTTCATTCATCTCTAGTATAAAGTATACCTTAAAAAAGAAATTAAAGGAGAACTAAACCCAATTTTTTTATACTCCAGAATCTGAAAATATCCCCTCTAAAAACACCACTAAACTGTTAAATCCCACTAAGTAAATAGCATTAAAGTAAATGTATCCCACCAAAGAATTGGATGAAATAACTGTATATGTTTAGTGACTGGGCAATCACCTGACCTCAGTCACACACTCCCTTGCTTATCTGTCCTGTAAACAGATTGGCTAGAGGCTACTAGTGGGTGTGGCTATCTGTAACAAGTTCCTGCAGTATCTCAGGACTGAGCATGTGTGAAGAACATAATGGTCAGTGACCACACGGTGTGATAGTGGAATGTTGGGAAATAAAACTGAAACCGCTTGTTAGAAAGGTAAATTTCTTAACGACCTTATCAATATGAGAGGTGAGACACAAATAACTGCTTTTATATTAAGGTGTTATTATTTCTGATTAAGTATTGTTCTGAGGCTTTAGTTGTCCTTTAAATAACAGTTTATTGAGATACATAATCAAATATATTCATATGAGTATCAAGATGAGACCACATAACCACGTAACTGATAATTGATAATGGACTTAGTTTAGCCCCCACAGGGTTTGGGTTTTTAAAAAGGTCTTCTAATCTTAGTATACTCCCCTGTTTGTTAACGAAAATGTTAGTGTTTCCAGTTTGTCTACCCATCTACTTAAATATAAGATTACTGTACATTTATTTGGTTTAGCAAGCTCATGAATAAAAAAATAATAATTGCATAAAATATAAATATCATCAAATATAAATTTGAACAAATGAATAAAAAAAAATAATTGCATAAAATATAAATATCATCAAATATAAATTTGAACAAATGACATATTAAAACTAGCAATGACTTGTGCAGGTACTAACAAAAGAAGTCTGTTGGCTAATTAATCACAATCAAAGATGGCAGTGTGCCATAGCAAAGCATTGATTTGAAAGCCAAGTTCCCAGAGTCACCACCTGGGTTTACAATGTGCCATCCAATAATTACTACTCCGCTGCAGATTTCTAGGAAAATAAAATGTGTTTTTAAAAAAATGTCCCCTCGGTGGTTACTATCCTCTCAAGTTATTACCAACACAGCCTTTTAAACTTGATCAAGTTCCATTCTGCTTGCTATTGGCCTGTCGTCCCAGCCTTTTCATCAGGGAGCAGCATGGCGCAATGTGGTAAGTGTTCAGTCAAACTGGGCAGCTGGCAGAAACAGGGGGGGAAAAACTTCCTGCCACCAAAATTAGATTTTTTTTATGATTAAAAATGTCATAACATATGGACTGAATATGTATGAGGGAACACAAACAGAGATAATTAAAATGATTTAGAAAATTTCAAGATTATGTTGATTCTAAAGTGTTTCTGGAGAAAGTCCCAACAGAACAGGTGTTTAAATGGTTCTAAATAGGGAAAAAACAAAGCTTGTTATTTTGGTTGACTCTCTCTGCATTGTAGGAACCGACATCTCTCCCTATTAATATGCCATGGTAAACAGTATTGTCATTTTAATATGGAAGCTGGGACATCTCCAGGGTTTGATCCTAGGTTTACAGATAGACCAAGCAGGCTAACACACTTACGGGACAATGTAATACTGAAAAAGTTACGTCTTAGCTGACCAGGATCCAGCAATGTTTTAAAGTGTCTCATGATACTTACTGTAACGCAGGATCCGCGTCAGATAAGACAAAAGATTATTTTTGTATTACATCGTCCCCATACGCCACTGTAGGGATGGAGTTGGGATAATCTTAATTCTAATCTTAATTTAGCCATTACAACAATACATTGGCTACCTCACATCTAATATTGAACACCCCTGTGTATTTGTTGCACTTAAAGAAGAACAAGTTCAAATGATTTCTAAGCTTAAAGTATTTGAACCATAAAAATCATAATGTTTCAACTGTAAGATAAATAGACAATCTTCTGAATTTCATTTTAGACTTCTCCTTTAAGAAATGAAATAAGCAGTGCCCCAGGTTTTACATTTATTCAACAGATAAATTGGTTAAAACAATAGCCGTGGCAATATGAATTAACCCTTTAGCTGCCTTCACTCCGGTGCCAGAAAAAAATGACATTTTCTCTAAACAGTGCACAATGTAGAAATAAAATAAAGATTTATGGCAATTGTACTCATTTATTAAATCTCATTAAGGGCAAGATCGGTGGAAAAGATCCTAATTATTTAAATTATTTATCCATAATCCATTCTGTATTGTCGTTTTTAAAAGAAATCTTTTGGTTTCATATCCTTTGCTATGATTATCCTGAGTTAAGTCAGGTTCTCTCTTTTCTTTTCTCACTTTCTTGAAAGCAATTTCGCCTGATTGGCTGTTAGGTCAGATATGCTCAGATCTCACAGTGAACCTCGCAACGTTATTGTTGTGTCAAACAATAGGAAAGATCAGGTTTAACATTTGAAAGAGAAATCCTACTGTACTTGATTTAATAGCTGTTTTTTAATTTCATGTTCTGACCAGTCAGAAACCAGAATATTTCTATCTATCCCACAGGAGGCAGCCACCTAGCAACAGCTGTTGGGCTTGGCATCTGCCTTCCGAGTCCGCCGCTGGGAAATACAATTTCACGGGTGCGCTTCCGTGCCCACCTTTCACGCATGCACAATCTCGGGTAGTCCCGAGATCTTGTGAGATTTCGTGGAAAAGTCAGATTTTTTTCAGCGGCGCAATGGAGGAGGACTCTGTGAGCATAGCTGCCACTGGCAGTGAGCTCTTTTCACCTAGGAGACACTCCTCCCCTTGGAAATTGCCATATAAAAGGGTGGTAAGAGACACTATATCATCCTCCTCAGATGAGGAGCCTGTTTATAATAGGAAAAAAGTACACCCTTCCCAGAAGCTTCCATTGGACACCTCAGATACCTCTGAGGAAGCCATTAGACCTGTTAAGGGCCCTAGGAGGGGGAAGAAATGTACCCACAAGATGAAACATGGAGATTTGTTTCACAAATTACACACCCCTCATGTCTCTTCCAGAATTCTCCCTGACACTCGTTTCACACAGAATAGCGTAGTTTGACGCAATTTTTACATCTTGAACAGTGGAATGGGACTCTCAGACAGTATCCAGGTCTCTGCTTCCTCAGAGAGAGAGGAGATTAGAAAGATTAGCAAGCTCCAAATGGCTCGTGTGGGGCTAGCTGGAAAAGAACTTTTCTTACAGCGCTGGAACATTTCAAACTCCCCAGAGGTTTTCAACTTCGCCCAGCTGGCTTTTAGGCTTTTCGTCAAAGAAGATAAGCTGGTACTGAATAGCCCCAAAGTTGGACCCCGAACTATCGTCCTTTACCAGTGACACCCAGTCACATTCTTCCTTAGCTAATAAGCTGCGCAACATTTAATATAAAATAGCAGACGCAGCTGGCCCTCTCCTGTTCATGTTGTCCAAGGCTGAACAGGAGGGAGATATAGACGCAGACCAATCCTTCCGCCTATTACTCTCCTCAAAGAAAGCACTACTTAAAGCAACCAGCAGGGCCACCCTGATTATAGGTCAGACCTTTAACCATATATCAAATATAAGAAGGGCCCGTTACCTGCAGGCATGTCAGATCTTGCCGTTACCTGCAGGCATGTCAGATCTTGCCCCTTAGTCTCACAAATTCCCTAACTTAGAAACCAGCGCACTGTTTGGTTCAGACTTCATGCAGGAGGTTAAAGCCAAAAAGTCCTTTGCTGACGTCCCGCGATTTCAACCAGGGCAGCTACAGACGATTCAACCCTAGAGAACAGGGACCAGATAAGCATGGCTCTGTCCCAAGAGCAGCATTTGCTCGAAAACCGTTTGCAGGTTCTTCTTGCCTGATTCCATCAGTAAAGTTTGACCCAGTCTGGGAGGCAATATGTTCGGACTAATGGGTCCTCAAAATCATAAATAAAGGCCTATCCCTTCCCCTGCATCAGTTCCCATACCAGTTAAGAGTCCCCAGGGCAGGGACACACAAGAGTTTAGATGATACTCTCTCTTTAGCCTTATCACAGGCTTTATCCACTAAAGGTTGGATAAGCCACGTCTTTCCAATACAAAAACAGGACGTCTTCCTACGAACGATCTTAAATGTAAAGGCACTGAATCGCTACATAAAACCCAAGCGTTTCTGTCTAGAAAACCTGTCCGACCTTCAGTATCTGTTGCACAGAGAATATTTTATGATAAAGGTAGACCTGAGAGATGCCTTTCCCAAGATTTATGTTACACCGAATCACATACGTCTGCTTCAATTTCGATGGTAGGGTCATTGGAAGTGATGGTGTTTGGCCTATCCAACGCTCCCTACACATTTACCAGTAGTAAGTAAAACCAGTAGTCCAGCACTTCAGACAAAAAAGTATTCTGTCACTCATTTATCTAGACAATCTTCTGGTGTTCGCCCCACAAGATTCTGTGATCATACAACAGAGAGACATAGTAACATAGTAATTAAGGTTAAATAAAGACATACGTCCATCAAGTCCAACCTATTCACTTTTTTTTTTTTTTAACCCTACCTAACAGTTGATCCAGAGGAAGGCAAAAAAACCCAGCTAAAAAAGGGGAAAAAATTCCTTCCTGACTCCAAACGGCAATCGGAAAGTATCCCTGGATCAACCAGATACTTGATACTCTCCACCCTTACCAATCTAGGGTTCACCATAAACACACAAGAATCCTTCCTAACACCCACAAAGTTCCCTTCAGTTCTTAGGATTTACAATTCAGGTTCCAGATGAAAAATGGAATCTAATCAAATCCTTCGTTCAGGAACTCCTTCCCCAACGTTCAATCCCTCTTCGCACAATAGCCAAATTAATTGGGAAACTAGTAGCCTTAGCTCAGGCTTCTATACAAGCCCCCACACTATATAGGCACACCAAGATGTTCCTCCGAGAATGTCTCCAGAAAGGGTTGGCATGGACTTGCCCAGTAACCCCTACACCCCAGGTAAGACAGGAGATATAACAGATACTGCTCATTCCCCACCTGTCACCTCTGCCATTCAGATTGGGACCCCCAGTCCTGACAATCACAACGAATGCATCCTTGATAGGGTGGGGTGCATTCACCACATCCAGGGCAATCAGGGGTCGCTGGTCTCGCCAGGAGTCCAGCCTCCACATAAATCTCCTGGAACTCAGAGCAGTAAAGTTGGCCATTACCAACCTACTGTCAGAAACATTATCAGGCAAAACTGTTGTAGTTCAGCTTGACAACAAAACAGCTGTATACTACATCAACAGAGGGGGAACAAAATCAAGATTACTATGTCTAGAAGCACTAGAAATATGGGAGTACAACTTCTCAACATCAACCCAGTATGTACCCGGGCAATCGAACAAGCTAGTGGATGCCCTATCCAGACACCAGATGAACCTCTCAACCCTCTGTCTCAAAGCCACTCTTTTTGCCAGGATAAATCAATTCTTTGGTGAGAGACAGATAGATCTGTTCCCATCAGAAACGACTGCCCAGACACAAACCTTTGTGGCGAGAGAATGGTAAAAGAACAAGTGGAGAGTGGACGCACTAGCCTTTCCGTGGACAGATCTACCTCCCCTCTATGCCTTTCCACCCCCCACATTAATGCCACAGGTTCTACACAAAATTATGATGGACAAAGTGAGGGACCCAGTCTGGCCTTCCAAGGTTCCCCAAAATCCATCCACTAATAGTGGGTCAGAAGTTACCACTGGGCATGACTGTAGACTGCTTCCAAAGTTCCCTGGACTTTTGTCCAAGCTCCCACAGTTAATGCGGATAGCAGCTTGAGTAATTTCTTATGCTTCCAACAAATTTCCACCACCTCTAACAGCCTGATCGACCTATCCTTGCATCACAAAACGATCAGGAAATACAAACACTTGATAGCCGAATTTCTAAACTGGTTCACTGGGAGAGAAGCCCAGTTCGAACAACCTAAGGCCTTGTGGTGGGCACTGGAATTTCTCTCCCACAAATTTCACTCCGGCCTAGCCTCTACTACGCTTAAATCTTATGGTTCAGCCTTAAACATAGTAATTCCAGACTTGACATCAAATTCTATATACCTAAGATTGCTTAAAGGAGCTTTTATGTCTAGACCACCTATACCCAGATATACATCAACGTGGGACATTGATAAGCTCCTTAGTTACCTAGCTAGTTGGGAACTAATGTCTACTTCCCTCCGCCCTCTAGGTGTTAAACTAGCATGCCTTTTGGCCTTAGCATTTGCTGCAAGATCAGCAGAGTTAACGTTGATCCACATCCAAGAGCCATGGATACCACTTACTTCAGGGGGTCCTCACATAATTCTCAAAGGGAGAACTAAAACCTCCCATATTTCCCAGGAGTTAGTAGAACTTGATCTCCCGGAAAATATTGAGGAACCTTCACTGTGTAGTAGTAGTGTCACTACTAAAACACTACTTACATTTATGCTTGTGAAGGTTCTCATTCATCCAGGTCATGGTATATCTGTTGTATTCAATTAGATCAACTGGACTTGAAGTTTAGTTCTTGAAGACGTTTTGCTAGTCATCCAACTGGCTTTCTCAATTCAGAATGACTTGTACAAGAATCTGTGGCAATTATGTACCCTGGAAAATTCCAATGAGCATATCATAGCCAGGTGTTAAGGGCGTGATTGCATAGTGGCTAAGAGGTGTTATAGGAACGCCCAGGGTAAGGTATCAAAACAGCATTGTACATGGTACTATGGTGTCCTATGATGTGACATCTCTCTTCACCTATATACCCACCAAGGAGGCTGTTGACATGGTGAGAAAATGGACCTTACTGGACATGTGCCTGAATACCACCTATTTCAAATACCGGGGTACGTTCTATAAGCAAAAACATGGATATGCTATGGGATCTCCAGTTTCACCCATTGTGGCCAACCTTTACATGGAGGAGGTAGAAAAACAGGCACTTAAAACCTTTAAGGGCATAGCACCTAGCCACTGGTTCAGATATGTGGATGACACCTGGGTTAAAATCCACCAGAAGGAATTACAAGCTTTCACAGAACACATTAATGCGGTAGACCAAAACATCAAATTCACAAGGGAAGAGGTACAAAACAACAAGTAGCTTTCTTGGACTGCTTGGTAGAAGTCAGGGAGAATGGTAAACTGGAAGTAGAGGTTTACAGAAAACCAACACACACAGATCAGTATTTGATGTTTGACTCCCACCACCCTTTAGATCACAAGCTGGGTGTCATCAGAACGCTGCAACACAGAGCTGAGAACATCCCCACTAGCACAGAGGCGAAGGCTAAAGAAATGAAACATCTCAGAGGAGCCCTTAAAACTTGTGGATATCCAGACTGGGCCTTTGAACTAGAAGGAAAGAAAAGAACAGGTATACCAACAGTGAAGGGGAAAAGCAAGACAGGAGAAAGAACATGGTCATCCCATATGTATCAGGGGTCTCCGAGAAATTAAGAAGAATTTTCAAAAAACACTGTATCCCTGTCTGCTTTAAACCGAACAACACACTGAGGCAGCAATTGGTACATCCAAAAGAAACACAAGATAAGCGACATCATATATGCAGTGCAGTGCAGTGATGAATGCTCTGATTTGTATGTGGGGGAGACCAAACAGCAACTGCATCAACGTATGACCCAGCACAGAAGAGCCAATTCCTTGGGTCAGGACTCAGCCGTGTACCTGCATCTTAATGATAAAGGATATACCTTTGAAGATTGTAATGTTAACATATTGGCAAAGGAACATGACTGGTTCAAGAGAGGTGTCAAGGAGGCCATTTATGTGAAAATAAATAAACCAAGTCTAAATAGAGGTGGGGGGGTTGACACCAACTGTCTGCCATATATAATGCTGTTTTGACACCGTACCCTGGGCATTCCTATAACACCTCTTAGCCACTATCCAATCACGCCCTTAACACCTGGCTGTGATATGCTAATTGGGATTTCCAGGGTACATAATTGCCACAGATTCTTGAAGTCATTCTGAATTGAGAAAGCCAGTCGGATGACTAGCGAAACGTCTTCAAGAACTAAACTTTAAGTCCAGTTGATCTAATTGTACTGCAAACCCCATTTTTCCTAGGGAATAGGACAGCCACCTAGGAACAGCGCCTCCTACCCTCCCCCCCAGAAAGTTCCTGGTGTTGGCTTTAAACAAGTTGATAATAAATTAATAATAAGAAACTTGTTAGAAGCTGCTAATCCTATAATGTATAAAACATGACGTTGTTGTTGTTGTGCATTATAAACCCACTGCACAGTATAAACTCATTATATCCATTTGTCTCTCCTTCTTATACCCTTAGCACATCCAAAGTTCCAGAGACAGCAGAACCAAACTGTGCAGACACTTGGAAATAGACTGGAAACGTCTCTACTTTCCTTCTTCACAGCCTTCCGTCTTCTCCTACAACGTTGTTTCCCATGGACTGTTTGAAATAGTGAAAGTCATTCAGCAACCTTCTCACTTCTGTTGATAAGTTGATCCATTTACCTTACATTGTGTCACTACCCCCAGTTCTTGCTATAAATGTTAATCTGTACAAGTAAAGCATTGAAATCCAAATCCGTGTGCAGGTTACTTGTCCTTACATGTATATTCATGTATAAACAGTCTATCATATGTATATACAGACACATATAGACAACAAATAAATAGGTCCACTACTATATAACGTAGGACAGCCATCTGCTTCCCATGAAAAAATCTGCCTTTTCCGTGAAATCTCGCGACTTGCGTGAACTGTGGGCTCGCACCCACAAAATTGCATTCGGGAGGCAGATGCCAAGCCCAACAACTGTTGCTAGGTGGCTGTCCTATTCCCTAGGACAAATGGGGTTTGCAGTACATAGATTCCTGCAACCCTTCTTACCAGATCAGATTGATGGTAAATAGGAAGCACGCCCTTGTGACATTTAAAAGTAGCGGGGAAACAGTTAATACACACAGAACATGTATCTTTGTTATGTAAAAATAGCCAAACCAGGTCACCCAGGTAACACATCATGGCGACATATCAGCAATGTCAAAGGACAATTATACTCACTCTCTTTTCTTTTTCCACCCATAAATAGTACCCAGGGTGAGGACCTAAATCTAGATACACACATGCAATAATTTGGCCCGATCGACCGACATTTCAGTGTTTTGGTCGGTTGGGCCAATTATTGTATGGCAGCTTTTTTGCGGCCTCGACCGATCGCTGACCAAATCGGTCAGGTCGGGAAATCACAACCGATCGTGTGGTGTTCTATGGACCACACGATCGGTCGCGCCTAACTTTTGCAACCAACAGTCCTGCCTCCTGCCCGACCGGTCGAAAGCCTTGAACAGTTGGTCAGGAGGAAAGATTGCATAGTGTGTACCTAGCTTAAACCACTAAGGGCTAGGCCACACTAGCACGTTTTTTCTCAGGTTTGCGCACGCGTTTCGCGCTCGCGATTTTCGCTAAAATGGAAATCGCGGGAACGAGAAAATTCCTGCGATTTCCGATGCGCATGCGATTGCGCGTCCGTTCGCATTTCGGTAAAGCGTGGGTTCACCATTTTTGGTGCGTTAACGCAGCGTTTCCATAGCAAAACGCAAACACACAAGAAAAGCGCACACAATCGCTCGCGATTTTGTGAGCGATTCTTGTGCGTTGCAGTGTGGCCTCAGCCTTACCCCTGGGTACTTTATCTGTAATACTGTGTAAAATGTCCCTTCAGTCTTCTTTCTGATTCTGTCTGCAGTCCTCAAAGTAGCCAATGGGAAGCAAAGAAGTGTGAAAATGTTCACAGAGAATTTTCCAATTTAAAAATAGAATTGAACATAAATATTGCATATAAAGCTTTAAAAAAACTAACAGTTAAAGTGAAAAATACCTGGGGCAGGGAGGTAGGATTGCTACTTCCAACCTCCAAATTGCTTCTGTGAGGTACACCAGCACAGAGAATAGCTTCATGTGTTAATGAAAAGCACAAACTGTAAAACAGATTCATTTATAAAAGCTTCAATACCTGAGTCAGGGAGGTAGTACTAAGGGAGGCTCCCTTAGTACTACCTCCCTGACTCAGGTATTGAAGCTTTATAAATGAATCTGTTTTACAGTTTGTGCTTTTCATTAACACATGAAGTAAACAACTATAAGAGTTCAAACTAAATTTTATTCATCATAATATCAGTTATACACAGAAACAGCTACAAAGGCAAACAAAATAAAACAATGCTCTATCTTTTTATTGAAACTCTAGTTTCATTTCCTGGCTTGAATGCAATATGCTGTGTCAAATTAACTAGAACGCAGACACTTGCAGTTAAGGAAGACTTGCTGGCATCAGCATTTCCTTAGTTTAATTTACTGAGTTCCATTGAGTAATGACTAAGATAACCTTGGCAAGAGAGCAGGTTATCAGGCTTTTCACTTGTCGTTTCTTTGGATCTCTCTAGCACTGCAAGTTTAGAAAGAGTATTGTGTCTTTATTTAATATGTTTTATATAAATAAACAGGGAGATTCAATAAAAGTTCTTAAAAATAAAAATGGTGCTAATTTTGCCCCAACTAATCAGATGTTAGCTTTCAAATGTTAAATAAGATCTGATTGGTTGGGGAAAAATTAACACCATTTTTAACGATAAGAACTTTTATTAAATCTCCCTGTAAGTCTGTCCACTAAAATTCAGAAATTCCAGTTTGTAATAATATCATTACAACTGCGTAACATCAAATCACAAAATATGCACCAGTATAAATGATCTCTTAATTTATAAAGATGCTTATAGAAATAAGGAGACCTATACTAACTATACTACTAAACTACTAAGGGCATCCCTATATGGGTTGGAGGTTGCACCATCTGTCTTTAGGGATTTCCTCTTGAAATCTGCTAAACATGTCGCAGCCATGGATTGAATCATCTGTCTAGTGTAAATGGGAATCAGCTTTTTATTAGCAGATTTAAATAGTGGAGGAGTCTGGAAGCAGCTTCCTTAATAATTTAGCACTTACTTGGCCAGGTTAAAGGGCATATTCCATAAACATTAGAGAGATGACCTAACTTACTAAAGTATGGTTCTTTTCCGAAATAAAGTTTGAAAGTTCAGAAACAAACACAAAGTCAATGGGGAGCTAATAGTTTGAAAAGTTCGAATCAATAACAGATAAACTAACAATGGTAACTTACTATAAATGGATGTGGCACCTGGGAAATGGTATGGGGAACATACACCCGTCACCAAAACCTGTCACCAAATCTTTCTTCATGATCGGGCAATTGTCGGGTTTGTGCAAGCTACATTCGAGGGTTACCAAACGCTACATTCAAGGGTTACCACAAAATAGAGCTATACATTTGAGGGTTATCAAAATCAAACAATACTTTTAGGGTTACTGAAAGTCAAGGCTACATTCGAGGGTTACCGAACGATACATACAAGGTTTTACCAAACGATACATATGAGGGTTTGCAAAAAGAAACATTACATTCGAGAGTTAGCAAAAATGAACATTACATTCAAGGGTTACTAAACGATACATTCTAGGGTAAGTGAATGGATCGTAAATTAGATAATTATCGAAAACACAGCCACAAGTTCGGATAACTAAATATTTATAGAGAAAGAGATCTAAACTACAACACTCTTATTGATGCTATTTTAACATCCTTTATTTGTCTCTGTGACATGTTTTTTAATAAACTATTTGATAAGAGAGTGGAGTAGAAAATGGAGAGCTCCCCTGCAGATGCCAGAATCCATCACCCATCTGGTGCCACCTGTCTGGTTTTCGGGGCTTCTTCCCTTCTGGAACCAATATCTCTTGGTGTCTTCTCTTACCAGTTTACCAGTACTCAGAATAAGTCAGAGCAGGGCCTGGGAGCTGGGCCTTGTGATTACATCAATCCTCCTTTGTTCCGCCGGGGAGGAGTTAAAGGCAGGGGTTGCTGTTGGTGCACAGCCAGGGTGACTGCTGCCTTGTGGCTGTCCATTGGTGCGTCCAATAGCGGTAATCATGTTCTGGATGCAGGGCATCTAGTGGGGAGTCTTAAGCCACTGTATAAACATTTGACAGGTCACTGCTTTTACTAATGGCAACCTAGGGAGGTAGGAATATGCTTTTCCAGGGCCAGCCTTTGATATGGACAACCTGTGCGACGGCATAGGTTGCATTACCAGCTGGGAGTCCTAAGTCACAGCCTGTAGGTCAAAGTTGTGCATCAGTGCCACAGCCCCCTCCAGTTATGGACCTGCAAATCAAATGTACGTATCAGCACCACCCCACATACAAAACCCCAACACACTTAAGACTTACTTAAGATGTCTCTATGCTGTTCTGGCCTGTTCGTGCATTTAGTGCGTTGTGTAATGATGTGCGCATGATATATACAAGCACGTACTACAGATACTAAAAGACAGTAAGCGCAGGTGGCCAACTTGATTTGAAGCGGGTCAAGGCAAGCAGCATTCAGCAGCATATTGTGTGTGGAGTAGGCGCTAGGCGCCAGTAACAAATCTAGCACAGGGTGCTATTTATCCTAAGGCCGGCCCTGTGCTTTTCTACCTGGTTAAAAGATCAGAATGTGGTATGAACCGCTAACATTGATGTTGCCATTGCTCCAATGAGCCAATAGTGGCTCTTGGTACATATATTTATATGCATTCATTGCTACTTTGAACCACGCCCACTTAAAGCCATGCACACCTGTGATGCTAATAACACATTCCATTTATGTTTGAGTTTGCTATAGCAAAAAGGTGGCAACCCTACAGAATCCTCTCAGAGGAGCAGGAAATGGCTGATACGGATTACACACAGAGAGGCTCCTACTCTTTAGAATCTTGGACTTTCATCAGGCCCTGCAGAAAAACCATAAGGAGCAGAAGAGAAAGGTCAGGCAAAATGCGATATGAGCCATAAAATGTTTTCCATTTTTCAATCTGTGTGTTAATATGACAGTTTTGTATAGAACAAATATTTGCTCATTTTCGACTTTCTATATAGACAGTAAGACAGGAAAAACTGTAATAATACTTATATTTCTAAACGATCGCTATTTTTGGCATTTTACTATCACAGGTCATCGCAACAGCAAAGAGAGCTATTTTCGCCTTATTTATAAAAACGCTTGTTTTTGCCCAAACAGTCGTTTTTAGGCATAGGCCACCTAGGCAAATAACTACGGGCCTATTCTTCTCCCTAACATCTCCCTGTTCTGCTGTAATTTGTAACATTGTAGTGAGTAGAGACCCTGAACTCAGCTCCCTCTACTTGGATACAATGTTACAAATGAACTGAAGGTGAAGGAAGGAGGGGGGAGGATGAGCTCAGCTAATAGTACTGAGGAGAACAGTTCTAAAATGCCAGGTAAAAGCTGCTGCAGACTGTATATCATATCATACTGTATATCATGTCAATGCTGGCTGCTGAAAGAGTTAAAGATAATACTAAGTATTAATGGCAATACTCAGGAAAGGTGCTGGCACTGAAAGTATTAATAGTTAATATGTAGTTCTTCGCTCCTATTCACTGAATTACAGGGGAAAATAATCTATCTATATATATATATATATATAAGTAATAAAGTCACACTTGCACTCAGTCAGTACTCTTAGGTCAACGGGTGCTTCTAAGGATGCAGACGCTTCAATCTGCCAAAAAATGTAGCCACAGAAAAGGAATAATCCTAAGCACACCTCACTCATTAACATTTAATTTATTGACGTTTCGGAACTACATTGAGCCCCCTCATCAGAATAGTTGTGCAAACACAATATATAACAGCGACCACACCCTCAAGTGAGTTAATTAAAGGAGAGGCACAGAGACTTTGAACAGGCATTGCAGGAGAACCATAAGGAGCAAAGGTTTAAAGGGTATGTCCACCCTTATTATAAACTTCTTACATATCATAGTATATGTTCCCCCAGCCCCAACCGCTATAAAATAAATTTAAGAAAGTGCCTCGATGTTTACTTACTTTCCCTCTCTCCTCCGACGCCTGGCCTGAGAGGCAGCCAAACACGGACGCGGCTGCCGGATTCTCAGAATGCCGGGGGAGAGAGGGAAGGTAAGTAGAGTTCAGGGGTCTTTCTTAAAATTATTTTTTTGTGGTTGGGGCTGGGGGAAGATATACTATTATATGGGCAAGGGGTTTTATGGTAGGGGGAGGGATCGCAAAACGGGAGGGAGAGGGAGGGGGAGAGAGGGGGAGGGAGGGGGAGGGAGGGGGAGGGGGAGAAGGGCTGCAGTAGCCAGTCGGATGACTAGTGAAATGTCTTCAAGAATTAAACTTTAAGCCATATTCTAATTCTATATCCAAGATTTTGACCAGATCATTGGCTGTTCATCTGTATTGCCTCTCAAATGGATAATTGACTTAAATGAGAAAATCACATGACAGCCACTATGGAAATTTTGATGATTTACAAGATTTGTCTAGAATATTCAAAAAGGGAGTAGTAATGTCTAGTTTAAAAAAAAATAATTTTTCTGTTTTAGCGATAGCATACCCACCAATGTTCATCTTTTCATAGGTACACTTGTAAGAAATGCACTTTTAAAAAAGGAACGATGGTGGGTATGTGATGGACCCTTTCTTTAGCCCAGCACCAATGTTAGTTGAATATTCTGTCCCATATTGTCATTATAAATGGACCAGAATTTAAACCTGAAACCAGTTTCTGAAGCAGCATTCCCTGATACGCCGGAACTCGGACTTTGCGAATTTCTGACTTTTTCTGATTTTTCCAAACCGCAGAACTATTTAAGAAATTCTTCAAAATTTCTAGAAATTTTTAGAAAATTTTAGTTTTTTGAAACTTTCGAAAATACAATGCAGAAAGCCTAAACAGGAAGCATATTAAGTTTCCAGTACTGGACAGTGTTTTTTGTTTTTTTTTAAGATTTTGGCCATTGATACATGTTCCCCAGACAATTCTCACACTGAAATGTAATTTTTCCTGCGTTTTTTTTAAGACTGGTGTGCTCAGGTATTTGTTTTGATTTTGTTTTATCAAAATAGGGCGAAAGAAAAAAAACCAACATTTTAGTTAATGATTGAAAAATTGGCAGGAGACAGAAAAAACATTGTCATTTAAAATTAGAATATATATTTTGGAAACATTATTACATGGACCAAAAATAAGTAAAGTGTGAATATATTTATTTATGCATTTTTATAAATAAATGCATAAACAAATATAACTGCCATGGGTGCAGTTATTACCACTGTGGTGCTCTACTTCCTAATCATGTAGATGAGCAGGTTATTAAAAATATGGGGCTCATTCTATTAATCTGTGGCAACCAGTCATAAGTTATCTAACTGCAATAACACTTGATTGGTTGCTGCAAATTAAAAGCAAGGGCAAACTTTTGCACTTTGTATTGCAATAGCTTCTTAATGTTTAAAATTGCTGTTAAAGTCACAGGAAATTTGGTAGTTAATAGTTTATATTTTAGTATTTGTGTTGCTTTGACTTTATTGTTATATTGTTATTGTTATATCAATGAAAAGAGAATTAATACCTTTAGCGTTAGCCATTTTTTTTCAAATAATTGCTGGGTATGCAGAGATTTCTAAAGCCCAGCACCCATGTAAGATGATGAAAGTCCAGCTGTTGACCACTTGGGCAACAACCGTGCTTGAATGGCTTGCATCATCGTTGTTCATTGAGCCAGCAGGACGGATCACAAATAACATTGCTGAAAGATGCCACACACGTAAGATTGTCGGCTGAAGCAGTCTGTGTTATGTGTGTGCCAAGACTTACGCAATTCAGATCTTGGAAGAAATGAAAGTCTATGTATGTCTCTTTGTCCTCAAACAACAGAAATGCTAGTTTCTTCATTCTAAAACTGCACCTATTTTTAAATAAATCTTACTAAAAATGTACCATATACTGTAGCACACAGCAGAAAAATTATCCCTGATAATCTTAGCAATTCTTTTGTTTATGTATCACTTTGCTTTCCGTTTATGTTGTTCATAGATATATCCCTGTATGCTGTATAGTTCTACTGAATCTTTATGCTTCTGTATTGAAGACAGGCAGCTCTTAAAGTGATAAAAGCTGATAATATGAGTCTAAATGTAGTCGGTGGCTATGATAATTTTGCCTCTAAAAGATGGAAATGAAAAATAATATACATACATTTCTCATCCAGATGTTTCTTAAAAATATTAATAAAAAACAAAGGCTAAATGAAATTAAAGGGTTTGTCCCCCCAAAAATTAATAGTTTGCTGTTGTGTAGCTTCCCCCCTCCCAACCCTAACAGCATGGTGTATTTGTGAAAAAAGACCAGGTTCCCACAACTTCAGCCTCTAATGCATCTTCCGGGAATGGAGATGCATTAGGGGCTTGGCTGGCAGCAGCAATATGGTCTAGTAAGTTTCTTCAAACTTTTTCTACAAATACACTATGCGGTTAGGGTGAAGCTACACTTCAGAAAAGGGATTACAAGTAAACCTAAAACTGCTCAGACGAGGGATCTGGAGGGTTGGAGGGAGGGAGGGAAAGGGCTCCACAGTGCATGCTTCAGTCCTCAGGGAGGACAGAGTAGAGGCAGAAACCGTTTCACAGACAGACAGGCTCCTACTCTTCACTTTCCTGGACATTAGCTAGGCACTGCAAAAGAGTCAATTGGAGCAGATGAGAAAGGAAAGGATTTTTTAACACTACACAGTGGGGCCAGCATGGGGTTAATGACAAATTAATGCCCATAATAAAGATTTATTTTTTAATTCTGCTTAGAGGTGCCACAAAATAAGGTAGGGTCACACCGCAAATAGAAACTTGTTATTACAACCCACACATATTACATTACTGTGATGCAATAATCTTCAATTTATAGGATTACTGGTGTCCAGAATCCAAAATTTCTGTAGGATTAGAGTTACCTGCAGCTCTGGCACCTTGAAGTTCAGATTCAGTCAGAAAGAGGATTAAAGGAATATTTCACTTTCAAAGTGAAATATTCCTTTAATGTATTGATTGAAACCACTTTGAGAGTGAACTATTCCTTTAAACCAATGGGCGCCAAGGTGCAGATATGAAAAGTGTTTGGGGTATTAAAATGATCACATAGATGATGATAGGGGCCACATAGTAATAGAAATGGGGAAAATATAACTTTATCATCTCCATATTTCATGTATTATTTCAATTAACCCCTTTTGTACAGCTGCTGCCCAAAGTACCAACCACTGAGCTTAACTATGTATTACAGGGACAAAAAAGGAAAAGGATTTATATCACAAATTGTTTTAGCTATAACAAGTTTGCACCTGTAAAGATGGAAAAATTATTAAAATCTGAAATACTATATACATACCTACAGTTTATCCCATATATTTATACAATTATAGAAGTCCTTGGCGGTTTATAATATCCTTATATTTTAAAATAAAGGGGAACCTTTATTGATGACACAAAAAGTCTAGGAGCAATGCCAAGATAATAAAGGTACTGTAAACTCTAAAATGGGAGTTGCCTATTAAAGAGAGGGTGGGTAAAACAGTAGCATGCTGAGATCTCCTCCGCTGTCCATCATAGTCCCTTCAGGAAACCTTGTAATTGCCCCTGGCTAGAAAGTGGGCTTTGTACAGGGATCAAAAAAAAATCAATGGGCCAATTATTATTGGTTTGGCTTTGTTGATGCATTAGTGGTGGCATTACCATGCAGGCATTAAAGGTCCAATCAACTTGCCAGATAAAAATATTAACCATTGATGGAACATAAATCTAACACAGGAATCAATGTTTTACTGAGCTGATTACTTGCTGATGCCAACACAACATTAGCCAAGACCTTGGTGGCTACTAACAATTACTAAGCATTTACTATAGTACAATGCAATTGTTTTATTATTTACATCTCTTCCACACAAAACATGCATCATGTATGTGAATTATTATAAACTAATGTATCGTTCCCCTAGTAAAATGAGATGATCTCTGTGTTCATTCCTTTATTTGTGTTTTACTGTAACGTGAAGGACAGGACGGCACATTAAAAATATTAAAAACCCAAATAGAACTTCATATTATAAATCACAGCTGCAATTAATAACTGTCCCAGTGTTTTTGCAAACCCAACATCAATCAAATCACAAGCTAATACCGCTGACAGAGCAGATCGCTGTACAGGAATATGTCTATAAAGCAGAAAGTAGAACCATGGGGGAAAACAAATAAGTTCAGCCCAGTGTGAAATCAGGTAAATTCCTTTCTCTGAATCTGGGATCTAGATGAGAATTTCCCTTTTTTCCAAATGATATTGAATAATCATTGAATCTAGGGATATTTAGAATAAAAAAGTAACAACAAAATCTCTGTTTTATTGTCATTGTCAATATTTTTTACTTATAAATATTTTCGTGTACAACTACATTTGCTTTATTTGTCCTTTAATCATGAATGAAACACATTGACATACTATCAACAATGTGTCCATTTGCTGAAGTGTCAATTCTATTTCTAAAACTTTTGTTGACAGTTAATATAACATTATACTAAGCTACTCATTTCCCATGATTCATGTCAGCTACATTCTCTTTACAACAAATGAAAAAGTAATTGGCAATCGACTAGATAATGTGGAAGGAGTGTCAAAAAAACTTACAAAGAACATCTCTTTCGGGCTTTTCAACTAGGGACCAATAGCGTCTGCACAATAAATGACAATGACTCATAGTTTTGACACACACTTCCTTTAAGTAAAACTAAACTAAAAATGTTAATGTTGGGGTAAGATAATGCAGCAACTCAACATCCAAGATGGCTGCCTTAAACCTCCCAAAAGTTACAAAAAGGCAGTCTCTGGGTTAAGGACAAGATTACCTAAACTAACCAATTTTGCCTAAAAAACAACAACTCGAGTATGAACCAAAATGTCAACTGCAGTGGTCAACTGGGCTAAATGATTGGTTCGTAGGTACAGTGGCCTTGTACGCTGTAATGTCTTCAGCTTTTTCTGGGATATGAAACACCAAGTTCTACCAGATGAACAGAGCAATCAACTGCACATTGTCTTTCTTATATTAATCTTACTTTCCAAAAGAGTGCTGCTGGGCTAGTTCCTTTTATCTGCTCGCTTTTAGCAAGAAAGATTACATGACATCTAGAATAAGAAAAATGGACGTGGTGCACACAAGCCTTATAACTGTCTATTTAATTTATTACTGGGTTTCTATGAAACAAGATAAACTTTCTATCAGTACCTAAGCCCAGGGCTCAAAAGAAATAACAGAACATCGCCTGCAGAAAATATCCATTTAACCTTCTGCCTCTGCAGCAGTTTTAACATTTTTCAACTTGGAAAAAAATAGGTTTTTAGGCCATTGCCTGGTGCGGCTTAAAAGATAAGTTCACTTAAATAAGGACTTGGCTTCATTTGTCTTCCGCACATTATAAAGTCCCCAAGTATGAGAATTAAGCCGACAAAGCCAACTATGAGTCTAGGGCAGGCCTTGACCAATCCAATTGTTATAGTTGGTTTTCTATGTTAAATAGTTTACATTTTAATCCAGTAAGTAGTCAAGTTATTGCTTATAGTGGCTTGACTTATAAATATAAATGTTTGCAGCAACAGTCCAGCTTTAGAAAGCCAAGAATCATTCACTTTTACCCCTTTGCAAAGCTTAAATTTTTCTCTAGTTACTCTCCCTGACGTGCTCCTCCTATCACAATCTGATACATGTGACCAGATGTTTCCCTAGTGCTCTGATCTTTATGAACCTTAAAGCCTGATGTGTGGGTAATTAATGCATTGTGTAATAGGCTTATCCAATCGGTCACCTTGTCTATTGATACTTTTACCTGAATTAACATAGCTCTGGGAGCAAGGAGAAACATTTTCTCTACCCAACACAGTTCAAGAATAGTACAAATAGGGTAATTGTTGGGTTGTAGACTTTGTTCCTGATATGCCAAACAGAACTTTTTACTTCTTATTTGGCAAAAGATAAAATAAATGGAGGCAAAGATAAAATCAACCCTGTCTAAGCCAATGTCTCAGCCAATCAATGACACCGCTTTTGCACAATAAGCTACCCATGTGGCCATTAGAGATGGACTTAGAACCGAAGCTCGATCCGAATTTTCATAGTTCGGATAAAATCAAACTTTCTGAACTAGTTTGGTTTTCTGAACTCGCGGACTTATTATAGATTTTTCGATAATTATCTAATTAACAGACTGTTTGCTAACCCTCAATTTTGGCCATAAACCTCGAATGCCGTGATTTGGCAATACCCCTCGAATGTATAGTTCGAATTCGACAACCCTCGAATACATTCTTCGGTAACCCTCGAATGTATTGTTCGGTGACCCTCAAATGTAGCGTTCATTTTCACTAACCCCTTTGAATGTAATGTTAGTTTTTGTTAAACCCTCGAATGTATTGTTCAATTTTCTGTAACCCTCGAGCGTATTGTTCGATTTTCCATAATCCTCGAATGTATCATTTGGTAACCCTCGAATGTACCGTTCATTTTCAGTAACCCTTGAATGTATAGTTCGATTTTCGGTAACCCTTGAATGTATAGTTCGATTTTCGGTAACCCTTGAATGTATAGTTCGATTTTCGGTAACCCTTGAATGTATAGTTCGATTTTCGGTAACCCTTGAATGTATAGTTCGATTTTCGGTAACCCTTGAATGTATAGTTCAATTTTCGGTAACCCTTGAATGTATAGTTCGATTTTCGGTAACCCTTGAATGTATAGTTCGATTTTCGGTAACCCTTGAATGTATAGTTCGATTTTCGGTAACCCTTGAATGTATAGTTCTGTAACCCTCGAATGTAGCAGGGACAAAATCCCCCAGCTATGCCTTGTTTACCGTGACGTCACTGTGGCCCCGTCACGCTAGGAGATGGCCAAAATCTGACAACCCTGATATGTACAATATCTACATAACAATAAAACAATTAGGTTTATTTAATAAGAGATGCAAAAATGTCTCTGCTGTTAATTTACAGCAAACAATCAGCTGTTTTTTCCTGGTCTATTACTAAAACATTGGTTACTGCAAATTTACTGAACAGGCAACATTTTTAACCTCAAATAAGCCGCTATATTTCTTGGTACATATCAATGAGGATAGAAGTATTACTACAGAGCTCTATTATTTGTCTACACTTGCAGGCAGGAAATAATTTAACTTACTTTTCACTGATCACCCCTCCTGTGAATCTCGGAACATGGTAGGAGGAGTGAGACTGAAGTTTAAAAGGTGGGACTGTCCTGCAGATTCTGGAACTGTTGGTAAGTATGAGTTATGCTGAATACAAGATCATGGGCCTGATTTACCCACATGTGCTGTGCTAAAAATAGGGGTTAAAATTGTGCTAATCTATATTATATATATCAGGGAAACCAGTGCAATGCATTTAATAAAGTATTTGCACCACTCTTAACTCCAAAATTTAAGACCAGCTAATGGCTGGTCTTAAAGTGGCGCTGGGGTAAAATTATTTTTGGGATTTACCACAAGGTGCAAATTCAATATTAAATACTGAAAGCCATATTTGCCTGGACAATTTGTGGCTCTGGGTAAATGAGGCCCCATGTGTTTTATTTCTCCGGTCCAGGATAGGGACCTGATAAAATGTTTGATTTGGGAAAACTTTTCCTTGCCCCTGTCCCTCTTATTGGTCTCAGTAGAGTTTTGGGAACTTTTAGGCTAAGGCCACACAATAGCACATCCGAGCACTCTGGAAACACACGCTCAAGCACAATTGTGTGCTACGATGGTGCAAAAAAAATCCGTTTGCATGCGCTTTGATCCAACCGGTCAACACTAGTGTGTGCTTTTTAACACGTCATTGTATCACAATGGGCGTGGCCTAGCCCTTAGGGATGATAAAAATCACAATTGGTCAGCACATGCAGGCTACAATTTGCTTAACATGTTAACATGAAGGCACGTTGAGATGCGAACAGGTCCCAGTTTAGGGGGGGGGTGATTAATTCCGTTTTGGATAGATTGAGTTTAAGGCGACGGTGCACCATCCAGGAAGAGATAGAGAGCAGACATTTAGAGATTTGGGATTGAACTTTAGGGGTTAGCGCTGGGGTGGACAAGTAAATTTGGGTATCATTAGCTTATAAGTGAAACCGAATAACTGATTATTTCTCCCAGAGAGATAGTGTAGAGGTAAAACAGCAAGGGTCCTAAAACTGAGCCCTGAGGGACCCCCACACTAAGCGGAACAGGAGAGGAAGTCTTATTAGCAAAAGAGACAGAGAAAGATCTGTTAATAGATAAGAGATAAGAAGACACCCACGCCGCAGCTTGATTTTGGATGCACAGAGAATATAGAATCTGCATAAGAAGTCAGTGGTCCACAGTATCAAAGACAGCCGATAGGTCAAGGAGAATGAAGACCGAGAACTGTCATTTGGCTTTGGCAGCTTGTAGGTCATTTGAGACTTTGCAGAGGGCCGTTTCAGTTGAATGACACGGACAGAATCCTGATTGTAACGGGTCCAATAAGTTATTAGCATGGAGGTATTTAGTTATGCGTGTAGAGACAAGACGTTCAAAAAGTTTTGATGCAAACGGTAAAAGGGAGACAGGGCGGTAGTTTGAGAGACAGGTAGGGTCCAGAGAGGGTTTTTTAAGAAGAGGTTTGACACACGCATGTTTAAAGGCAACAGGAAAAATCCCAGAGGTCATGGAGGAATGAAAAATGTGAGAAAGAGCGGAGAAAAGGATTTTAGCACAGTGTCTGAGTAAGAAGGAGGGCAGGGGATCAAGGGTACACATTGTAAGTGACGAGGACAACAGGAGGTCAAAGCCAGACGGAATGTGCGTCTCCAAACGGAAAATCCATTCCGTTTCTCTCCTGAGGAGACGTCATTCTATTACCTCCTCTATTGATAGCACCTTGTTTAGGAAACCCTGTATGGGCAATACGATTTTGAGGTGTGACTCTAGCCATCCTCCACAGGTATTTAAAGGGATACCGTATACAGTAGTCAGTTTCTTAGGATACGTCATAACTGTTCCACTCAGGAGGAATTTCGCAATAAATCCCTTGAGTTGTTTCATCGCCTCAGAGCTAGAGGCTACTCTTCAAGGTCTCTTATTAAAGGATAAGTGTACTGTAAAATCAAGTTATGTTCATTTGGAAGCTGCAGCTTTAAAAATACCGTTGCCTTTTTTTTTTTCCCCTATGTCCCTCCAGAGCCTAGCTTTGTGCCTTGGAAGTTGCTGACATCTTGTTACTGGTTTGCTGAATGTTAAGCTCCGCCCCTCTGAGATTTCCTCTGCTTTCTCCTGCTTGAGCCTCAAACAGTAATGCCTGTGAGTTCCGTGCACGTGCGTCTCTATTATCTAAGAGCCCCATATCCCACAAACATAAATGTGGGATATGGGGCTTCCCTTAAAGAGAATCGGAGCCCTAATATGCCTATTATTTTTTCTACTAAGTACAGTAATCAATTTAATGAGATTTCTTGTATTATTAAGCATCATATACCGGTGCTACATGGGGATGATCTGCTCCATAGAGTGCTAGAAACAGGGTGGAAAATAGTTCCAAAAAGAGCTAAAAATCTTAGGGATATAGTAGCCCCTAGTACATTCCGGGAGCTAGGGAAGATACAGTATGGCTTAGGACTAAAGGTACATTTAAATGCGGCAGCAGCCGCTGTTCGGTGTATCAATATCAGACGGAATCCTCTTTTTGTAGTAGTGTGACCAAAAAGGAATATCAAATTCTACAATATATCAATTGTAACAGTGTTTTAATTATATATTTGATTACTTGTAGAAAATGCTACAAACAGTATGTAGGTTGCACTAGTCGTCCATTCAGACAATGCGTGTGTGAACATGTTAGGGCCATTAAAGTGTATCTCCACTGATAAAAGTCACCTGGGTTGTAAGGATAGATATGTGTAAGGTGGATATGTACCTGCAGTATCCTGTGTGTTTTCAACCATCCCTCTCAGAGTTAGACACAAAAAAAATCTTTATTAAAAACAACAAAGGTTTTAACTTTTTCTCCCCTGTCTCTCTCTGCATGATCAGCTTTAAAAATGAACTAAGAGAGTCAGCCAAGTGGGTGTGTCTGCTACCATGATGATGCGCATTGAGTGACAGCACTCTCAGTACAGGGGAAGACACACCCCCAGGAACCTGCACAACTTTCCCATGCTGCTGCAATCAAAAGAAAGTGAATTCTGGGGGGAAAAAGGGGGAGGGTTGGGGGATGGTGTACTTTAAAATAAACCAAAAAAAATGCTTTTTCCTCAGTGGAGATACCCTTTAAGCAACAGGATATCAACAGTCCAGTGGCTAGACATTTTATGAGTTGCAACAACTCTGATACTAATTGTATAAGTATTCAGGGTATTAAGAGAATGCTTGCTCCCTATAGAGGAGGTAATAGAATGACATCTCCTCGGGAGAGAAACGGAATGGGTTTTCCGTTTGGAGACGCGCATTCCGTCTGGCTTGAATAGAGCATGGGATGTATCCTGTTTTGTAGATCTGTAGAATATACATGACTCTACTTACTTTCTGCTTTTACCTTTTTCTTTCTGTTCCTTCCATATGGGTTAAACTTATTACTTAGGTTATATGTTACTTTTTTGACTTTTCACATATATGCATACTTATTTGTTTTGATATTGTTTATTATTTGTATTTGTTTATTGTTTATATCTTTAGATATTTGTTTTACGTTTTTTGTATGTTTTGCATTTTTTTGCATTTTCTTTATTTGTATTTGTTTTTTGGGTTAACTTTTCATTTACTTTGTTACCTCCCCTTTAGTGGGTGGGCCTTGCTTCCCTTTAAAAGGAAGTGAGATGTTTTCACTGCCATGCCTCTGATGAAGTGTTTTCAAAAACATGAAATGCGTCAGGCTATGGCGTCTTGTGATTTGTTTGTATATATGTAAGCTCTAATACAATTACTCTGCTTTTATGAGAGTTTGCTGCGTGTTCACCGGGTAGCACCCCCCATTCTTGTTCTTGGACGTTTTGTTTGTTAGCATGAGAGCGTGTGTTAAGGAGGCCACAGGAAAAAGGAAGAAGCGAAGGTGAAAGAGTAGAGACAGTTATAATATTAGAAAGATTAGAGCCTCTAAAGGAATAAGTAGGGGGGGTAGAAATGCGAGGATGACGGCAGATGGAAATGTTGCAAGGTCCAGGGTAGGGAGAAATATCCCCAGCAGCAAGAAGGAGAATAATAAACAGGGAGTGGAGGTGGGATAAGGATTTGTACTAAAGGTTCCTGGGATGTTTGGACTTGGTGAAAGGAACAGCATATTGTAAGTGCTGGTAGAGCGTGAAGGAATACTGGTAATTGGATGGAAGAAGAGAGGCAGAGCTAATGACAGAATAGGGATAGGCAGAGAATGAATGAGAAGGAGATTTTGAAGCCAGGGAGTAGATAAGACTAAACCAGAGCACAATTCTAAACATTGTTGAAACACCGTAAAAGTCAGCAGTTTACCTTGTCGATCTCCTTGTTAAAGGGGAAGTTCAGTGGAAATACATGTACTTTTCAGAAAAAAGAGCAGTATATTTTCATCTCAATGACCTTAATCTGCCCATTCAGCATTTTGTCTGTGTATAAATAAATGCAACTGAAATACTGACTTCCTGTTTGCAGGACCCCTAGTAGAGACCGTTATGGTCTTGCCCTTGACCCAGCGCCTGGGTTGATTCAGTTGCTCAGTAGAGATCTGAGCCTCTTTGACCCATCCAACAGCCAATCAGTAGAAATTACTGTTAGGAACATTCCAAGGAAGTGGTGCATCCTGGGAAGAGGAAGGACCGTTAGAACTTGAAATGTCAGTTCACTAATGTCATCAGCAGGGAACAGCAAAGGGTATGAAAAATGAAAAAACTGATTTTTAAAAATGGAAGAGAATATGTAGCATAACTACATGCATTACACAAACTAACAATTAAACAAATATTGATAATTTCCACTGAACTGTCCCTTTAAACTCCAATATCATTTAGGATAACTTCACTTTGGATGAGCTTCAGTTTGGATGGACTTCCCAGCAAAGCTACTCCTTGCAAAACATGACTCAGTTCTGATGATTTTGCAAGATGCTTCAATTACTTTCCTCAACTGGATAGGTGGCAGGTAAAGATTTTACATTTACATAACAGGACAAGATTCCTCAGTCACTGCATAATGACAATTAGTCATTGTCCCAGAGCCCATAACCAATTAAAATCAGTAAATCGAACTGCTCATTATAAGGAGGCTTCTCATTGCAGAAGTATTGTGTATCATTTATTAGCTTTTAAGCTGTGCCACAAAGCAGGGGAAAGGGTAAATATTTAGCAAAACATTACAAAAAATAATATATTGCAATATTCATTAGGACACTTCCTGCATGTTTACTTTTCCTTGTTATGATTATTTCATTCCCCATTATTTCTAGATTTAAATGGCATTAAGTCTAAAGTACTACAAATTCTCTTCTTTTTCTTCTATCTCAAATCAATGTTTACTTCTGTTTAGCTCACAGCAATTTATATTCTATGTCTATCCTGTACTCCTTTTTATCTGATGCCCTTCTTATGTGACATTAGTGTTCCATTGATTTATTGGGACTCTAGCTCGCTCACTGTTACAATTCATGAACTTAATTCATCTGTTAATACAGAAAAGGCCTCTGCTTCATTTTTAACACTTTCTTTTCCCCCACAGTATACTCACCTTTTCCCTGATCCACTGCAGCATAGTACCCAGAGTGAGGACCTAAAATCGCTAAGTCCTCACCCTGGGCACTTTCCCTAACTCCTGCACTACTTACTGCAAATCTGCTTCAGCGATCCGCACTGTTCCACCTCTCTTCTACTGTCAGTGACAGCCGCGGGACAGCCAATTGGAAGACACGCCTCCTTGCAGAGGACATCTTCCTATTGACTGCAATCTCAATCTGTCACTGAAGCAGGAAGAGTGGAGGAATGGAATGACGATTTTAGGTCCTCACCCTGGGTACTATGCTGCCATGGAGGAAGAGGAGCGAGGGTTAGGTGAGTACAATTGTCCTTAATTTGACTATATCAGGTGAGCAGGAGCAGTGTCGGACTGGGGCATTGGGGCACACCAGGAAATGTGAGACCAGGGAACCAACAAGGACAAGTTTAAGGGCCCACCTCATATTTCATATCTATTATCACTTTATGTACATTTTATCTATTTACTCCTAATGTCTCCTATTGTTTATTATTGCTTGTTGCATTGCTTACTGTCCCTTTAGCTCTGTATTTAAATTTAGCTGTTTTGTCTGTTTTCTTGAGCAAATGGTCAGTGGGCCCACCAGGGGATTCCCCTGTAACCCTGTGGGCCAGGATGGACACTGAGCAGGATGGAATTATATCATAAACAATGCCTCCATAGTCCATATCAACAACTTTTCTGCTTGCATTATAAATCCTGAGTTATGTTGTAGAAAAAAAATCCCCCCATGCCTTCATGTAGCCATTAAAATAAGCAACACCGATTACTTATTATAAAGTACCTTACCTCCTGGGCTGCCTCCTTTACAGTGCTGGGAAGCACATTAAACATCTCTAAAACACTGCAAAAATAATTTAAGTTTATTAGAAAAGTCAAGAGGGCAGCACTTTTTACAAATTTACTGTAACTCAAATTCAGCCTTTCATTCCCCTTTAAGCCACATTAACGCGAGGCTCTAAAATAACTTGGCACATCTTCTAGAGAAAACTCTGCTTGTATCGCCTCGGACGAATCCCTGCATACAACAACAGCTATAATGGTGTTCATGGCACTTTAGAGAATTATTCCCTTAAGTCTCCTGCTGCCTGCCGTCTTACTGAGAAAATGACTGACAAAGACAATAAAGAGACATCTTACCAAGGTACAATTTTTCTGGCTTTCCAATAAGAGGATAAAAAACCACTAACGATTTTTTGAGCTTTATAAATTCCTTATTTGCCAGAGGCATCCCAGATATTGCAGCTCAAAAACACAAGTTTCCTTCCTTTTCATTGTTTCTCATAGAAGGTCGGCTTTGTCAGGTTTTTCTATACTCAGTATGTACCACAGTATGTACAATATATATTGAAGTAAAGACAGCGTCATGTATACCGTAGAATCATTTTGTAGGCGTGATCCTGTAGCACCTAACAAGTAATGTAGTAACATCCAGATGTGATTCTCCATGTCACAGCAGGTCAGATCAAATTTTATAGCAGTGAACACATTGGGCCATGTTTATAAAGGCCCTGTATAGCTTTTTAGAGATATCGCACCTTTAATGATTGGTTTAGCGATCATTAATTTACTATCGTTATCGTAAATTACCAATACCAATCGTAGTCTATGATACCGCAATCCTAGATTTACTATCCCCATAGAATACCATTGCAGTACTTTACTACCACATGGTATTCTATGATCGAACTTTCGTTATTAACGAACATTCGGCGTAAATGTACGATAACACACGTTTTTAAATAGGGCCCATTATTCAGTAATATAAATTTCTACAAACTCAGCATGTGTCTATACATAAGTCTTACTTGTCCAAATCAAGTTTAACGCAAATCTTTAATTGAAAAATAACAAAAAACATGGGAAAGCCATTATGATTAAAGGAGAACTATAGTGCATGTAAACTGGATGTGTTGGTGCTCCTCAAGGAACCCTACCTACCTGCCACCAGAAGTTTTCAATTTTAAAAAGATCATTTTTACAGTGTTGTCCTTTGATAATAACCAAAAAAATTTTTAAAAAATATTTAAAGGTACCTAAAGCCTCTAATTATTTTTAGCCTTTGTTGTGTGTTTTGACTCTATAGTCTTTGGCTGCAGAAAAGCCCACTAAGGGCTTGTTCACACTACATCAGTTTGTATCCGTTTTTCAAACGCAGGTGCGCTTAAAAAAATGGACAGACAGTAAAACCCCATAGGATTTCATAATATCGTTCACACCTGCTGCGTTACAATCCGTTCCATTCCAGTCCGTTTAAAAAATCTATTCAATACACATTGTGAAAAAATGGTTACAAACTGACAGAAACACATGCTGTGCGTTTCTGTCAGTTTCTAGTGTGAACGTAGCCTAAAGTGAATATTTATAAAGGATCACTATTTTCACTATTGCAGTTATTATAAAGCCAATCATTTTTGCTGTAATATCTTCTCTTTTCGCTGTGATACCGGACTTAATGCAATGTCGCCATATTCATTGTGCCTGTATTGTGTCGAAAAGAGGAAATAGCTGCAAGCAAAGGTGACCCAGTCTATATATATGGCCACTTTTTGCCTCTTCAGACTTGGGGAGTCTAAATGGCCAAACTTAATGAAAAGAAGTTAACAAACCTTAATAAATATGCCCCTAAATATTTGAGTCACTATGAATAATGAGGTTTCCATGGTGGGGAATGTCGTGACTTTGATTCATTCTGAAGGTGAACTAAGTACTGATCAGATTTAGTAAAACAGTCAGGAAAATGATTGTGCAGGTTCTGCAGGCTTGTTCTCTGTGTCAGTGGATTGTCTCATTTAATACCATGAAAGCAGTGGGGCTGAGTCTGACCTGGAACAGGGCCCACAAACTAACTACTGTAATTTGATGTTCATTTAATTACTAAATCGCTATTCTGGGCTCTGCGGTGCTAGCCAATTCAGCAATATAGATAGCTCATTATGCAAGAGGCTTTCTGATTGGAGACACCCAGCGCATAATATATTAACGCGTTTATGTTACACATTTTTATTTTTACTTACACACATTGCCTCACCGACACACATAGTACGAAGAGCGAACATCAGGGAGCAGACCGCTCCGGAATTAGGACTCAGGCTTGGTAGGTGTCATCGTAAAACTTTTATTTCAACCATATGTAAACATCAATCAAAGCTGTAAAAGCATCACAAAGGTGCAACCAAACCAGCGTTTCCCGGCGTTCCTGCCGCTTCATCAGAGACCCACAAAGGGAGACACACATAGCTAGCTAAATGCATATATGGCTGATACAAAAAAAAACTTAAATTGTAAATGTGGTGCCGTAAGTTTCAATCTTAGGATCATTTCTTGAAATCATAATAACTAATAATATACTACAATTTATTCAGAGTAATTTAATTAGAAGTCTTTACCTTTGATTTCAGTTCCCATACAGAAATGACTTTGTGTGTCTGACATGTCATTAGCGTTACTATACAAAACACAATGAAACAATATTTAACAAACCATCGGGATTCAATAAAAGTTCTTATTGTTTAAAATGGTGCTAATTTTGCCCCAACCAATCAGATCTTATTTAACATTTGAAAGCTAACATCTGATTAGTTGGGGCAAAATTAGCACCATTTTTAACAATAAGAACTTTTATTGAATAACCCTGCTTATTTTTACAATAACAAAGGGCATAGATGATATATGTTTAATACATTTTAATGAGAAAAGAAATGGGGGATGGTTGTCCATGAAAGTCTTGGTGTAGCTGGTGGAAAACTTGTTATCACGTTTTCATAACAGGAATTGCCTTGTGGCTATGAAAAAAAAAAAACACAAACTGACATGCTGTGTTCCCTTTAAGGTGGGCCAGCAACTGTACTTGAAAAAGAACCATAGGATTATTAAACCACAATCCATTGCTGCAAGCACATAGCTATTCATAGCACTATGTTCAGCAGCTTTCGTGTGGAGCTAAATTGACTTTTTACATAAATAAATTGCCTAATGGGTGTTGCAATTCTGTAATTTGCATTCTCTGCTTGTCTACTGTAATGGCCACTTGTGATCAGTAAAAAATATTTTATTTTAGCATCTATATGCTACTTTGATTGCATTACATTCTATTGAGACCACCTTCCTTTTTTTTTTTTGAAAGTTGCCTGTTTCATCCACCGTTGTGCAATCCTGCCTTCTTTGTAACACAGAGCAATGTCTTTCAGTTGTCTTCATCAATCTAACTGCATTGGTCCTATCAAATCGTAGTATTTGTTTACTAGGACACATTGAGTGCAGATTACTTTATGTAAGCCATGGTGTGGTGACATATATACTGGTTTTTCACATATAATTAGGAATATGCCAGCCTCAGAGGTATGTTGAAGCAGTGCAGGGGGCAAACAAAACGTTTAAAGGGAACTACAGCAGCAGCAGGATGTAGCAAACATTGATAATAGTAAGTATTTTTCAATGCTGTATATTAGATAACCCCAAAATCGAATTTTAATTCTTTTTTTTTTTTTTTACAAAAAATGTTTGCTACGGCATTCTTTGTAAAGTTTCTTGTCATGATTGTTTGTTGGTGATTCTATCCCTTTAAATTGAAATTCCTTACACCATGGTGGGTTTGAATTAAGAATAGTTTTGTACAACAGTACAGACGTGAGATTTTGACAGGCGATGAATGAGCTCCCATGAACGATAATCGTATGTGTGTATGGCTTTTTGCTCGGGCACCATTAGTGATATGACCTGGTGGATCAATAAACGATACCCAACCAAGTGGCCATACATGTACGGTTATAATGCAGTGTGGGCGGTTATAGTGCAGTCGCCCTCTCGTTTATTGCTGTTTGCATGCAAAATTGCATGTCTGTACCAGCCTTCAGAGTTTGACCATACCTTGAAACTATAATTCTTCCCAACCACCACTGTATAATTTTTTTGTTGATCTGCCCCCTATTTCTTTAGATATCCAATCTAAAACTTCTTATACTGTATTTCAGCTGTCAATCAAGTTCCTTGATCTCAAAAACTATTCTTCTGTGAGTAGTTGTACTATAGCTGGAATGGTGCCAGAGTTTTGACAATTGGAATGCTGTATGCTGTGTGCAGACTTGACAGTTGGTTTGTGGGAAAAGTCAGGTCGGATGGAAGTGGGAGTTGTTAAAAGAGGAAGGGGGGATACTGCTCCTAAACAAAATGTGTGCTGGATTGAAGGCATGCAGCAACACACGCAAATCAAAGTGCTACTTACATGTATTCAATTTTAGATTAAGATGAGGCAAAGTCATTTTTCAGTATAGTGTCCCTTTAATTGAAACTCACCTTGGTAAGGAAATGGTTAAAGCTCCTTTAAAACATCTCCTATATGGAATCTTCAGGATTAAAGGGGAACTGATGAATGTATGTTTTTTTTATCAATTCTAAAAGTAAATATATAGCAATCAGAACTACCGATAATAAAATGTAAAAGTACATACAAGTATATTATAACAAATAAAAACCATCAAATAATAATATACCAAGTTTTGGTTCAAAGTTGCTAATTAAAGTAAGAAACATGTTAGGATATCGAATGCTGTTTAATTAGGAATCAATTATCATGAGCTAATCATTTTCTTCTCGATAGCTATTTAATATTCCTGGCAGATTTCATTCTTCTGGAACCATCTGTGTTAACCCATTAAATCTCTCTGCATCTGGGCGATGGATATTTCATGCTGGTATCAATTGTATTCTATAAGGGTTTTAGTAGATGTGTCTCCTTATTTCCCCCCCATTACATTTCACCATTTTAATTTGCAGCACAGCAGGAACTGTATGTAGAAGCTTTAATTAACAGCACTATATTTACAGCAAATCTTAAACAAAGCAGCTCCAGTAGTTATTAAACTTCTTTTTAATTAGAGTAGAATTTCTGCAACTCTTTACTGCTCACAGCGTTATGTGTCTGCGTGTTTCATTACAATTATGCAATGAATCGATGAACAATTTCATTTATTTTTAGGCTGCTTTGTGACAGATTCACACACCAATAGTTGTTAAGCGCAATGCTTTCACACATTAGATGGATGGAACGCGAGGCTATCTGGTCATGGCAGTTAAAGATGTCAAACCGTATTATCCAGTTGAAAAGTAACAGAGATAACTTTGTTCATCGGCTTGAAAAAGTAACTGAAATGTTCAGAAAGCTTCCTTGTCTGTGGTTGTCAGGTCACTGAGAAGTTAATAAACACTGAATGAATGACAATTAATGCAGGTTAAATGCAATTATTGCAGCCCTGATAGGTAGACATATTTAGGTTGTCCTTTAATCAGCATATGATCTGGAAACCTTTTGTAGTGTCAGGCGAGGGTGCTGAGGCTCACCATGAAGTTAAAGACCAAGGGCCCACCAGGAAGCATTAAGGGGACCACTTAACTTTCATCTTTTAATTTCCTACCATTTTACATATCTGTCTTATTCCTGAATTCTTCCAATTTCTTATTCTCCCCTGGTCACTGTATCTACATTTTAACAATTGTGTCTGTGTTCCAAAGACTGTGGGCCCACTGAAGGCTCCCGAGTATCCTGAGACATTCTGCCTTTGCATCTAGTTCCTATGAGACCTCAGCATGGTCCAGCAGTGGATCAAATAAAACTCTCTGTATTTAGCCCTATACCACTAGTTCACATAAAGAGATCTGTGTTTACATTTCTACTATTTGTACCTTTTTGAGAATATATTGGTCAAGGGCACTTAAATGAATTGTACACTGAAAAAATGACTTAAATCTATAAATTAATACATGTAAGCAGCACTTACTGTGATGTTTGTGTTGCTGCATGACTTCAACCCAGTACTTGTTTTGCTCACGTTTAGTCCCCCACCCCCTGCCAGACTAACTGACTCGCTATGATGGCAAACATGCTCTGTAATCCACATGAGGCAGCATTGGGAGAATTTCCCACAATTCAGTTCATGTGGGGCAGAATGGTGGCTTAGTGGTTAGCACTGATGCCTTGCAGCGCTGAGGTCCTGAGTTAGATTCCACCCTTGGACACATCTGCAAGGAGTTTGTATGTTCTCCCTGTGCTTCCGTGGGTTTCCTCCAGGCACTCCGGTTTCCCCCACAATCATAAAGACATAAAGTGCTAAGATTGTAAGCTCTTTGGGGCAGGGTCTGATGTAAATTGAGTAAATAATTGTAAAGCTCTGCAGAATATGTAGCACTATATAAGAAATAAAATACATACATACATACCAACTGTTGCCATTCCAGCTACAGCAAAACTATAATAAACAGAAGAGTATATGATACTAAGGGATTTGATTGACAGCAAAAATGTAAGATGTTTCAGACTGGCTATCTAAAGAAATAGGGGAACGGATCATGAAAAAAATGGTACAGCGATTGTAGGGAAGAAATAACACTTCTCTTCTGTCAACAGAAGCTGCCATAGGTTGGAGTTGTTTTCATACCTTGGACAATTTTTTTTTAATGTGTGTTCTAGGACCTGGAGTCTGTAGGCTTTGTAGGGCTTTGGCTGGGATGATGTCTCCACATCCACATCTGGTGGTGATAAAGTACTGTTAATTATTAATGCCCTGGGTTGGAACATACATCTTTATATGAGAACTACACAGCTATTAGTGATTTTATTTCATTGTTAATATAAAATACTTAGGGTAGAGAGGTAGGATTGATTATTCCTATCTCCTAGTTTGCTTTCCTTAAGGAGTGCCAGAGTAGAAAAAAACACTTTGTGCTCATCTGGGTTTTCTGCCATGCTTCCTCCGATTTCCATTTCTATCTTTAAAATAGAGGTGACAGTACACAAAGCTGGCAGATGAAACCAGAGGTGCAAAAAGGCATTTTCTGTCTGGTGCTACTCAAGGAAAGCATATTAGAAATTTGTAATACACTGGCAGCAATATAAAAACAAGAAAATAATGAGAGGAACCTTAATCACAATCCTGGCAGCTTCATAAGGATAGGAAGCTCCAAAACATATTCCCAGACCCACCACTTCTAAAAAGACTTATAACAAGAAGCGCCTTGATACAACAAAAATGGAACCTATCCCTTTGGCAAAAAACAATGCAAAACCTGCCCACACATCTGTAATTCAGACAAAATACAGATTCCAGGCACATTAGAGGAATACAGCATCCATGGCCAATACAACTGCTCTTCATCCAACGTGGTGTACTTAATACAGTGCACTAGATGCCCAGCAGGAGGGACTGGACAAAGCCTGAAAAAGAGAAATACACACCACCACTAAAAAACAGAGAACCATTTTAAGGGAACCATTTTAACAGCCCTCACCACTCCTTAAACAATCTAAGAATCTTGGTCCTTAAAGGGCACGTCCACCCCCAAAACTATAATTCCCCCCCACTACTGGCCCCATTGTGTAGTGTAGTTTAATCCTTACCTCACATCCCAGCTCCATATGGTTCTCCTGTAGTCCCCCCCCAAAGTCCCAAAAACTGCCCACCAGGAGGATAGCAGAGTCCATATGGGACTCTGCCTCCTGTCTGACCTCCGGGAGAAGTTTGGCATGCGTACTGCAGCCCTTCTCCCCCTCCCTCCCCCTCCTGGGCGCGGTGGAGGAAAGAGGGAAGGTAAGTAAAGTTTTGGCCATTTTCTGACAATACTAACATAGCGGTTGGGGCTGGGGGGACAGGGGGAATGTTTGGTGAAAAAAAATTAATGAAAACTTTCAACTCTCTGGAGAAGGGACTGAACCTGGGCCTTGGATTTATGGCAAACTATATAGATTAAGAACTGTCAGCACCAAGACAGAAATACAAACATCTGTAGAGACATTGGAATTCCTTTTACTTCACACTTCAGTAACTTACCATTATTTATATCAGCCACTTTGATCCACAGTATCTTGTACCTTATCTGTTTGTCCCTTGGAGACCCCTTTATATGACTTTTTTAACACACTGATATTCCTTTTTTCTGGTTATTTGATGTATGAGCTGAATGTTGTATAAATATATTTATATATCAGAGAGCACCACAGCTTCATTTTAATCAGCTTGAAAAAGGAACTGGGATGTTCTAAAAGCTTGTTATGACTATCTTAGTTAGCCAATAAAGATATCACCTTTATACCACTTTTTTTATTTCAAATGGGTTACCTGTAAACATTTTGACAGGCTAAACACCAGCTCTTCCTGAATCCTGACAGATAAATGTAATAGAAAAACCACGTTTTTATTAATCCATCCACAATACTAAAAATAGACACTTTGAGCATAATTTACCCAGAGCTGCAATCGTTACGAGCAGGGCTTCAAGCGCCTATTCAATATACCGTATATACTCGAATATAAGTCGAGGTACCTATTTTTACCTGAAAAATTTGTAAAAACTGATTGACTCGAGTATAAGTCGAGGGTAGAAATTATCACCACTACTGCCTGATTCTGTGTTGTTTTTAGGCTTTAGTTGCCCTTTAAATGACAGCAGAATTCCCATACATGAATCCCATACAGTAATAGCCAAATCCAGTACCTGTAACCTCCAATTCCTTGGCACTCCAGATGTTTGGAAACTACAACTCCCAGCATGCTTTGTTGCAGGGAGTTACAGTTTCTAAACATGTGGAGTGGCAAGGTTCAGTAAACTTTTAATTAAGCTTACCATCATTTACAATTCTCCTGAACCCCATATTGTAAAGGGCACTCTGACACCCATATAGTAAAGGACACTCTGACCCCCATATAGTAAAGGGCACTCTGACCCCATATAGTAAAGGACTCTCTGACCCCAATAGTTAAAAATGTCACCTGAGAGTTGTAGTTTTAAGCTGTCATTTGCACTGTACTAGCAGCAGTTTTTTTTGCCCCAAACTGAGGAGACCCATCAGATTTACAGCATCCACATGAGCAGTGACAGTGCTGAGTGAGTCCAGCAGCCAGACTACAGGAAGCAGGAAGTGTAAAGGCAGATTAGCTCCTGTAACTTTCTATGCAGGTTAACACAGCGCCACCTACTGGTTACTATTCGCAATTGCAGAATTTGGATCTAAATTAGGACTTGATCCGAGTATAAGTCGAGGTTAGGTTTTCAGGCTAATTTTAAAGCCTGAAAAATTCGACTTATACTCGAGTATATACGGCTCTTGGTAAATCAAGTTATTCTAGCGACAAAAAGCTGCACTATTGAATATTGAATATGACTAGTGAAACGTCTGCAAGAACAAAACTTAAAGTCCAGTTGATCTAACTGAATACAACAGATATACCATTACCTGGATAAATGAGAACCTTCACAAGCAGTCCCACTGATACAAGTTATATGGGAAAGGTCTCAAAGAAATAGAAATATTTTGCCAGGTCTCTTATTACTATGCCAACTGCAGTATCCTATAATTGAATGATAGATTCTGAATTGAGAGAGCCATTCGGATGACTAGCGAAACCTGTTCAAGAACTAAACTTCAAGTCCAGTTGATCTAACTGAATACAACAGATATACCATGACATGGATGAATGAATATTACAGATATACCATGACATGGATGAATGAGAACCTTCACAAGCGTAATGTTGAATAGGGTCATGATGGCTGCACGGTTCGCTGAAATGAGACATGTTGTACATTTACTCACATTTATGTCGAAACTCTCAGTGCTTTACCAGTCTCTATTTCTGCACAGGCCCTTTATTGCAAGCAGTTGCCCTGTACATGCAATTATTTCCTTACCAGGTTAGCTTTTTATCTTTTTGATGTACATGTATTGTCCTCCTCAGTGTCCCAAATCTAGAGTCCCCCCTCTGTCCTAAATCCAGAGTCACCCCTGTCACAAATCCAGAGTTTCCCTCTGTCCCAAATACAGGGTCCCCCCTCTGTCCCAAAACTAGGGTCCCCCCTATGTCCTAAATCCAGCCCCCCATCTGCCCCAAATCCAGGGTCCCTCCTCTGTCCAAACTCCAGGCCCCCCCTCTGCCCCAAACCCAGAGTCCCCCCTCTGTCCTAAATCCAGCATCCCATCTGTCCCAAATCCAGGGTCCCTCCTCTGTCCCAAATCCAGGGCCCCCCTCTGTCCCAAATCTAGCCCTCCCCCTAAAATCCAATCCCAGGGTCACCCCCTCTGTCCCAAATCCAGGGTCCCCCCTCTGTCCCAAATCCAGGATCCCCCCTCTGCCCCAAATCCAGGGTCCCTTCTCTGTCCCAAATCCAGGGCCCCCCCTCTGTCCCAAATCCAGGGTCTCCCCTCTATCCCAAATCCAGGGGTTCTCCCCCACTGTCCCAAATCCAGGGCCCCCCTCTGTCCTAAATACAGCCCCCCCCTCTGTCCCAAATACAGCCCCCCCGTCAAAAACCCATATATATACTAGCAAAAGTGTGCCCGTTGGTGCACAATGGAAACTGTGTGTGTGTATGTTTTGCTATGTGTAGATATAGTGGATATAGAATCTTTACACAGGTATATTTTAAACTGTTACTCAGACAGCCACCAGCTTTCAGAGGAACCAAATGGGATAATTCTGCAGGTCTGAGAGTAGACCTAGGCAATCCTGCCACACTGTGTGGTTGAAACTAAATAGCATATACCTCACAGCATCATGTTATTATAATAGCATTGCCCTAATAATCTAACATATAAACAAACATTTGTCATTCCCAGTTTACCTAAAGAAATGGATTTATCTTTTATATACTCTTTTATACAGATCTAATTGCTTCAGAGCAATTTTTAATAACTGATACCTGCTTTTTATTTCAGTATTACAGTAAATCCTTGGTATACCTGCCTGGCTTTACTACTAAGCAAAAGGCTAAGGACTTGCCAGCGAGCACCTTTATCCCAACCATTAACAGTGGCTGCCAATTCAAATTGTTATAGCCAATCAGTCCACTCCCTAGTTACCCTATCAAATGGGTCAGATTTAAAAATAGGTTTGGCAATTGGGCCTGGTAGAGCTACGGAGTGTAATTGGGGAATTTCATCTGCAGGTACAAGGACAGGAGGATTTAAATCAATACTATCAGTAGCAGCCTCCATAGCTTAATACAGAGAACAAATATACAAAGAAAACAGGGAGAATAAATGGTATTACCAGCATCACTGCCACCAATTTGTACCAGATCACTGCTTTATGGAAGGGTTATGGGTAGCATGGCACACAGTGGGTTACTCTGGTGGTCTGGCACAAAGCAGACACTGCACATAAACAGGTTCCCTACATAACATGTGCAGCAATCAGGGGTGTCCCTGTCTATGGTGCATCACTTTGAATATTGACCAGGCCTGTATAGTGTGTGTCCTTGTAAGTTGGTGTACACTTATCTGTTGCCTCAGAGTTTGTATCCAATAAGGTAAATTGTATGTCCAATAATCTGTCCTCCCAACAGGTGGTAACAGGATCTTATACACAGGATCTTGTGTTGCAGTCAATATCTCTCCAAAGCGCACACCACAATCCACTTTCACTTTCTGTCCTCCTAGCCATAGAGAGCAGGGATTTCTTGTCTTTTATTACTCACTGATGCCACCTGCAGGCTGGAGATGTTATATAAGGAGCCTTGGTGTATATGTCCATTACAATACACATCACATCCTGTGTAGCAGACAGAAACTTTTTCTGGATTACACTTCCTTCACATGGAGCAGACCCAGGGGGTGTGGTTTAAGCTGCCATTTGACCATTCCATTTTGAAATAGGGATCTCAGCTCTGTAAGTAAGTTTATGTATTTTGTATATTTTGTGTTGTACCTAATATAAGTCAGTGCTATTCTTTATATACATTTACTGATGGTCATTTAAATGGTAATAGTGAGATAGTACACACATACATATACACCTTTCCTATATGTAATATCATATACCCCCCACCATATTGGTAACTCCTAAAAACTCAATGCAATCTCCTATTACGATATAAATATATTTATATAATATAAGGGATATATGGGGTACGATTAGGGTGATATCCCTAGTATGATGCAATATGGGTATTATGTATTAATGTTTTGCTATGGTATATGGGTGTTTTATATTATTCAACATTTATTTGTGCCAATAAACAGTAGTAATAAAAATATCATATAATCAATAATCATCACCCAAACGCAGTAAGGAATAACCCAAGCGCTGTAAGGAAAAACCCTAACGCAGTAAGAAATTAACCGCAAGTACAGTAAGGAATTACCCAGCTACAGAATGGAATTACCCAAGAACAGTAAGGAATTACCCAAGAACAGTAAGGAATAGCTAACTAAACACACAGCTCTTCCTGAATCCTGACAGATAAATGTAATAGAAAAACCACGTTTTTATTAATCCATCCACATACTAAAAATAGACACTTTGAGCATAATTTACCCAGAGCTGCAATCGTTACGAGCAGGGCTTCAAGGCCTATTCAATATACCGTATATACTCGAATATAAGTCGAGGTACCTATTTTTACCTGAAAAATTTGTAAAAACTGATTGACTCGAGTATAAGTCGAGGGTAGAAATTATCACCACTACTGCCTGATTCTGTGTTGTTTTTAGGCTTTAGTTGCCCTTTAAATGACAGCAGAATTCCCATACATGAATCCCATACAGTAATAGCCAAATCCAGTACCTGTAACCTCCAATTCTTGGCACTCCAGATGTTTGGAAACTACAACTCCCAGCATGCTTGTTGCAGGGAGTTACAGTTTCTAAACATGTGGAGTGGCAAGGTTCAGTAAACTTTTAATTAAGCTTACCATCATTTACAATTCTCCTGAACCCCATATTGTAAAGGGCACTCTGACACCCATATAGTAAAGGACACTCTGAACCCCCATATAGTAAAGGGCACTCTGACCCCATATAGTAAAGGACTCTCTGACCCCAATAGTTAAAAATGTCACATGAGAGTTGTAGTTTTAAGCTGTCATTTGCACTGTACTAGCAGCAGTTTTTTTTGCCCCAAACTGAGGAGACCCATCAGATTTACAGCATCCACATGAGCAGTGACAGTGCTGAGTGAGTCCAGCAGCCAGACTACAGGAAGCAGGAAGTGTAAAGGCAGATTAGCTCCTGTAACTTTTATGCAGGTTAACACAGCGCCACCTACTGGTTACTATTCGCAATTGCAGAATTGGATCTAAATTAGGATTGATCCGAGTATAAGTCGAGGTTAGGTTTTCAGGCTAATTTTAAAGCCTGAAAAATTCGACTTATACTCGAGTATATACGGCTCTTGGTAAATCAAGTTATTCTAGCGACAAAAAGCTGCACTATTGAATATTGAATATGACTAGTGAAACGTCTGCAAGAACAAAACTTAAAGTCCAGTTGATCTAACTGAATACAACAGATATACCATTACCTGGATAAATGAGAACTTCACAAGCAGTCCCACTGATACAAGTTATATGGGAAAGGTCTCAAAGAAATAGAAATATTTTGCCAGGTCTCTTATTACTATGCCAACTGCAGTATCCTATAATTGAATGATAGATTCTGAATTGAGAGAGCCATTCGGATGACTAGCGAAACCTGTTCAAGAACTAAACTTCAAGTCCAGTTGATCTAACTGAATACAAAACAGATATACCATGACATGGATGAATGAATATTACAGATATACCATGACATGGATGAATGAGAACCTTCCAAGCGTAATGTTGAATAGGGTCATGATGGCTGCACGGTTCGCTGAAATGAGACATGTTGTACATTTACTCACATTTATGTCGAAACTCTCAGTGCTTTACCAGTCTCTATTTCGCACAGGCCCTTATTGCAAGCAGTTGCCCTGTACATGCAATTATTTCCTTACCAGGTTAGCTTTTATCTTTTGATGTACATGTATTGTCCTCCTCAGTGTCCCAAATCTAGAGTCCCCCCTCTGTCCTAAACCAGAGTCACCCCTGTCACAAATCCAGAGTTTCCCTCTGTCCCAAATACAGGGTCCCCCCTCTGTCCCAAAACTAGGGTCCCCCCTATGTCCTAAATCCAGCCCCCCATCTGTCCCAAATCCAGGGTCCCTCCTCTGCCAAATCCAGCCCCCCCTCTATCCCAAACCAGGGTCACCTCCTCTGTCCAAACTCCAGGCCCCCCCTCTGCCCCAAACCCAGAGTCCCCCCTCTGTCCTAAATCCAGCATCCCATCTGTCCCAAATCCAGGGTCCCTCCTCTGTCCCAATCCGGGCCCCCCTCTGTCCCAAATCTAGCCCTCCCCCTAAAATCCAATCCCAGGGTCACCCCCTCTGTCCCAAATCCAGGGTCCCCCTCTGTCCCAATCCAGGATCCCCCTCTGCCCCAAATCCAGGGTCCCTTCTCTGTCCCAATCCGGGCCCCCCTCTGTCCCAAATCCAGGGTCTCCCCTCTATCCCAAATCCAGGGGTTCTCCCCCACTGTCCCAAATCCAGGGCCCCCTCTGTCCTAAATACAGCCCCCCCCTCTGTCCCAAATACAGCCCCCCGTCAAAAACCCATATATATACTAGCAAAAGTGTGGCCGTTGGTGCACAATGGAAACTGTGTGTGTGTATGTTTGCTATGTGTAGATATAGTGGATATAGAATCTTTACACAGGTATATTTTAAACTGTTACTCAGACAGCCACCAGCTTTCAGAGGAACCAAATGGGATAATTCTGCAGGTCTGAGAGTAGACCTAGGCAATCCTGCCACACTGTGTGGTTGAAACTAAATAGCATATACCTCACAGCATCATGTTATTATAATAGCATTGCCCTATAATCATAACATATAAACAAACATTTGTCATTCCCAGTTTACCTAAAGAAATGGATTTATCTTTATATACTCTTTTATACAGATCTAATTGCTTCAGAGCAATTTTTAATAACTGATACCTGCTTTTTATTTCAGTATTACAGTAAATCCTTGGTATACCTGCCTGGCTTTACTACTAAGCAAAAGGCTAAGGACTTGCCAGCGAGCACCTTTATCCCAACCATTAACAGTGGCTGCCAATTCAAATGTTATAGCCAATCAGTCCACTCCCTAGTTACCCTATCAAATGGGTCAGATTTAAAAATAGGTTTGGCAATTGGGCCTGGTAGAGCTACGGAGTGTAATTGGGGAATTTCATCTGGCAGGTACAAGGACAGGGGATTTAAATCAATACTATCAGTAGCAGCCTCCATAGCTTAATACAGAGAACAAATATACAAAGAAAACAGGGAGAATAAATGGTATTACCAGCATCACTGCCACCAATTTGTACCAGATCACTGCTTTATGGAAGGGTTATGGGTAGCATGGCACACAGTGGGTTACTCTGGTGGTCTGGCACAAAGCAGACACTGCACATAAACAGGTTCCCTACATACATGTGCAGCAATCAGGGGTTGTCCCGTCTATGGTGCATCACTTGAATATGACCAGGCCTGTAAGTGTGTGTCCTTGTAAGTTGGTGTACACTTATCTGTTGCCTCAGAGTTTGTATCCAATAAGGTAAATTGTATGTCCAATAATCTGTCCTCCAACAGGTGGTAACAGGATACTTATACACAGGATCTTGTGTTGCAGTCAATATCTCTCCAAGCGCAACCACACAATCCACTTTCACTTTCTGTCCTCCTAGCCATAGAGAGCAGGGATTTCTTGTCTTTTATTACTCACTGATGCCACCTGCAGGCTGGAGATGTTATATAAGGAGCCTTGGTGTATATGTCCATTACAATACACATCAATCCTGTGTAGCAGACAGAAACTTTTTCTGGATTACACTTCCTTCACATGGAGCAGACCCAGGGGGTGTGGTTTAAGCTGCCATTTGACCATTCCATTTTGAAATAGGGATCTCAGCTCTGTAAGTAAGTTTAGTATTTTGATATTTTGTGTTGTACCTAATATAAGTCAGTGCTATTCTTTATATACATTTACTGATGGTCATTTAAATGGTAATAGTGAGATAGTACACACATACATATACACCTTTCCTATATGTAATATCATATACCCCCCACCATATTGGTAACTCCTAAAAACTCAATGCAATCTCCATTACGATATAAATATATTATATAAATAAGGGATTATGGGGTACGATTAGGGTGATATCCCTAGTATGATGGCAATATGGGTATTATGTATTAATGTTTGCTATGGTATATGGGTGTTTTATATTTTCAACATTTATTTGTGCCAATAAACAGTAGTTAATAAAATATTCATATAATCAATAATCATCACCCAAACGCAGTAAGGAATAACCCAAGCGCTGTAAGGAAAAACCTAACGCAGTAAGAAATTAACCGCAAGTACAGTAAGGAATTACCCAGCTCAGTACAGATGGAATTACCCAAGAACAGTAAGGAATTACCCAAGAACAGTAAGGAATTGCCCAAAAAACAGTATGGAATTACCCAAGAACTGTAAGTTATTGCCCAAAGTACAGTAAGAAATAGCCCAAATACAGTAAGGATTTAACCAAGTACAGTAAGGAATACCCAAGTACAGTAAGAATTACCCAAGAACAGTAAGGAAACCCCTAAGTACAGTAAGGAATTGCCAAAGTACAGTAAGAAATCACCCAAACACAGTAAGGAATTACCCAGGTACAGTAAGGAATAACCCAAGCACAGTAAGAAATAACCCAAGTGCAGTACGGAATAACCAAAGTACAGAAAGGAATTGCCCAAGTATAGTAAGGAATCACCCAAGTACAGTAAGGAATCACCCAAGTACAGTAAGGAATAACCTAATACAGTAAGGAATACCCAAAAACAGTAAGGAATTACCCAAGAACAGTAAAAAAATAACCCAAATACAGTAAGGAATTATCCAAGTACAGTAAGGATTTACCCAGGTACAGTAAGGAATAACCCAAGCACAGAAAGAAATAACCCAAGTACAGTAAGGAATAAACCAAGTACAGTAAAGAATAACCCAATTACAGTAAGGAATAAACAAGTACAGTAATGAATAACCCAAGTACAGTAAGAAATTGTCCAAATACAGTAAGAAATACCCCAAGTACAGTAAGTAGCAACCCAAGTACAGTAAAGAATTGCCCAATCACAGTAACGAAATTACCCAAGTACAGTAAGGAATTACCCAAGTACAGTAAGGAATAACTCAAGTACAGTAAGGAATAACCCAAGTACAGTAAGGAATTGCCCAAGTACAGTAAGGAATTAACCAAGTACAGTAAGGAATCACCCAAACAACAGTAAGGAATTCACAACTACAGTAAGGAATTACCCAGGTACAGTAAGGAATAACCCAAGCATAGTAAGAAATAACCCAAAGTACAGTAAGGAATTGCCCAAGTACAGTAGAATAACCCAAGTACAGTAATAACCCAAGGTACAGTAAGGATAAAACCCAAGTACAGTAAGGAATGCCCGGACATAGTACCCAGAGTACAGTAAGAATAACCCAAGTACAGTAAGGAATTACCCAAACACAGTAAGGAATTACCCAAGTACAGTAAGGAACAACCCAGCTACAGTAAGGAATTGCCCAAGTACAGTAAGAAATAACCCAAGTACAGAAAGGAATTGCCCAAGTACAGTAATGGATTACCCAAAGTACAGTAAGGAATAACCCAAGTACTGTAAGGAATTGCCCAAGTACTGTAAGGAATTGCCCAAGTACAGTAAGGAATTGCCCAAGTACAGTAAGGAAAACCAAGTACAGTAAGGGCTTGCCAAGTACAGTAAAGAATAGCCAAGTACAGTAAGGAATTACCCAAGTACAGTAAGGAATGGCCAAGTACAGTAAGGAATAGCCCAGGTACAGTAAGAAATTACCGAGTACAGTAAGTAATTGCCCAGGTAAAGTAAGGAATTGCCCAAAAACAGTAAGGAATAGCCAAGAACAGTAAGGAATAGCCCAAACATAGTAAGGATTTAACCAAGTACAGTACGAATTATCCAAGTACAGTAAGGAATTACCCAAATTCAGTAAGGAATTACCCAAGAACAGTTAGTAATCAGCCAAACACTGTAAAGAATTACCCAATTACAGTAAGGAATTACCCGGTACAGTAAGGAATAACCCAAGCACAGTAAGAAATAACCCAAGTGCAGAACGGAATAACCAAAGTACAGAAAGGAACTGCCCAAGTACAGTAAGAAATAACCAAGTACAGTAAGGAATTATCCAAGTACAGTAAGGAATAACCTAATACAGTAAGGAATTACCCAAGAACAGTAAGGAATTACCCAAGAACAGAAAAAATAACCCAAATACAGTAAGGAATTATCCAAGTACAGTAAGGAATTACCCAGGTACAGTAAGGAAAAACCCAAGCAAAGAAAGAAATAAACCAAGTACAGTAAGGAATAACCCAAGTACAGTAATGAATTACCCAAGTCCAAATACAGTAAGAAATACTCCAAGTACAGTAAGTAGCAACCCAAGTACAGTAAGGAATTGCCCAATCACAGTAACGAATTACCCAAGTACAGTAAGGAAATACCCAAGTACAGTAAGGAATAACTCAAGTACAGTAAAGAATAACCCAAGTCAGTAAGGAATTGCCCAAGTACAGTAAGGAATTACCCAAGTACAGTAAGGAATCCCCAAACACAGTAAGGAATTACACAACTACAGTAAGGAATTACCCAGGTACAGTAAGGAATAACCCAAGCATAGTAAGAAATAACCAAAGTACAGTAAGGAATTGCCCAAGTACAGTAAGGAATAACCCAAGTGCAAGTAATAACCCAAGTACAGTAAGGAATTGCCCAAGTACAGTAAGGAATTACCCAAGTACAGTAAAGAATAACCCAAGTAAAGTAAGGAATTACCCAAACACAGTAAGGAATTACCCAAGTACAGTAAGGAAAACCCAAGTACTGTAAGGAATTGCCCAAGTACTGTAAGGAATTGCCCAAGTACAGTAAGGTATTGCCAAGTACAGTAAGGAATAACCCAAGTACAGTAAGGGCTTGCCCAAATACAGTAAAGAATAGCCCCAAGTACAGTAAGGAATTCCCCAGTACAGTAAGGAATGGCCCAAGTACAGTAAGGAATAGCCCAGGTACAGTAGAAATACCCGAGTACAGTAAGTAATTGCCCAGGTAAAGTAAGGAATTGCCCAAGAACAGTAAGGAAAGCCCAAGAACAGAAGGAAAGCCCAAACACATTAAGGATTTAACCAAGTACAGTAAGGAATTATCCAAGTACAGTAAGGAATTACCCAAGAACGTTAGTAATCACATAAGTACAGTAAGGAAATCCATAAGTACAGTAAGGAATTGCCCAAGTACAGTAAGGAATCAGCCAACACAGTAAGGATTTACCCAATTACAGTAAGGAATTACCCAGGTACAGTAAGGAATAACCCAAGCACAGTAAGAAATAACCCAAGTGCAGTACGGAATAAACAAAGTACAGAAAGGAACTGCCCAAATACAGTAAGGAATTACCCAAGTACAGTAAGGAATAACCCAATACAGTAAGGAATTATCTAAGTACAGTAAGGATTACCCAGGTACAGTAAGGAATTACCCAGGTACAGTAAGAAATTACCCAAGAACAGTTAGTAATTACCCAAGTACAGTAAGAAATAACCCAAATACAGTAAGGAATTATCCAAGTACAGTAAGGAATTACCCAAGTACAGTAAGGAATAACCAAGCACAGTAAGAAAAACCCAAGTACAGTAAGGAATAAACCAAGTACAGTAAGAAATTGTCCAAGTACAGTAAGAAATAATACAAGTACAGTACGGAATTACCCACGTACAGTAAGGAATTGCCCAAGTACAGTTAGAAATTGCCCAAGTACAGTAATAACCCAAGTACAGTAAGGAATAACCCAAGTACAGTAAGGAATTGCCCAAGTACAGTAAGGAATTACCCAAGTACAGTAAAGAATAACCCAAGTACAGTAAGGAATTACCCAAACACAGTAAGGAATTACCCAAGTACAGTAAGGAACAACCCAGCTACAGTAAGGAATTGCCCAAGTACAGTAAGAAATAACCCAAGTACAGAAAGGAATTGCCCAAGTACAGTAATGGATTACCCAAGTACAGTAAGGAATAACCCAAGTATGTAAGGAATTGCCCAAGTACTGTAAGGAATGCAAGTACAGTAAGGAATTGCCCAAGTACAGTAAGGAATTACCCAAGTACAGTAAGGAAGGCCCAAGTACAGTAAGGAATAGCCCAGGTACAGTAAGAAGAAATTACCCGAGTACAGTAAGTAATTGCCCAGGTAAAGTAAGGAATTGCCCAAGAACAGTAAGGAATAGCCCAAACATAGTAAGGATTTAACCAAGTACAGTACGGAATTATCCAGTACAGTAAGGAATTACCCAAATACGTAAGGAATTACCCAAGAACAGTAGTAATCAGCCAAACACAGTAAAGAATTACCCAATTACAGTAAGGAATACCCAGGTACAGTAAGGAATAACCCAAGTGCAGAACGGAATAACCAAGTACAGAAAGGAAACTGCCCAAGTACAGTAGAAGAAATAACCCAAGTACAGTAAGGATTATCCAAGTACAGTAAGGAATAAACTAATACAGTAAGGAATTACCCAAGAACAGTAAGGAATTACCCAAGAACAGTAAAAAATAACCCAAATACAGTAAGGAATTATCCAAGTACAGTAAGGAATTACCCAGGTACAGTAAGGAAAAACCCAAGCAAGAAAGAAATAACCCAAGTACAGTAAGGAATAACCCAAGTACAGTAAAGAATAACCCAATTACAGTAAGGAATAACACAAGTACAGTAATGAATAACCCAAGTACAGTAAGAAATTGTCCAAATACAGTAAGAAATACTCAAGTACAGTAAGTAGCAACCCAAGTACAGTAAGGAATTGCCCAATCACAGTAACGAATTACCAAGTACAGTAAGGAATTACCCAAGTACAGTAAGGAAAACCAAGTACAGTAAGGAATCCCAAGTACAGTAAGGAATTGCCCAAGTACGTAAGATCAGAGAGGAATCACCCAAACACAGTAAGGAATTACACGACTACAGTAAGGAATTACCCAGTACAGTAAGGAATAACCCAAGCATAGTAAGAAATAACCCAAGTACAGTAAGGAATTGCCCAAGTACAGTAAGGAATAACCCAAGTACAGTAATAGCCAAGTACAGTAAGGAATAACCCAAGTACAGTAAAGAATTGCCCAAGTACAGTAAGGAATTACCCAAGTACAGTAAGGAATAACCCAAGTACAGTAAGGAATTACCCAAACACAGTAAGGAATTACCCAAATACAGTAATAGCCCAAGTACAGTAAGGAATAACCCAAGTACAGTAAAGAATTGCCCAAGTACAGTAAGGGTTACCCAAGTACAGTAAGGAATAACCCAAGTACAGTAAGGAATTGCCCAAAGTACATGTAAGGAATTGCCCAAGTACTGTAAGGAATTGCCCAAGTACAGTAAGGTATTGCCCAAGTACAGTAAGGAATACCCAAGTACAGTAAGGGCTTGCCCAAGTACAGTAAAGAATAGCCCAAGTACAGTAAGGAATTACCCAAGTACAGTAAGGAATGGCCCAAGTACAGTAAGGAATAGCCCAAGGTACAGTAAGGAATAACCAAGTACAGTAAGGAATTGCCCAAGTACAGTAAGGAATTGCCCAAGTACAGTAAGGAATCACCCAAACACAGTAAGGAATTACACGACTACAGTAAGGAATTACCCAGGTACAGTAAGGAATAACCCAAGCATAGTAAGAAATAACCCAAGTACAGTAAGGAATTGCCCAAGTACAGTAAGGATAAACCCAAGTACAGTAATAGCCCAAGTACAGTAAGGAATAACCCAAGTACAGTAAAGAATTGCCCAAGTACAGTAAGGAATTACCCAAGTACAGTAAGGAATAACCCAAGTACAGTAAGGAGATTACCCAAACACAGTAAGGAATTACCCAAATACAGTAATAGCCCAAGTACAGTAAGGAATAACCCAAGTACAGTAAAGAATTGCCCAAGTACAGTAAGGGATTACCCAAGTACATAGTAAGGAATAACCCAAGTACAGTAAGGAATTGCCCAAGACTGTAAGGAATTGCCCAAGTACTGTAAGGAATGGCCCAAGTACAGTAAGGAATAGCCCAGGTACAGAAAGGAATTACCCGAGTACAGTAAGTAATTGCCCAGGTAAAGTAAGGAATTGCCCCAGAACAGTAAGGAATAGCCAAGAACAGTAAGGAATAGCCCAAACACAGTAAGGATTTAACCAAGTAACGTAAGGAATTATCCAAGTACAGTAAGGAATTACCCAAATACAGTAAGGAATTACCCAAGAACAGTTAGTAATCACATAAGTACAGTAAGGAAATCCAAAAGTACAGTAAGGAATTGCCCAAGTACAGTAAGGAATCAGCCAAACACAATAAAGAATTACCCAATTACAGTAAGGAATTCCCAGGTACAGTAAGGAATAACCCAAGCACAGTGAAGAAATAACCCAAGTGCAGTACGGAATAACCAAAGTACAGAAAGGAACTGCCCAAATACAGTAAGGAATTACCCAAGTACAGTAAGGAATAACCCAATACAGTAAGGAATTATCTAAGTACAGTAAGGAATTACCCAGGTACAGTAAGGAATTACCCAGAGTACAGTAAGAAATTACCCAAGAACAGGTAGTAAGTACCCAAGTACAGTAAGAAATAACCCAAATACAGTAAGGAATTATCCAAGTACAGTAAGGAATTACCCAAGTACAGTAAGGAATAACCCAAGCACAGTAAGAAATAACCCAAGTACAGTAAGGAATAACCCAAGTACAGTAAGAAATTGTCCAAGTACAGTAAGAAATAATACAAGTACAGTACGGAATTACCCACGTACAGTAAGGAATTGCCCAAGTACAGTTAGAAATTGCCCAAGTACAGTAAGAAATCACCCAAACACAGTAATGAATTACCCAAGTACATTAAGGAACAACCCAGCTACAGTAAGGAATTGCCCAAGTACAGTAAGAAATAACCCAAGTACAGTAAGGACTTGCCAAGTACAGTAAGGAATAGCCAGTACAGTAAGGAATTGCCCAAGTACAGTAAGGAATTACCCAAGTACAGTAAGGAATGGCCCAAGTACAGTAAGGAATAACCCAAGTACAGTAAGGAATTACCCAAGTACAGTAAGGAATTTCCCAAGTACAGTAAGGAATTACTCAAGTACAGTAAGGAATAACCCAAGAACAGTAAGGAATTACCTAAGTACAGTAAGGAATAGCCCAAGTACAGTAAGGAATAACCCAAGTACAGTAAGGAATTGCCCAAGTACAGTAAGGAATGGCCCAAGTACAGTAAGGAATAACCCAAGTACAGTAAGGACTTGCCCAAGTACAGTAAGGAATTGCCCAAGTACAGTAAGGAATTGCCCAAGTACAGTAAGTAATTACTCAAGTACAGTAAGGAATAACCCAAGAACAGTAAGGAATTACCCACATACAGTAAGGAATACCCCAAGTACAGTAAGGAATTGCCTAACTACAGTAAGGAATAGCCCAAGTACAGTAAGGAATTGCCCAAGTACAGTAAGGAATTGCCCAAGTACAGTAAGGAATTGCCCAACTACAGTAAGGAATTGCCCAACTACAGTAAGGAATTGCCCAAGTAAAGTAAGGAATTACATTACAGTTAGCGTTCACCAATGGAACCAAAAATACTTTGCGGTCTGCAAGAGAAAAAAACAACACCCAGACAATTTACTCAGAACTGAACATTCTTTTCTTCAAAAAAGTCTATCACCACTGCAGATTTCTTGATTTAATATTTGAAGCTTTGTTTAAAAGTCATAAAAGGCAGCAGTCACAAAAAGAACAGCTTTGCAATTCTGACAGGTGGGTGGGGAGCGAAGCCCTCCTTGGCAACTTGCCTTCAGCCATCTGTGATCTTTTCTTACCTAACTGAAGTTGATTTGAAGATAATTCACTTTGGGGAAGTCTTTTCTTCTCCCCCTCTATAAAACAAGGTTTAATTTGTCACAGTGTTTGTTCAGCATTGTGTATAACATCATATTCTTCAAATGTGACCTTAAGTGTCCTTGTACTGAAGTTTAACAAAGTATAAAACAAACAATGGTAAAGGAAAGTGGATTTTTTTCCAGAAAAGAAGCTAAGTTTTTTCTTGAATCCAGAAGTTGCAATTTATAGATAATAATAATAATGTTACCTTGTGTACAGAACCTGAAAATCTTTTATTAAACTAGAATTCATGTTTATAAACGAGAAATGTGATTCAAAAATGAGAGAAAAACAGTAAAAAAATCACCGGGCATCATAATATCAGAAAAAAGAAAGCCATATAAAAAGAACACTCACAAAATGGTTATCTCAGAATGACATAGCAACAGAACTGTCTCTCTTATGTGCTTTAGGGATTCCAAGTTCACAAAGGTGCAAGTGGTTTGGGATCCTTTGTCTCCCCCTTATGTCCCTAACCAGTAGGCTGTAGGACAACTTCAGTCGGTAGATGTCAGAGAACCATTTCTGCTCACAGCTGCCACCAATCCTGATAATCCTGAAGACCTAGACAATCCCACCAAACATGAACAAACAAATGAAAAACAGGGAATAAATGCTTGTATATTTAAGTTCTAAGTGTCAATAAATAGTAATAAATATAATTGCATGTGGGGGGTGGGCTTAATTAGGCCCTAGTTTTTTCCAATGCACAGTAGTGCGATTAAGGAAAGTCTGGACTGACACTTCTTGGCTATGGTCTCGACCATATTGTGTAGTGTGCAGACCTGTTCAAATCAAGGAGTATGGGAGGCTTTCCAACCGTTTATCACTGATAAGAACAAAGACTCTCTTAATTTATTTATTTTTGAAACAGAGACATGTTAACACATAAAGAGAGATTTCTCATACTGTACATGTGTGTATGTCTGGGATCAGAGTCAGGGATCTTAAACAGGGTACACAAGTAGAGATTCTTCATCCTGACCAACCGTTAGGCACTCCTGACCGCTTGGCCACTACAAAGGACTGTCAGTTGCAGCAAAAGTAGCTTGTGGTTTTCAGACATGTCCGATCACCCATTCAAATGTCCTTTTGTGTCCAAAAAGCCAAACAATTTGTTTGGCTCGATTGACCAATACACTGAACTATTGTCGATAATTGCATGATGTGTACACAGCTTTACACAAATACACATGTAACCTTCTGCAAGAATGACATTTTCAATGAAAGATTCAAAATCTAAAATAATGATAATTAGGGTTAATTGGCATGTATGCAAATGACACATCCTGTTGATTTACGGTCAGTGAAATTTCTGTGTATTTTGCCACGGTTCTTAAAGTATAGCCCTAACCCATTCATCCTACTAGTATAGGTTTAAAAAGAATTAAAAAGTAATCAGACTAATGTGCTGGAATCAAAAATAATTTGATAGGCTTGCTCTCAGAAATAAAAAGTGTTTAAAAGTCAAAAGTGTATATTTAGGGTTGTAAGCTCTTCGGGGCAGGGATCTCATTCCTAATGTGACAAGGCATGCTGCACTTATATCAATCAATTTTCCCATAGTTTATATAAGGGATAATGTGCCCCTTACAGTATAATATATGGATATTACGCCACCAAAGAGCTCCCTGACCATATAGAAGCCCAAGGCCGTAGGCCGAGTGCTTTTAAACAGGGCAGGGAACTCCGAGGTGGCGTAATGTCCTTATATTATAATGTGAAGGAGTGCATTATTTCTTAGAATACATAAGTTTTAGATTCCTTCACCCCATTCACATTTTAAATTCTAGCCTTGTCCCTATTCCCACCTTAATTTAAACCCCCAAGTTACCATCTGTAACTTAAACCCAGTAGAAAGGAACATCCCAGCCCAGCATCTATGCGGTTAAACAAATCTTTGTGGCGGAGAGAGACATTGGTTATGCAGTGACAGGAAGCAGCTCCAGCAGGTTCCGTTAGTGAAGTTAACACTGCAAAAACGCTGAGCCAGGCATGAACACTGGAATGGGCGGAGTAGTAAGATAGAAGAAATATAAGAAATGAGTCACTTAGTGACATAGCTGAGTGATTTTTATAAGGATATATACCACTGCAGCTCCCATTTTAAAATATCACACTTATGTATTATATATATATGTGTGTGTGTGTTCTTAACCTTTGTATGAAATTGAATTTAATTTTTATTTATCTGTATAATTACTTGCAAATTTCCCTTGTTTGTATATGTGTTTTATAATCTACAGAGCTGCGTACCCACGTGGCGCTACATAAATAAAATTATACATACATATAAGTCAAGTACAATGTAGGTGATTTATAGGTTTCCACTTAAAAAAACAATAGTTATTTTTAATTTGGTAAATCAACAAATTTTACAAGACACACAAGCATCTATAATAAGCCCCAAAGCTGGCAATGCTGATCCTGTGCCCTGTATCCTTTGTTGATTTTCTGTTTTACACTTTGAGGGCGGTCTTGATGCTGACTGTACAATTACACACCATTCAAGTAGAGGAAACGTGATTAGTTTATTTTTGGTTCAAGTAATATAATCATACACTAAGGGGCATATTTATAAATGATCGCTATATCGCAGGACATCGCAATGACAAATATCGCTATTTTCGCCTTATTTATAAAACCGCTCATTTTCACTTTCGCAGAAAAGTATCGCTGAGGCGCTGTGTGGCGATAGTTTTCGCCTTATTCATTGCGTTAAGTGTGGTATCACAGCGAAAAGAGAGATTGCTCTCTAGTGTAATTTCAGAGCTATTTTTGTCACTTTTTTATTTAAAGCTATTTATAAATAGGTGAAATTTCGCCTTTTCTCCCTTTTGTTGCATTTTTTTGCAGTTTTACCAGAATTTTCGCCAAGCATCATAACTTACTGGAATGTTCTATTAACATGACTATTTCTTACGCAGCACTATGGGATGTTCCCATATTAATGGAACTGGTTTGATAATTAGCTGCAGTTTGCTGAAAATAATCAATACTAAAAAATGTCCTATTAATAAAATAGAGAAAATTCGCCTTTTGAGTTTTATACTATTTATATATTTGGCTGAAAAAAAACACTTTTTAAATTACAAAGATAGGTGTTCAGTGTGTATTAACCAATTAAAACTACCTTGATAAACCACCAGGGAGTATTACCTATTTACCATTATATGTGCTGAGCTTTTTCAGCATTATTAGTGCTTTTTGCTAGATAATTGTCACTTTTGATGAAAATTCGCCTTTTTAATAACTTTGATGAAAGGAAAAGATGAAAGTTTAAATTTCATCTTACCATAATTTTAAAATTATGGTAAAGTCTGGTGGGGAAAAAAGCAAAAATAATGCTTTATAAATATGTCCCTCAGACCCCCATTTGACCTTATTGGTAAATAAAGAAAATCGGAACCTTAAAAAAAAAAAGATCTTTAAAAAGCGAAAAATTAACCTTAAAAAAGTGAAATCTCAGATCGTATTAAAGTAAATGCAGGAAAATAGTCTAACACCCCCCTGAGTACTTATTAGTATTGAGAAACACTCCACAATGTACTGACACCTCCATGGACCCATTGGCAGGCTAAATAAATGGCCACTTATTGCTTTATAAATAGCGAAAAGGCCAAATTAGGCGAAAAGGCTGCATTAAAGAAGGAGAAAAGTTTAACAAACCTTTATAAATATGCCCTTAAAAGTAGCTTAACGAAGAGTCAAGTTAAAAGTTGAAAAGTTGCTGTTTAAATGATAGATTCAGCTTTCATCTTCTCCCCGCTCTACCCCATTAAAGTACCAAGGGTGAGGACCTTACCCGCTCGGTCCTCACCCCTGGAATTGCAATAGTTAAACATTAATACTTACCTAAAGTTCAATTCTCAAGGATTTCGGTCTACTTGCTAGACTTGGCCAATGGTAGCTCATTTTTTCCAGGTCCCAGACCCAACACGAAGGTTGATTATAGTGAACCAAACTTTAGGTAAGTTTTACTTTTCAACTATTGTGATCCCTGTGAGGACTGAGCGGTTCAGGTTCTCACCCAGGGTACAGATATGAGCACGGTGTGGGGGCTGAAAATGACAAACAACAATGCAGATGAACTGTCAGTCATTCCCGTACTGTAGCACAGGGAGCTGATATGTTCGTACCTGTGTATGGACCTACACCCATACAGTGTCGAGCCAGTGTTTGTGGTTACCACTACACATGTACTGACAGATTCCAATGGGATCTGCCTGAACACATGATCGTATGTATGTTTATGGAGCTCTTATCTCTATTTGCTGTTGGACTTTATTAACCCCAGGTTTTTGGAGGATTGGACCTACCGAATATTGGCAATTGCCAACCCTGGTGTGCTAGAATGATTCCACATTAGCTTGGTCCTTAAATCTCACATAGAGAGAATTTTGCAGCCTTGTCCTAGGAGAGAAACAATAGGATTTTCACTGCTCACCTTTATTTAAAGATGCCACAGGAAGGGAGGTGGAGGGGGATAGAGAACTTGCTCTCCTGTATGTGGACCAGTGACAATCTCTGTAAAACCAGAAACTAGCCGAATTAAACAGGATTTGTGTCAAGGTGAGAGCTACAGAAATAGGATCATTTGTATTTCAGCTTTATTTCTCTTTTAAAGAAACTGTACATAACAATTTAAATGTATCACTTCATTCATTCACAACGGACATGGATAAAAGCTTTAGAAAACATGAAAACATGTCTGACGTAAGATAAAGGAGAAGGCCATTTTGTTCTATGAACTTTCTGTTATCTTGTCACTTTATCTACCAAACACATCAGTTTCTCACACGATAAGAAGGTTACACAAAATGTCAGGCAACTTCACGACTGGTAATGTTTCTGAATCTTTACATTTACAGTTGGTTGGAAAATGTGATGAAAAATATTCCTTTTACCTGAAAATGACATATTCAGTGGTATGGCTAGTGGCTACCGCCCTTCGTGGTGTGGGGTAGGGGCAATGGGTGGCTTGTAGTGTAGACCCATGGCATCTAGATTCCTCACTTGGCAGCTTTATGTGAAGATCTTCCCTAGAATTAACATCTAAATCTAAAGATTTTTGCTGCTGAAATAAATGGATGACTAACATCAGCTTCAAGATTAATTAGAATTAATCCTGTTAGATTTACAGTAACCCTGTTGGAATTTCCTTAAGTAGATTTTTCTTGCTATTTTCATCCAGAACTTTAGGATTAGAAGAATCTATCTCAATACTCCCAATCTCTACTTTAGGATACGAAAAATATTGTAGTGCCGTAATAGTCCAATATATAGATGTAAAAAATAAAGCCTCGTACACACGTTGGATAATTGTTGTACGATGCGGCCGTCGAACAAGCAATCGTACAATATTCGTACGAAAATATAGCATCAACGGTCATCAAAGACCAACGGCCGCCAACTATTGTCAGCTTTTTCCGACGATCAGCCTGGCAGATTTGTTCTGCCGATTATCGTATATTTGTACAAGGTCGCCACATTATCGTTAACCTTCTACGAAAAAATATATAAAAGGCGCATGCGCTGCTTTCGTAATTGCACGAAGATACGAACGTTACGTTACTTATGAACGTCTGTATCTAACGACTATCGTGGTGACTTGTTGCTGTGTGTACAGATATCGTTTCAATTATGACGATTAACAATAATGTTGTTAAACATTCGTCGGCTGCATCGTACAAAAATTATCCAACGTGTGTACGAGGCTTAAGAGTACTGTGATACTTTTTCTATGGACTAACAGTTAATTTATTTGACAAGCTTTTAAGGGCTAAAGCTGGGTACACACAGTACAGATCAGTGAAAGATGAGAGACAAGATCTGCATACACACAGTCCCGAACGTTCTCCCTATGAACAGCATAGGGAGAACGCTCGGGACTGTGTGTTTCCATTGGCTGCGCTAGACTCCTCTATAAGGAGTGGATGGAAATTTTTGGTCTTTCCCGAACGAGCGTTCGGCCAACCCGAACGTTCGGCAGCCGCGCGCTCATTCGGGAAATGAAGGTACACACAGTACTGATAAAGCCCTGATAACATCGGATCCAACGGTATCGGGTTTTTTTCGTTACTGTGTCTACCCAGCCTAAACCCTCTTCATCAGGTTTAGCAGTACTGATTTTAACAAAGGTTTAACAAAGTAAAAAGCCAGTTCCAAAAGATACTGTAATAAGATAAGCAAAACAACTCCCCCCTTGTTGTTTTACTAATTATCTTTTGGAACTGGCTTTTTACTTTGTTAAACCTTTGTTAAAATCAGTACTGCTCTACTCTCAACTAAATAAACTGTTAGCCCATAGAAAAAATGATTCTACATCTAGTTTAGGATATACACCCTTCTTTTTAATGATTTCACATTTGTTTCTATTTCACAGCCTCCACTAGTTCTGATCATTTGTATCTTGTTCTTTTGTAAAGAAATAGCAACCCAGGTGTGTCACAGATATATAAATCTATGTCATATACATGGTCTGCAGGATAAAGAAATTGTCCAATGGACCACAGATTAATTTGCTCACAGCAGGGAAGGCATATGAATACATTGGTGATTGTACCAAAGTGTTTGAATATGAGGCTCATTTAAAAATAGAGCATCCCAAACTCAATTATTTTGATCTTAAATGGATTTCTTGCTTGGTTAACCAGCATGATGTTTTCTGGCTTTTAAACCAGGATTTACAATGGAAAAATCATTTTACTTTAAAGGGGAACTAAAGTCTCCAGATAACATTATCCCAATAGACAGAGCACATTCTCAAACATATAACAAGCTTTGTCTCACCTATCCCTTTGCTGTGGCCATTGGGCAATTTATGAAAATAACCTGTGATTACTAGGGGTCAGCTCCCACAATCCACCTTAGCTGGGTAAACCCCCAGCTAAGTGTCTGCGTACAGGCACATGCTCTGTAGAGCTCAACAGATCAAAACAAGGAAGTTGCAGCCTTGCCTCCTAGAAGCTGACAGCCAATCACATTACAGCACAGAGATCTTCCCTCTCCCTGACACAGAAAAGTGATTTCAGTTTTTTGTTTTCAAAGACATTCAATGCTCCTGTCCTAACATTGATGTAATCCTTTACTTTACATACAAAAAGAAAAGTAATCTTTGCAGTGTATTTCATAGACATCATGGATGTAAGAAACTTACGTTTCAGCAAAAATAAAAGTCCTACCTCTAGGCTAAGAGAGAAACTATATAAACCATTGGTATATGTAGAATATTGTACTAGGAACATAATGGAAACAAAACAAAAAACTCATGACCTTTTGAAATGTATGTGTCTAAACCTGGCGTCTTATAAGGTGAGCTACCACTGAATAAGCTGAGAGCCTAGGTACAATTAGAAACTTTATCCCTTGTGGTCAGTAAGGTGCATGGTTTATGTCTCCATTCAATGGGCCTTAGGTGTTGTGCTATGTTGACAGGGCCACATCTACCATTAGGCAGAGTGAGACACTTGTCTCAGGTGGCACCCTTGCACTGAACAAGAAAAGTGGCAGACAGGCAACAGTGGTTTGTTTAGCTTTAGTTAGTTTGTGAGGCTCTGTTAGACAAGTTAGGTTAGTTAGGCCCTGCTGAAAGTCTACCTTGATGTGCTGGCAGGCTTACAAATCTTTTGGCCAAAATCTTTTATACTACAGAAAGTATGGCATTTCAAATTTACTGTAACAGTTGTACCAACATGTATAGCACAGGCTATAAAATAAGTTGATTTGAGCAACAAAAAACCTGAAAGGAGCAATATGGTAGTGGCAACACAAGTTGTTTGAGAAAGCGATGTAATATCTGTTTCTAGTAATTTACATTATTGCTAATTGACTGTCTGAGGAACTGTTTAAATACCTGTGTGATAGGAAGTTCAAAATCGTAAAACTTTAGCCACGTCCATCCACAAAGCCATGGCCACTTTATCGTGGCGGCGGCGGCGGCACGCGAAAGGGCAGAAATAAAAAGTTTGGATCAGGCAGCAAAAACCCTAGAAGTGCCCCTGTATGTTGAATAGGCCGTGCAACGCTATTTGCCAAAAATTTTGGGGGGGAAAAACACTATTTGCCAAAAATTAGTAGAAAACCTGCGCTAACTAATACATCAGGTAGCGTGAGTTTTTGCCGGATAGTGGGAAAGTGATTTAGCATTGCACCTAAAGTACTTTAATTTCATCCTCAAACATGCACCTAGTAGTGAATAATTCTTGAGCATTTTGATGGCCACAAATACTCCATTGTTTCTCTTCCAGCCTTTTACCACCTTTACAGATGCCCCTCTGGCAAGAATTTTAATTATATGGTAACATTCACTTGAAGATGATAAATATTCCTGTATAAGCCATTTTAACACCTGTTTTGCATTACATGCAACAATGACAAATGACTTTAGTTCCTGCTGTGCAACCAGTTTAATATTTTTTAAGACGGGTTTTCATTATTTTTTTCATTTTTTTTTTCACTTATAAATACGTAAAGAAAAAACAGACCAGACCAACCACAATGCAATGAATGTCATGCAAGATATTATTACCAGGTGCAAATATATCCTATTGCTCATTTCAATTTGCGATTATAGCAACTGTCCACATCAGGCAACCAGGCACTTGTTACCTTCAAATTTGCATACATTCAAATGTAGATCCACTATTCAGAAATTCCTCTAATTAAGCTAATTGTGGCATAATTCACAGATGCTACACACGTAGGAAATTATACTATGGGGCATATTTATAAACGATCGCTATTGTCGCAGGACATCGCAATGACAAATAGCGCTATTTTCGACTTATTTATAAAACCGCTAGGGCGATGTGTGGCGATAATTTTCACCTTATTCATTGCGTTAAGTGTGGTATCACTACAAAAAGACAAATTGCCCTCTAGTGTAATCAGAGCTATTTTTGTCACTTTTTTTATTTACTTTTTTTATTTGCTCAGCTTTTTCAGCATTATTAGTGCTTTTTGCTAGATAATTGTCGCTTTTGATGAAAATTCGCATTTTTAATAACTTTGATGAAAGGAAAAGTTGAAAGTTTAAAAAATTATGGTAAAGTCTGGTGGGGGAAAAAAGCAAAAATAATGCTTTATAAATATGTCCCTCAGACCCCAATTTGACCTTATTGGTAAATAAAGAAAACCGGAACCTTAAAAAAAAAAAGATCTTTAAAAAGCAAAAAATTAACCTAAAAAAGCGAAATCGCAGAACGTATTACAGTAAATGCTGGAAAATAGCCTAACACCCCCCTGAGTACTTATTAGTATTGAGAAACACTCCACATTGTACTGACACCTCCATGGACCCATTAGCAGGCTAAATAAATGCCCACTTTGTGTTTTCGCCACCTCAGACTTGGTGAATTGGAATGGCTGAACTTAACGCAAAAATACACTTATCGCCATTTTATAAATATGTTTGAGTGGTTACTGCAGCGATGTATGGCGAAATGTAACGGTAATGACCTTTCACCACTGGTTATCACTGCTTTATAAATAGCCAAAAGTCCAAATTTGGCAAAAAGACAGTGTTAAAGAAGGTGAAAAGTTTAACAAACCTTTATAAATATGCCCCTAAGACAAGAAAATAAGTGTGACCTGAGTAAGGGATAGCGAGTTCAGATAATACATTAGAAAAACACACACATTCCATTCTATATCTGCCAGTAATGTTTCCCCCCAAAAAATGTATGATTAGCTTTTTTGTCGGAGAAGCTGTAATGTCTCCCTTGTTAAGTTGTTTAAAAGCAAGAATGTACAGAAGCCAACCAGGGGAAAAAAATTACTGTAAATTATAAGGATATTAGAGCTCCGTGACCATATAAAAACACGAGGCCGCAGTCACCTAGGAACTTGGGGGTGACTTCTAATATACTTATAATTTACAGTTGGGGGTGTATTATTTATTATAACCTACCCCTTTGTGGCTTCTGGTTTCCTTCTCCTCCTGGAATAGTAAGATTATAAGGATACTAGCAAAAGTGTGCCTGTTGGTGCACAGTGGAAACTATGTGTGTATGTTTTGCTATGTGTAGTTGCAGTGCTCACAGGAACCATCAGGAAACATCCAGGGGGGCAATAATAAAATTAGTCTGAAGGTCCTAAAAAAAACCCAAAAATTGCATCATATTAAATGAACAAACACACACTTATATCCTCCCTTACCTATACTATCTTCCAGCTAGAATATAGAGGGTCTATGTGGAATAAACCTTCAGGTCTGAGAACTGACCCAGGCAATCTAAACCTTTAGGCAATCAAAAGCAGCCCATACATATATCTGATTTTACTTTCCCGACTGAGTGCTCCCGCGACATTAGACCGATCCTGCAAGAACCGCCTGTCTGTGGCATAAAAGAATGGGAAAGGTGGTTCTGGCAAGATCAAACTAATATTGCATGAGCGCTTGGTTGGATAAGTAAAATTGGATATATGTATAGCCACCTTAAATCCTATACAGTATCCTGATTAACATGCAAGGTTCATATTTATTAGTTTTTACCAAAACAAGTTTAACAGACCTATGGGGTTAGGACTTGGGAGCACAGGATACTGATTGAATATACATGTTAGGGAGAGGTGTGGATAGAGGAGCTAAAAGCTCCACACAGAGTATAAAATGAAATAGAGCCTTCTTATAACAGAAGGTACCTCATAGAATCATGTTATTATAATAGCATTGCCTTAATAATCTAACATATAAACACATATTTCTCACTTAAAGAAATGGGTGGGGACATGCAAAGTATCTTATTTATTGCCTGTGGCAAAGGCATGTGTCTAGATATAATACAGCCTAATGGTATAGAGCAGGCGTGTTTAACTTGGGACCTTTTACGTGTTTGAAAACCACAATTCCCAGCATTCTCTGTTTTGTAGTTAGAGTCTTCTTAATGAACTTTTCACATGTTTAAAACTACAACTCCCAGCATTCCCTAACTGCACAGAATTCTGGAAAACTTAGTTTTCATACATCCTGGAAAAAGACATTTCCTGACTTCCAGACATTAAAACCCACGGTCATGCTTCAGCGCTTCCTACCCAAGGGTTTGAACATGCAAGTGATTCATCTGCCCTTCCCTACATCCATAGCTATTAGACTATTAGATTAGGGAAGCATTATATGGGTCGATTGGTTGGCGCAATATTAATGCCCGCTTTGCGGCGGCAGTGCGAGTTCCAGAAGAGGCACTCGTGCGGCCGTTTCAAAGTAATTTACCAGAGGTTGCGTGCCTCTTTATTTTCGTGCCGTGTATTGACAGAACGGGCATTTTAGCAGATAAAGTGCCCATACATGGCACGGTTATCGGCCGTTCGTACACATCGTGCATCATGGGTTGGCACCCGTGATCGCATGTGTGTATGAACCTTAAGGCTGGGTAAACACCAGTAACGAACCAATAGTGCCACGGATTAGTCGGCTGGAAATATGTGATGGTGTGGGGCAGCCAGCCGCGACCGAGTTCGGTAGTCCGTATCAGACAAATGGGTCAGTTAGTAAATCACGGCCAATCATGCAGTTCCCTATGGGACCACATGATCAGTCTGTCACATGCGCTGCTGGCTGCAGCCACTGTTACTGTGTCCAACAGTCATCTGTCCTGGCAGGGCTCTCACACAAAGCAGACGCTCACTTGGGATGCATGTATTATATGTATCCAGCAAAATGGTATTAACCTGCAGATCTGAACACAAAACCAGGAAATCCTGTCACAATGTGCAATTCAATCTGAACAGCTCCATTGGATATCCTGAGACCCTATATAGGATCCAGAATAACATGCTAGGTTTATACATATTGGTAATTACCACAGCAAGTTCCAGATTTACAGTCACTATGGGAAACACAGATTCTGATTAGCTTGACAAGTTTTGGAGAGGTTTAGATAAAGGAGCTAAAAGCTGCCCACAGGGTATAAAATGAAGTAGAGCCTTCTTTAAACTGAAGGAACCTGACAGCTCATTTGTATAATATATTATTGGGGTAAAAAACTGACCATTTAGTAGTTTCAGAGACATGCAAAGTCATTTAATCATAAACAGACACTTCCTGTCTAGCAAACAGAAACTGGATTGTCTCATTACTTTCTATGGAGAGGGGAGGGGGAGTCTGAAGAATTTTCTAATTGGCTAAGACTGTCACATGTTTTACAAAACAGCACATAACTGGGTGTAATACAGGAACTTTCTTACACTTCCTGTCTTGTCATGGACAGTGCCTAAGAGAATTTTTTGATTTGCTAACAGTGGAAGATCAGAACCTCTCATTGGATGTTAGTAAAATTCCACTTCCTTTTAGTGTCTACATGGAGACCCTGTAGAAATCCCTTGATGGCTGTGTCTTAATCTATCATTTTGAGTTTTCCATTCAAACTTAGGGGTGTCCAGTAAAGTAAGTTTAGTTTATTAATTGTATATAAATTGTTTTGTAATTCAGTAGTAGATAGTAGTACTATACTTTGTATGGCGTTATTTCGATTTTAATTAAATAGTGCTAATTAGGGGGGCGTGGCCAAGATGGCGGTCTGAGAAGACGCGGGGACAAGGAGCTCTCCCAAACTTTTTTTCTGTAAACCCTCTCTGCTGACCAAATCACAACTAAAAAAACGCAGAACCGGCTTAGGAGACGCTACCGATCCAATACGCCAAAGCACGGCAACCAGCAAAACAAAAACACCCCCTACGCCGAAAAACTAGGGAGATTTGCCCGCCAACCTGCAGACCGGGACTCGGATGCCTCGGCTGGAGGCCCCGAGCCATCACCAGGAGCGACTGCACGGAACCCTAAGGCATCACCCGCCACAGCCTCAAACACCGCCGAGCCCTCGCCATCCCAGCTTCTTGTGGCAATACAGGACACTAAAGCAACTCTGACAGTCCTAATAGAGGAGGTAGGAATCCATGTGGGACTTATCAGACAGGACCTACAGAACCTGCGGACCAGGGTGGGCGACTTAGAAGCCCGGGTTTCCCAGACAGAAGATACCATGCAACCCATACCTAATGAAATAGCGTCCTTACAGCAACAGCTACAGGCCCAACAAGCACGTGCGGACGATCTGGAAAACAGATCACGCCGCCAAAACATACGCATGGTCGGGCTACAGGAGGGCGTGGAGGGCCGCGAGCCTGAGACATTCCTGGACACATGGCTTAGAGACACCTTTGGATCAGACACCCTGTCCCCTGTATTCACTGTTGAGAGGGCCCACTGGGTGCCGGCCAGACCCCCTCCTCCCGGGTCCCACCCGCGCCCCATGGTGGCTCAATTGCTTAATGCTAAGGACAGAGACATGATACTACGAAAAGCCAGGGAAAAAGGGGAAATTCGCATTGACAACGCCACAGTAATGTTTTTTCCAGATTACTCAATGGAATTGCAAGTGAAGTGCCACGTTTTTTGCCGGTCAAACAACGCCTACGCAGCTTAAACCTTCCATACGCAATGCTATACCCCTCACGTCTCCGATCAATGGAGGCTCCACCAAGTTCTTTGAGTCGCCTGTAGACGCAACTACCTGGCTAGATCACCAGTTTGGCCCACCAGCCAGACACTGAGAATGGTACATTGGGCGACCGGACTGGGTGTGGGGACGAGGGATATCGGAGGAATAACTTAGCACGATAGCTAAATGGTTGGATGCCCAGGCGGGCTCTTCTGCCGAGGTGGGAGATCCATACAATATCCCCCTACTATAAACTATCTCTCTCCAGCCCAACATATCCCTAACCCCCCATCTGAAGATGCACCGGAACCTCAACTGGATGCCTGTCACAGCACCTCGATAAAAATCTGCAAACCACTGTATATAGCGAGTGACCATGACGGGTACATGACCCAGCCAGAACCGGGATATGCCACCCACCTCACAGCCACGAGTGATAACTCCATATATATAATATCTACATAATATATGAGGAACTAAATAGGGACTTTATTTTACTATCATCGAGGGGATCCCCGGACCCCCCTCTCCCCCAGCGTGGTGAGGATGGAACTGATAAAAATCATATGGTCTCAAAGCCCACAAAAAGGATCTGATACAACGGATACGGACCCCTCGACAATTTATCCAAAGACCCCTTAACCCACACCCCAACCCACAGGCCTGACTTTATAAACAAAGAATATGCAAACAAGGATAATACCTTAACTAACAGAGTAATAATAGTAAGAAAATGTGATAGGAACTTGTATGTAAATAGTTTATGTGTGAAAACCTTGGGGCGGCCTGAGAAACTACACTCTCCAGAATGATATTTACAATGACAATATATGTAAAGATGTTTGTTGTTGGTGGGTGGTGGGGAGCGCCTACGCACACCGTGCCGTGCACCGCAATATAAATAATTGTAAACTCTTGGTACACTCACCATGCGGGGAGATAACCTCTAGCACGCTACCCCAGCGGATTGCTCGGCGCGGGGTGTGTCCATATGGTGACACCGGTAGGCCTCACAAGGATATATCGGCCAACCGATCCAATGTATGCCTCGTTCTCCACCAGCAGCTACAGTATACAACCCCCCCCCCAGCCAAGCCGATAGGTTACGCATACCTATATACCACCTCCTCAATCCCCCATCTGATCTCTACTTTCCCCACTACCCCCCCACCTCTGTTGGTTCTGTGATTGGGTGATACTCCCACTGTAAACTTACATTAACAATCTACTAAAGTAACCCTAAATAATATATCCACAGATGGACAACCACGGCAAACAGAAAAATGACCTAACTCACCAAGGAAAAGTATAACAGAGAATGTGTCTGATGCCCCTGGCATATTATTACCCAAACCTACCAGGCTTCTCCCCCCCACCACAGAAAGTTTTAAAATATATATAGTCTGGAATGGCAAATGATGACTATAACTGCTGGGGCATTGCATGGCGATACTCCAAGCGAACCTCACAGTTGATGCTAAACACCAGCCTATAAGCAAGTACCGTATATACTCGAGTATAAGCCGACCCGAGTACAGACGAGGTACCATTTTTACCTCAAAAAGTAAGAACCCATGATTGACTCGAGTAAAGCCGAGGGTTGAAATTATGGGAACTCTGCTGTCCATAAAAAGCTCATCCTTGGCACTCCAGATGTTTTGGAAACTACAACTCCCAGCATGCTTTATTAGTGGGAGTTGTAGTTTCCAAACCCCTTTAGTCCAAGGAATGAGGCTTTTTTATGGACAGCACCCCCCAGGAAAGGCCCAAAAACATTCCCCTTAGAGAGCCCCCCAGTTCAGGGAGTGAGGTGGTACTCACATGTGGTAAATCAGGGTAAATCTTTACAAAACTGCAGCTGCTTACCGGTACTTCTCTATGTAACCAGCTACCGGTAACTTAATTCTCTCGATCCTGTTGGCACTCTGCCCGATGCGCTGCATGTCCGTACTCGGCGGCTGTCTAACTTACTGCCTGGGCCGAGTAGTGACTACTCGGCGCCGGACAGTAAGTAGACAGCCGCCGAGCGGACATGCAGCGCAGCGTGCAGAGTGCCGAGGATCGAGAGAATTAAGTTACCGGTAGCTGGTTACATAGAGAAGTACCGGTAAGCAGCAGCAGATTGTGAAAATTTACCATGACCCGAGTACAAGCGAGGTCGGGTTTTGAGGCTATTTTTAAAGCCTGAAACTCGGCTTATACTGAGTATATACGTTAATCATCTCCATAACGAATAATTTAAGAAAATCTAAATCTATCTAACAATAGTTCAGCAACACCCCCTTCACTTAAATGTCTTTAGGAGACTCCTCCCCAAACGTTGTTTACATTTTCCTTTATTGACTCACCTACTCAGATCCCCCCCACTAAGAGTCTGAGACTCCCTTGAGTTGTTTAAACTATGCCCCTGTTGGGCATCGTCTCAGTTATTAACTATATGTTAACTGTTATTTATTTTTGTTTTTCTATGTTGGTCTGGTCTGCTGCGGTCCTCCTGGGTCCCGATCCGACGGCGCCCCGTCTACACCCCCCCCAACGGATAATGGGTGAGTCACTGGAACCTATCAAATTGATCTCACGGAATGTCAGAGGTTTAAACCAGCCTTTCAAACGTATACGGGTATTCGCTTACATCACAAAATATACCACAGATATAATTTGCCTGCAGGAGACCCACCTATTAAAATCAACCACCGCCTTGGTGCACAAGCCCTGGGTTGGGTAGGCGGCACACAGTGTCTGCTCAGCTTATTCAAGAGGAGTCTCCCTCCTTATACGAAAGACGCTCAGATATAAAATATACATGTGAAAACAGACCCACACGGCCGATATGTTTTCGTAGCAACCGAAATAAATTCACTCCCCGTGGTGCTCCTGGGTGTGTACAGCCCCCCCCGCAACGGCCCTAGCTGTCATGAAAAATATTGCACCCTTACTCACATTGTACCCAGACGCACATGTAATTTGCATGGGCGACTTTAACCAAGTAATGTCCATACATAAAGACAGATACCGTAGGCCAAACCCCTCAATGACTTTACACACAAAGGAACATTCAACCCCATTAGCATCTGTTGTTCAAGCTTGGGGATGGATGGATGTGTGGAGACAAAGATACCCGAACACTCTCGAATATACATGCCACTCATCAACATACAATACGCTCTCCAGGATAGATTATGTATTCCTCACCAGAAAAACTGTCCCACTCACAAGCCAAATAGCACATCTCCGATCACTCCCCAATATTGCTAACAGTTTCCTTCTCACCCCTGTCTCCCTCGAAAAATAATGGGATAACCAGAAGGGGTTGAGTTTCCAAATTCCCCCAACCAGACCCTCTGCACGAACAACTGGAAGAATTCATAACAATAAATGCTCCCTCCCGCAACCCCAGTGTGGTATGGGAATCCTTTAAACCCTATATTCGAGGAAGACTACATTCCACCATATCATTGTCACGATCTGCTACTGACTTTATGAGGTGCCTACGTGAATTTCCTCTTTTCCACCAGCAGAGGGCTCTCTGCCTCAGGAACTGGGTGTGTTGCAGACTGTTGCTGGGAGGAGAAAAGTCACCTGACCTTCCAGGTCTGCATTTAAGGCCAGCACGACCATTGCTTCAGTGCTAGGTCATTGTTCTTTTGTATTCTGTGCCCTAGTCCTTCCTGCCGGAGCCTGCAGTCCGTGTTTTCCAGTCCTGTTTTTGGTTATCCTCCTATGTTTTGTCCTGCGTTACCTTTTCGTATGTATGCATGTTGTAGTGCATGGAGTGAATGTCTACATCTGCTTTATTATCATTTATATTCCTTGCATTCGTTAATAAATTGTCTTGTTCATTTATCCCTGGCTTGGTCGCTCAGTTTTTTCCCCATTAGTGACATTTCCTGCACTATTGCACATCTTGTGCATTGCCAATGTTGATTCAGGTGCAATGCATAAGTGCAATCCTAACAATCATATATCAAGCGCAGCACACTCCAGGATGAAAAATCGCTATCCATATCTCTAATACGGGCAGAAAAAGAATATATACACCACGGCACTCAGGCTACGCAAATGGCATGGCTCCAAACACAACGAGTATACAACACAATGATGCTAGAAAAAGCAAAACGAAAACAATTCTTCATAAAACAAAATTTTTTTGAAAATGGGAATCACTCAGCTAAACTGCTATCCTTTCTAGTCAAGGAACACACAAAATTGAACACAATTCTCACTATCAATGACCAGTCAGGGACCCCACTCCACTCTACACCTCAAATTCTCGAGACCTTCACTGTATTCTACCACAACTTATACAAATCGCGTCTCAAACACACTACATCTGAAATAACACAGTACCTCGAACATATACCACTCCCGACCATTACACCAGAGCAAAAGCAAATGCTGGAATCCTCTATAATACTAGAGGAGATTCAGTCTGCATAGATTCTATGCCAAACAACAAAGCCCCTGGCCCGGACGGTCTCCCCGTAGAAATCTATAAAAGATATCAATCCCAACTAATAAAACCACTGCTAGAAACGTTAACCACGCTCATCACGCCAGCCAGTTACCACAATCACTTCGCACAGCCACGATTGTAGTCCTCCCCAAACCAGGCAAAGATCTCTCAATATGTGGATCATATAGGCCAGTATCTCTACTGACGTCAGACTACAAAATCCTAGCCAAAGTATTAGCCCAACGAATCAAAAAGATAATATTATCCATTATACACCCAAACCAAACTGGCTTTATGCCTGGAATGTCCACATCTATTAATTTACGCCGCACGTTAATCCAGGCCCAGGCAAACCACGACAATGCTGGCAACCGTATGATGATATCACTAGATGCCAACAAAGCGTTTGATTCCATAGAATGGCCCTACCTGATGGAGGTCCTTCACCAATTCGGATTTGGCCTCAACCTCATCAGTTGGATAAAGCTACTGTACGCTGCTCCCCTAGCTCAAGTCCTCATAAACAACAATCTCTCACAGACTTTCTCCCTACACAGAGGTACTCGCCAAGGTTGCCCCCTATCTCCCTACTTGTTTGCCCTTGCAATTGAACCCCTAGCCACGATAATCCGAACACATAATCAAATAAAAGGTTTTTGCCTTAATCAATATGAAGAGCGCCTAGGACTATACGCAGATGACATCATAATCTATCTAGACAACACCAACAACTCAATTAACACGATATTCCAACTGATCAACACCTTCGGCCAATACTCCGGATTAACCATCAATTGGGACAAATCAGCTCTTTACCCAATAGATGACGCCTCAACCCATACAGCATACAATCTGGCACTGGGAATTAACATAACAAGATCTCCCCAGCAATTCTATTCCCTAAATATAGCTCCACTGACAGAATTAGTAGTATCTAAGACTTTGGCATGGAAGTCCCTCCCCCTTAACCTCTGGGGTAGAATTCAAATCATCAAAATCTTCCTATTTCCTAAAATTCTATATATGGTCCAACACTCTCTAACATATATACCCCAATCATTTTTCAGAAGACTGAACAGTATACTAACCTCCTTCATTTGGAACAATAAAAAACCCAGGCTAAAACTTACAAAACTCCTAGCCCCAAAGAGTATGGGTGGACTGGCCCTGCCCAACCTCCAATTATAATACTGGGCCTCGCAACTACAATATCTAAAATGTTGGGTAGATGTCACAAGCAACCCTACAGCTTCAGACCACATGCTGAATACATACCTCACAGGACCATATATGGCCTATCTCGAGGCCCCCAAAATCCATATGATAGGTAAAGGAACCCCCCTACATAAACAGTCACAAAAAATCTGGCAACTAACCAATAAATTACTCAATATAAATGGCCCATATACTCACACCTCACTATGGAAAAACAAACTGCTGCCAGAACTAAAAGCACTAATGGGAGAAAAAGTATGGGGAAAATTTTAAATAAACACACTAGAGTCAAGATACTCTGATCCCCTTTACTGAACTCCAACAAACATCAACATCTTCCCTGCTCAATGCATTACCGGTATCTCCAACTGCAACATGCACTGACAGCATACTTGCCACCAAACAAACCCACTATACCCAAACACCCAATAATTGGAATTGTGCACACCCAGGGCCCGCGGGGAGTGGTCTCACGCATATACACCCACCTGATACAGATAAAATCGCAAACCAATATAAACAATATCCAAAGTAAATGGGCTGCATGTCTGGGCGATGTGGAGAATGAGAAATGGACGGAGATAGCTGCTTCACACACCTTAGTCTCTCCGTCTACTAACAATAAAATGATACAGTTTAAGATCACCCACCAAGCGTACTATACACCTAGACAAACTAGACACTTCGGCAATACCAATCTATCAAGCTGCCCTAAATGTGCCCAACCTGGCTCAGACTTTGCCCACCTTATATGGTACTGTCCTGAAGTAGCATCATTCTGGATAAAGGTGACCCAATTTTTGAACCGGCTCACACCACATCCAATACGACCCAGCCCTCTGCTCTGTTTATTTGGAATAGCAGAGGAGGACATATGGTCATCTCACGAGGTGCTATTCCTGCAGGCAACCTTATTCTATGCAAGAAAAACCATAGTCTTACGTTGGCTTTCCCACAAAAAGCCCAAACTACAAACCTGGATCAATTTGATAAATAACGACCTCCCGATAATAAAAATTATGTTTAAACATAGAGGATGTGAAAACAAGTATAAAAAAATCTGGTCGGTATGGACTGACTCCACAGACACACTCTCCCCATAAACAATATGTGGGTCATCGGAGACCCACTGGATGTCTCACCAAATTCTCTAGGAAACTGGGGGCGCCTTCGGAGACGGAACGGATGGCCGGGTGGACGGACGTTTAAACCAACAAAAGGTAAAGCACAGACCACAAGATATGTTCAAATTAATGTTTATTTTACGTTTAAAAATAACAATGTGAAGCAATAATAACAAGGCAATAACGCAATACTGAAAAATATGAAAAATAGGATATACTATACAAACTGATGTGATAATTGATACGATTTTATTATATGCCTCTTCAATAAAAACAATTTTAAAAAAAATAGTGCTAATTATACACATACATATGTGTAATAATGCTATATACCCCCACCTAGTTAGTTGCTCCTAAAAACTCAATGCAATCTCCGAAAAAATATAAATTTATTTATATAATAAAGGGATAATCTTACAGTTCCTCCCATAGAAATCCACTACAGGGGTAGGTATATATATATATATAATATATATGTATATATATATATATATATATATATATATGTACAATATGGATCCTCTGCACACCACCAATATTCAGTCACCCCGGTGCATCCGAAGGGGGATACAAATCGTACTGAAAGAGCGGAGCACACGTGGGATTTTGAAAAGTTCAATAGGATTTATTAACTCGTGGCAAACAACATCTACGCGTTTCGGATCTTGTGGGCGGCCGCCCACAAAACACGTTGATGTTGTTTGCCACGAGTTATAAATCCTATTGAACTTTTCAAAAATCCCACGTGTGCTCCGACTCTTCAGTACGAGATATATATTATATAATATATATATATATATATATAATGGATAATGCGCTTCTTACAGTATAATATAAGGATATTACGCCACGAGGAGCTCCCTGACCATATAGAATATGGGCAGGGAACTCCGAGGTGGCGTAATGTCCTTTATATTATAATGTGAAGGAGCGCATTATTTCTTATAATACATAGTGTTTAGATTCCTTCACCATTCGCATTTAAATTCTAGCTTTGTCCTATTCCCACTAATTTAAGTTACTATCTGTAACTTAAACCAGTAAAAGGAACATCCCAGCCCAGCATCTATGCGGTTAAACAAATCTTTGTGGGGAGGAGAGACATTGGTATTGCGTGACAGGTAGCAACTCCAGCAGGTTCCGTTAGTGAAGTTAACACTGCAAAAACGCTGAATTATTGTCCAGGCATGAACATTGGAATGGGCGGAGTAGTGGGATATAAGAAATATAAGAAATGAGTCACTTAGTGACATAGCTGATGATTTATAAGGTATATACACTGACTGATATAAAATGAGTCACTTATGACATAGCTAGTGATTTTATAAGGATATATACACGCAGTCCCATTATAAATATCACACTTATGTATTATATATATAATACATAAATGTGATATTTATAATGGGAGCTGCAGTGGGATAATCTTTTAAAAATCACTAGTGACTCATTTCTTATATTTCTTATATCCCACTACTCCGCCCATTCCAGTGTTCATGCCTGGACAATGACTTAGCATTTTTGCCGTGTTTAACTTCACTAACAGAACCTGCCAGCCCAGCATAGATGCTGGGCTGGGATGTTCCTTTCTACGGGGTTTAAGTTACAGATAGTAGCTTGGGGGATGTAAGGTGGAAATAGGGACAAGGCTAGAATTTAAAATGTGAATGGGGTGAAGGAATCCAATACATATATTATAAGAAATAATGCGCCACTTCACATTATAAGGACATTGCGCCACTTGGAGTTCCCTGCCCTGTAAAAAAGCACTCGGCCTACGGCCTTGTACTTCTATATGGTCAGGGAACTCCTCGGTGGCGTAATGTCCTTATAATGTGAAGTGGCGCAGACAGACCGACAGACAGACAGACAGACGACGAGACAGACAGATAGATAGATAGATAGATAGATAGATAGATAGATAGATAGATAGATAGATAGATATAAAATATGCAGCTCAAACCCAAACCTTTATTCATAACTATTTTCTAGTGCGGTGCAAATGAGATCGGCAATTAAACATTAGATAAAAGTCTCCAGCACTTAACTACACATATAGTCATTAATGAATAGATGTAAATGTTAAACATACCTGCAAGCAATGAAGGGTAGCCACCTGCACTGAGGTTAAAAATGGACACCTTTAGTTACATTGTTTGTACAAACATGTACATGAGCTGCATATTATCTTGGTATACACTACAGGGCGATAGCGGCTAGCCCCATTGTATGCGTGCTCCCTGTGTAAATTAATTCCCCACACCTTTTAAGGTGGTCCAGAAGGTTCATAAGCTATATAAGCCAATATGGTTCCCTGGAAGAGGTCATGATAAATAAAGAGTAAAGCAGATATGGTCTTTCTCCCCCCAGGGCTAATATTTTCATTATAGGTTAGGACCAATGCCTGGATACTGCCTTGGAGTGGCGCATCAGCTTCAACATGTTGTTACAAACAATGTAACTAAAGGTATCCATTTTTAACTTCAGTGCAGGTAATTACCCTTTATTTAAACCAAGTAAAAGAGAAAAAAGGTATCAAGCATACCAACATGGGTATGATCGGCATAATATACGGGAAGCAGTCAGCGCCATTAGGTGGGTGCACAACCTAGAACAACGTTTAAACAATAACATAAAGGGGCCAAGGAAGGAAAAAGGAGAACAGAGAGAAGGGAGAGGGAAAGAACGGAACCGGCAGTGTTAGAGAAGAAAGGAACCAAGGCTAGTCCCAAAGAGACTGGGAAAGACTGAAAGTGAAACAAAGAAATAAAACCAACAAAAAAGAAAGAAGGGGAATAAGCTAGGTGGTACAAGGGTGGAAAACGCTCCACCTCCTGACCGTTACCTTTGTATGAGGTGCGTTTTGGCCCTCTATTATTTCCATTGTATGGTGTTTTATATGCAGTCGGAGTGCTCCTGTGCTTTGTGCCCTTGTACCACCTAGCTTATTCCCCTTCTTTCTTTTTCGTTGGTTTTATTTCTTTGTTTCACTTTCAGTCTTTCCCAGTCTCTTTGGGACTAGCCTTGGTTCCTTTCTTCTCTAACACTGCCGGTTCCGTTCTTTCCCTCTCCCTTCTCTCTGTTCTCCTTTTTCCTTCCTTGGCCCCTTTATTTTATTGGCTACCCTTCATTGCTTGCAGGTATGTTTAACATTTACATCTATTCATTAATGACTATATGTGTAGTTGAGTGCTGGAGACTTTTATGTGATTATATATATATATATTATAGTATAGTATAGTATAGTATTTGAGTCGTCCATCTAGTCCAACCCATCTAGCAATATCCTTATTTCCTGCCTAACTGTTATATATTCATTCACTAAACTAGCTTATAGCCCTGGTGCACAAGATAAACAAAATAGCTATAGCTCTCAAGGGGACTTAAAAGCCTATACAGAATGTATAAAGCATATTAACCTCTTTCTCTCTCTTCTCCTCCATTAAACATTTAAATGTGTGATTTTCCCATTCCAGGCATTTACATTTGTAATAAAAGGTTCACTGCTTCCCTGAATTGTATTTGTACATTTAGAACGACAGTCGCCAGCCTGTGTTCTATCACCATAGCAATGCACAGTATTTCTGGAATGTTCACTACACTCTCCAGGGAATATTGATTCTGTTTTTCCTCCAACACTTCTAGCTACTAAACCACAAATGGTTAGCTGAAGATTTATCAACAGACAAGTCCCTTTAACCTTTCTCCTATTGGCTGGTGTTATTATCAGAGAGTGGGACTTAAACAGTCACATTGACATAATCTCCCTCTCCTGGCCCTCCTGCTTCCTACACTTAAAGGACAATATCAAAAACAATAACATCACCCCCATTACATGTCCACACTTCCAGCAGCTGAAATCACTTACTCACATTTACAGCTGTGCTGCCCTCCCTTAGATATCAGACAGCAAAGATGAGTGCTAAAATCCCGCCTCCTAGACAGCCCAGGGCCCTGATTAACATAACACTTGGCTGGTGGGAATGTTTGTTACAACCTCTCTCCTCCTCCTCGGCCAGTCAAACAAAATTGAAATGTCCTGTTGCTAGGATACAGCCTACACAATCAAGCTGATCAAGGGTGGGTGGATGAGTGTTTTCTCACATGCTAGCTTTGAGTCAGTTAAAGGCAGACAGAACTGTTACCCTCCATTCACAGCAATGTATGAGGAGGTAAAGAATTTTTTTTAAAAATGCAGGCAATAGTTATCCTTTAACATCCTCAGTTGATCTTCAACAATTGACTAACGCTAGTCGATCCTGAGGATGACACTTCCTGGATCTAGTGTTCACTAAAAACCTCTGTGTCTTATCTTTTGAGTTTAACCCCTGATCACGTTTAAGGCTCCACACCCTCTTCTTCCTCCTGTCCCTTCTTCTTGTGTGTCTGTTCGTAAAACTAGAGCCATTGATCTCCCGGCACTCACCTCATCCCTGCCCTCTAGTCTTTCTTGCCTCTCTTCCCTCTTGCCTGTTAATGACCCTGACTCGCTTACTTATTCCTATAACTCTATCCTAACTAACACAATAGACTCTCTTTGCCCCCTTGCATCCCTGCATTACTTTCAACATAAATTGGAGTCCATCCACATGCAGATCTTTAGTCCTAAGGATTACTCTCAGATTATGTTGCCCTCTCCTCCTTTTACTATTCTCAGATCTTTTACTACTGTGACCCATTCAGAAGTCTCTAGCCTGCTTCTGTTTTGTCCAGTCACGCCTTAACCTCTTGATCCCATGTGATCTGTATTACTGAAACAGCGCTTACCTCTATACTCACCCACATATTCAATGCCTCCCTTACATCTTGGTAAAAATTATTGTTTTGCTGTATAAGTCCAATATATGTAGTAAAAAGTAGATGCAGGGGTCCTCGGTGTAAACTGTGCAACAATATTAACAGTTCTCCATCTGTAACACACATCAAGGGGGTATTTAACATCAAGGTAACTTACAGCCGCACATCCAGCAATGTGGTGTATTTAATACAAAGAAACAAATGTACGGACACTATATATAGGAGAAACCAGTCAAAAACTACAGAAGAGGATGAACTCCAACAGAAGTAGCATCACCCACCATAATCAGAATAATAACTGTTTGCCTGTGGGGCTTCTTTTTTCTCAACCTGGACACTCCATTGAAAACCTCCAAGTCCGGATCTTGAAGGGACAGTTCAGTAGCAACAAAGATAGAAAAACATTTGAAACCAAAATGATTCTGTTATTTGACTCCAAAAACAATGGGTTAAACCAAGACTTGGGATTCCTAGCCCACTATAACGGTTGATATATATTTGTATGTAGAACCATATGTGGATGGTATACATTATGTGCATATTCTCAGTGTCTGCTTTTCTCACATCCAGCATCCCGCCCTCGTTATTCCCCCACCCCCCCGCTACCTCTCTCCTTTCCATTTGGTTGCCCACCCTATGCTGTTATCTCTCTATTTTATTACCCCCTCTCATTCCTCAGTATATTCTGGACTTTTTTTTGGGGGGGGGGGGTTATTATCTTGTGTAATTAGCTTTTTACTTTCTGTTAACCTTTGTTTTAATCAGTACTGCTCTGACCTGAGGAAGAGGGTTGATCCCTCGAAAGCTTGTCAACTAAAATAAACTGTTAGTCCATGAATAATATCACAGTACTCTACTTTTTACTATCCCTTACATCTGGAATTTTCCCTTCAATCTTTAAGCATGCCCATGTTAAACCCATAGTAAAAAAGCCCTCGCTAGAGTCCTCTTGTCTAGCTTACTACCACCTGGTCTCTCTTACCGATCTCTAAACTGCTAGAACGATTAGTCTTCTCCCGTATCGCTAACTACCTCCATGCTCCTAACCTATTGGATCCTTTCTGGATTCTGTCCTGCGCATTCCACCGAGACGATTCTGTGAATGACCTTCAGGTTACAATGCCAATGGTCACTTTTCTATTTTTATCCTTCTTGACCTCTCCTCTGCTTTTCGACACAGTCGTTCATTCCCTCCTAATGCAGATACTTCATTCCTTGAGCATTCGGAATAAAGTGGCATCCTTGTTTATATCCTATCTCTCTAACCAAACTTAAGGTGGCCATACATATATTCGATTTTACTTACCCGACCGAGCGTTCCCGCGACATTTGATCGATCTTGCCGGAACTGCCTCTCCCATTCTTCTATGAGACCGACATGGGATCGCAAAATGAATTTTGATATCGCATGCCGGTCGCATAGAAGAACGGGAGAGGCGGTTCCGGCAGGAACATATGTATGGCCAACTTAACTCTGTATCTTTTGCTAATAACATCTCTTCTACTGTTCCTTTTAGTGTGGGGGTGACCCAGGGGTCTGTTCTCGGTCCCTTATTGTTCTCCCTCTATACTATTTTGGCTTTAAGTATCACTTATATGCAGATTATACACAAGTCTCTGACTGCCTCCTTGCCATCTCCTCCTGGATGTTTAGATGCTACCTCAAACTTAATCTTTCTAAAACTGAACTAATATTTTTCCCTCCTACACCTGGTCCTGTCCCATCTTTCTCGATCTCCTTTTCTAATCATATTAACTATGTTGCTACATCCTGTCGATTTTTCCTTTGCAATATAGTGAAAATCCGCAAGTTTCTCTCTCTCGACTACCGCAATGCTTATGCATGCTCTCATCATTGCTCCTGAACTAATGTAACCTACTACTTACTGGTCATCCTGCTTCCCACCTCTCTTCCCTTCTATCCATTCCCCTCTCTGTAAGTCAAGAAGCCTTAATTAGCAGGTTTAAATCTACCCTTACATCCTACCTATCTGGTAACCAGCACAGTATATGATTGTTTTATTTGCACTGCTGTCTCACTTCTGCACTTATACCCATTCCTTCATATCTGTATGTTATCCTTCTAATAAGAATGTAAGCTCTATGGGGCAGGGACCTCCTTTTCTTTTGTGGCAAGGCTCTAGCACTTCTATTTATATATTCATGTACTAAGTATTATCCCCCTTGTATGACTTTTTGGTACTTTCCTATTGTACAGCGCACAATTAATAAACTAATAAACTATACATATATACACACATATGATATCTAACTCACATTGGTATTGTGGTAACTAAAAATAATAATAAAGCAAACCCTAAACCAATAATGAAAGTAGAAGACTGCACACTGCAGGGTAGGTTATAATTGTTCACTGTCCACACATTATTCAAAGAGCTTGTTGTAACCAGCTTATTTGTACTGCTGATTGCTGTGGTCCACCTGTTTTATATATTTTCTTTTGATTATATTTACAGCAAAGTATCTGGAGTTGTCTATCATATTGTCTCTGCATATTTGCATTCATCCATGAGTGACTGGTGCAATATTTCCTGCATTGGGTAAGATTGATTAGATCAATTATCTTTATTGATTTATCTCCAGCATGGTTCATCTTGCTATTGATGACTGCAGAGATTTTAAAGATTTAGGGATTATACCGTATGGCTGGGAACAGATAAGAACATTCTAAGCTAATGCTTCCTATTTACAATTTAGGGCTGGTACACACAGGACTATCCACACTAGTCTTTTGTTCAGATTTGACAGTTATCAGCCCAACCCATGGTGTTGTAGAATCACCAATCAAAAAATGTAGAATCCCCAATAAAAAGGGGTAAGGGGTAAGGTAAAGGAATGCTGTCACTGGGCTTTAAAAATAATAGTAGATATCATGTAATCCCTTCATTATATACATACAATAAGCCAGGCACTGTCTTGAATTATAAGTATAAATCTACTGCTTACTAAAGTTTGTTTTTTTTATGACACTTTTTCATGTTTATTTAAACTTCTGACAGATAAGTTAGTACAGTGTAAATCCCTTTAATTTCTTTAACAAATTTATAAATATTATTTAAGATGTGAAAGGATCATACAAGGCTTCTGATTTTCCTTTTGTCAAACACACATACTGCACTGGATATTTTGATTGCTCTAGTTAAAGGGAAAGTTCAGTGCAAAATTATATACTTCTAAGAAAAAAGAGCAGCATTTTCCCATCCTAATGACCTAACCTGTCCATTCAGTATTTTGTCTGTGTATAGATAAATTCTTCCAAAAAAATACTAACTTCCTGTTTGCAGGACCTCTAATAGAGACCGTTATGGACTTGCCCTTGACCCAGCGCCTGGGTTGATTCAGTTGCTCAGTAGAGATCTGAGCATGTTTCACCCAACCAACAGCCAATCAGTAGAAATTACTGTTAGGAACATTCCAAGGTAAAGTGCATTCTGGGAAGACGAAGGACCATTACAAAACCTAAAATGTCAGCTCACTAATGTCAACAGCAGTGAATACCAAGATGTATAAATTCAACTGATTTTTCAAAATGGAAGAGAATATGTAGAATAACTAGGTATGCATAATAATAAACTCAGTGTTAGGATTGCACTTATGCATTGCACCTGAATCAACATGGGCAATGCACAAGATGTGCAATAGTGCAGGAAATGTCACTAGTGGGGAAAAACTGAGCGACCAAGCCAGGGATAAATGAACAAGACAATTTATTAACGAATGCAAGGAATATAAATGATAATAAAGCAGATGTAGACATTCACTTCATGCACTACAACATGCATACATACGAAAAGGTAACGCAGGACAAAACATAGGAGGATAACCAAAAACAGGACTGGAAAACACAGACTGCTGACTCCGGCTGGAAGGGCTAGGGCACAGGATACGGGACCTAGCACTGAGGCAATGGTCGTGCTGGCCTTAAATGCAGACCTGGAAGGTCAGGTGACCGATCTCCTCCCAGCAACAGTCTGCAACACACCCAGTTCCTGAGGCAGAGAGCCCTCTGCTGGTGGAAAAGAGGAAGTTCACGTAGGCAACTCATAAAGTCAGTAGCAGATCGTGACATTTTTAAAATAATGATGTTTCCACTGAACATTCCCTTTAAAGGGCATCATCTATAGTGGGAAAATGAACTTTTTTTTCTTTCCTTCCATGTGTTCTATAATTCTCCACAACCCCCAGAGTGTCTTCACTTTTTTCAGATTCCCTCTCTGTCCTGAGATACACCAGTTAGAAAAATATGTGATTGCATTCATCTACTCCTACTTGGACTGTCAATCAAATCAAATCATTCCCCCCTCCCTGCTCTGTAATAAACATAGAAATAAGAGCATTAAAAGGGGGAGAGATGTAGCTTTGATGGTAGATATAAGGCTGCACATGACCCCCATTCTAAATAGCTTTCACTGATTGATGATGGGACACAAAGTGAGAGATCGTAAACTGTACTGATCTTCTTCTTCCATGTCTCCAGGACAGCTTGCTTTCTATTGGCCACTGTGCGTGGGTGTGTTTTTCAGGATGTTGAACTTTTAACTCCTACTGCACATGATAAGCTTGTCGGTTAGCCGGAGTTGAAACATGGAGGAGGTAACAGAGGGGAGGGGGAAGGGGGGAGTGCTGCACAGAGATCTGACGCCATGGTTAAACAAAGTCACTGACAGAGATAGGATTAAGGCAGCACAGAGTTCATGAATTTAACTTTGCAAAGGGGCAATGTGTTTTTTTCACTATAGATGCCCTTTAAACCAAGATTTCTATTTGGAATCACTTTTTTTCTGATGATGGGCAATAGAGTTTGTCTCTTGGACTAAAGCTAATTTGTATTTTTTTTTCTTGGCAGGTGGTCAATCAGCATTTTGATAAACACCTCTCTATAGCTCTGGAGATTACAGGTAGGTCCTACTGTATCATTGGAAACAATACTAGTTATGTTTCACAAAATAATTCTGTCAATTTAATGTGAATGGCATGTGCCACTGTGAAACTTCCTTTTAATGGTGCATAATACCTAGAAAATCCCCTATAGCATTTCTAATAAATTATTTACATTTTGTAGACCAGCTGTATTAGCTGCTGTATATTTTCTGGATCAGTTGTATCGGCTAATGTAAATATTTTCTGTAATTACTTATCTATCTAGCTTAACGTGTTACACTGGACTTACAATTTGATCTTTCAGCCAAAATGTCAAACTTCTATAAGATGACTTCATCAATGTTCTATAAGGTTCAACCTCATTATTGTTTTACTTCATCATGAAAACAGAAAAACTAATTAGTTTTTCAACTAATAACATTTATTTAAACGTTAAATCAGAAAATGTATTAAGTCTTTTGTTACTATTGTCTCCCAATTTTTTGGCAAATAGCAGAACAATGACACAATGTTTTAATTGTTTACCTCATAGTAGATATATGAATATACCTTTACACTAACAAAATAAGACATTCGTAAAATATTTAACTTGTAAATAAAACATATATGCAGTATTAAACAAAACAGTGCATATAATAGTAAAATATCTACTGCATGACCACACTATACTGTTCATGTTCATAAAGTATATCAATTATATTTAATAAGTAAATGTATTAACAATTAGAGTTATTGGTATTGGATTCCATGAAGAAACGAAGTCACAAAACATGTTGGGCGGAGCTTATCCTATCCTGGTAGTGTCTGTGTGTGTCCATACTGATATGTTTTTACGTGTGAATAAAGTTTGAAGCTATAATATATTACAGGTGGCCTGCCTTATCAGTTAGCTTCTCTATGCTGTTGGATATTGAATTGTGGCCATTGATGAACTGTCTGTGCCCTGAGGATGACAGCGAGACACTCAGACCAAAGGTCCAACTTTATAGATTTTATACTTGTATTGGTTAGTTAGAAATTAGAATCTGATTAGACTCAGTTACATTTTAGATTTAGTTAAAAATAAGTTTGTGAAGCTTCTCAATCATCCAGGTCATGGTATATCTGTTGTATTCAGTTAGATCAACTGGACTTAAAGTTTAGTTCTTGAAGATGATTCGAATGACTTGTACAAGACTCTGTTGGCAATAAATACCATGGAATCTGTAAAAAAAAATGAGGAGCACCAAGGGAGAAAATTGTAGAATTCACCACAAATGGTGCATATTTACTTTTATATTTGCACGTGAAATATTTGTGACTTCACTAACCTTTACGTTGTATGGTTTGTCCTAAATTGAAAATATCATAAACTTTATAAATCTGATAAAAATATCCCTTGCTGGAAACAAGACTGATCGTTCATAACTATGAACCCAAAACTAATAAATCCTTTCCCTTATGTTAAAATACTATAGAAAGTAATGTAATGTAAATCCAAGAATGCATTTTAGAAGTTTTTAAAATGTAATACATTATACATAAATAAACAACATGGTGGGGTATTTTTAAAAACTAAATTTTTGTAAAAAATGTCTATAATTCAAAAATGTTCTAAAACACGTCTTTTATAGCAGCAGTGGGCAATTCATTTTCCCAAGGGGTGACATTAAAAAGTTGGACTGTTTGTAAAATTCTGCACAAATTAAAGGGAATGTTCTCCCTGAAACCAAAAATCTGGTCACTTGTCATTTACCTGTCCCAAACCCCATCTAATTTATTAAAGGAAAACTAAACCCAATTTTCTATACTCCAGAATCTGAAAATAACCCCCCTAAGAACATCAATAAGCTATAAAATACCATTTCAGTAAATCGTATTATAGTAAATATAAGCCTGTTAAGAACTGGATGAAGTATCTGTGTGTTTGTGCAGTGCCAGGCCACACCTCCTTACCTCAGTCACATGCTTTCTTGCTTTATCTGTCCTGTAAAAGGATTGGCTAGAGATTTTTAATGGGTGTGACCAACTGTAACAATTTCTGACAATAGCTAAGGACTGAGCATGGGCAGAACATAATGGTCGTTGACCAGACTGTGTGACATTAGAATGCTGTGATGTTAAGCAAAAAACATATATTATTTAGGTAAATTTCCCAGCACTCATATCAAAATGAGAGGTAAGACACTGATTACTGGCTTTATATCAAGGTGTTCTGCCTTCTGGTTCAGTGTTGTTCTGAGGCTTTAGTTGTCCTTTAAGCACATTACTAGAGGTATTATTAATCAGATATTTAAGGATAATTATTGACTCCATTCTGGCAGTTTGCTGGTCCCTTCCTCCATAAACAATCAAGACTGTGACTGACATCACAACCAATGATTGATTGTTGTTTCCCCTGTTGCCTACTCTGCACATGCTCAAGCATATAAAACTCTCATTGAGCAGAAAGAGGAGGCAGATATGGAATAGAAATTAGCATTAAATATCTGGTAACAAATTCATGTAATAAACTGGTAAAAATAGCAGTTGGGGTTGTAGGCAAATAACTGATGTCACAATTTCTTTGTTTTAAGGGTGAAAATGTCTTTTAATTTGATCTCATCTAAAAAAAAATCAAATTTTTCTCAATGAGATTAAAAAAATAGCCGGGGTTGTTTGTTTCTTGATTATGAGCTGTCATTTTTAATAGAAGGACCAGTAGGTGTTTAATATTTTAGATCCATCAATTTTAATCAGTTGATCACTTCAATATTTCTGTAATAAAAAAATAAAAAAAACAATAATTAGCCCAAGCCCTTGATCTATAGCTTTACGTGGAAAGAGGGAATTTACCATAGGGCACTGACTACATATGAACCTCAGTGGGGAGGTGCAGGACTAGTAGTAAATAATAGGCACACAAGAGGAGAAAGAGCTAGTCCGCAAAACTCTAATACTCAGAACACAGTGGATACCATATTTGTGCAAAAATATTAAAAATCCTTTAATTCTAACAGGGACAGAACATTAAAAATGTTTAAAACACTCCATACCTTTTGACTATTTGAATAAATCTGTTTTGATACTAATGCTTATACATATAAGCATTAGTATCAAAACAGGTCTATTCAAAGAGTCAAAAGGTCCAGAACAGTCATTAGATCAGTGGGCGTCATTGGGGTTCCCCTTACTCAGGACTACCGGTTGAGACACAGTGCAATGGAAAAAGGTATGGGTTAAAAACTCATCCAAGTCCACATGGCAGGATGCACTTCGCTCTGTTCGTCGGTAAAACCAGAGCTTTTTTAACTGTAAATTGGTCTGTCTGGCGTCCGTCTTTATAAAGAAAGCTTTACGCCTATGCGTGTGACGTCAGACCTTTGCGAGATCTCACAAGATTACGTTTGATATTCTTTGGACTTGCCAGCTGACTCTCTGCATGTAACTAAACCAAGAAATGCTACAAATTAACCCCATCGGTCTCTGTCAGTTCATAAAAGGTCCACACACAAACAAATAGTTTCACAACCTTATTAATACAATTAATAACAATAACTTAAGCACTTATATCTGTTGTATTCAATTAGATCAACTGGACTTGAAGTTTAGTTCTTGAAGATGTTTCGCTAGTCATCCGACTGGCTTTCTCAATTCAGAATGACTTGTACAAGAATCTTTGGCAATTATGTACCCTGGAAAATCCCAATTAGCATATCACAGCCAGGTGTTAAGGGCGTGATTGGATAGTGGCTAAGAGGTGTTATAGGAACACCCAGAGTAAGGTGTCAAAACAGCATTGTACATGGCAGACAGTTGGCGTCGAACCCCCCCACCTCTATTTAGGCTTGGTTTCTTTATTTTCACATAAATGGCCTCCTTAACACCTCTCTTGAACCAGTCACGTTTCTTTGCCAATATGTTAACATTACAATCTTCAAAGGTATGTCCTTTATCCTTAAGATGCAGGTACACGGCTGAGTCCTGACCCGAGGAATTGGCTCTTCTGTGCTGGGCCATATGTTGATGCAGTTGCTGTTTGGTCTCCCCCACATACAAATCAGAGCATTCTTCACTGCACTGCACTGCGTATATGATGTCGCTTTTCTTGTGTTTTGGTATTGGGTCTTTTGGATGTACCAATTGCTGCCTCAGTGTGTTGTTCGGTTTAAAGCAGACAGGGATACAGTGTTTTTTGAAAATTCTTCTCAATTTCTCGGAGACCCCTGCTACATATGGGATGACCATGTTCTTCCTCCTGTCTTGCTTTTCTCCTTCACTGTTGGTATTCGTGTTCTTTTCTTTCCTTCTACTTCTTTTGACAAAGGCCCAGTCTGGATATCCACAAGTTTTAAGGGCTCCTCTGAGATGTTTCATTTCTTTAGCCTTCGCCTCTGTGCTAGTGGGGATGTTCTCAGCTCTGTGTTGACGGGTTCTGTTGACACCCAGCTTGTGATCTAAAGGGTGGTGGGAGTCAAACATCAAATACTGATCTGTGTGTGTTGGTTTTCTGTAAATCTCTACTTCCAGTTTACCATTTTCCTTAACTTCTACCAAGCAGTCCAAGAAAGCCAGTTTGTTCCTATAACACCTCTTAGCCACTATCCAATCACGCCCTTAACACTTGGCTGTGATATGCTAATTGGGATTTTCCAGGGTACATAATTGCCAAAGATTCTTGTACAAGTCATTCTGAATTGAGAAAGCCAGTCGGATGACTAGCGAAACGTCTTCAAGAACTAAACTTCAAGTCCAGTTGATCTAATTGGATACAACAGATATACCATGACCTGGATGAATGAGAACCTTCACAATCAAACTTAAGCACTTCAAAATATAACTAGATCATGATTGTTGCTATAAATAGAAATGTATAGATTACATATAAATGCTCCAGAGATTCTCTTTGCTGTCCCAATAAATGCAAGTTTTTTTTTATATGATATTACTTGCTCCATGAATACTATAGGATTATTAACTTCAAGTTATAGGTAAGTATCATTAGTGCATCTATATAAATCATTGTCTTTTAAACTATCTCCTGTAGGTAAGTATATCCTAGTTAGAACTTCTAGTTAGAATCAAGTCCTTTTAATTTGTTGTAGAGCTCATCTTTATCCTTGTCCATCTTGGTGGGAATAGGCTCACAAAAATGTGTGAAGATACTTGTTCTTCAAACATACAGTATTATCCACGTTTTGTGTTTGTAGATTCTTTGGATATACAAAAAGTAGGGCTGGCCTGCGCGTTGAGTGTAAATAGGTCCATTTCCTTATGTGGAGGTATGAATCCCATATACAGTCAGAAGATATCTATCCTGTTAGGGGATATACTGTATAGATTAAATTACTGTTATATGAAAAGTCCATTTCTTGGTTTAAACCCTTAGGGTACATGGTATTCAGTCTATAAATCCACTCTGTTTTCTTTCTCATTAGTCTATTTTCCATACCTCCTCCTCTGATATAATTACGCAAAGTATCTATAGTTGATCTAGTTTTACATGACCTGATCTATAGCTTTACATGACCCGAATGTCGATGTATTTGAATTCTGAAAGGTGTTCTATCCCTAAAATAAAATGAATCCAAAAAAAGAAATAGATAAATAAGATATACACAGGGGGATGTAACATGAGGACTATGGGGGTAAAATGGAGCTAAACCCACTTGTGATGTAATTCCACAAACATTCGTTTTTGCGCTACTTTGTTACCAGGTAACATAAAGCAAAAAAATGCATAAAAAAAAAGACAGGCAAAGTACTATTGGTCTAGCAGTCAAAGAAAAAACTGAACAAAATATGGCTGAAAATAAAAATGAAGAAACAAACAGCACATAAAAAAAATCCAAATAAATAAAAGCTTTTATGTCATTTTTTTTTTTTTATGGCAAAAAGAATAAAATATCTCGGTGGGATTTCAGGTGAACTGTTCAGGCATCAGCAATCCTGCAGAGAAAGTACGATGTAGCTAGACGATTACAGTGGTTATTAAGTTCACTCTGCGTACACCAGGATCAAATATGCTTCCTGTTTATAAGGAAAAAAACAGCATCTAGTTTATTCCACTGAAAAGAAAGTATAAACAAATGTGCACAGGTGTTAAGAGAAGTATATAGGAATAGGGCAATTTGGTGGAAGAAAAAATGTTTCTGCCTGTGTTTATGAATAGTCATATGTATAAACTATATGGGGGGTTGATTAAAAAAGGTTAAATGCGGTAAAGAAAAATGGTTCGAATGAAGAATTTTGAACAGGATCCTAAGGAGCAATTTCCTTCACATTATTTCCAGAATAAAGGAAACCAAATAACTGATTTCTACTTCAGTACTCTGCAATCTTCACCCTGTGGACTTTATATTAAAGGGTTAGAAAAAGTAGGTCCACAGGGGTTCCTCAATGCTACCCAAGGGTTCTGTATAGCAGCATGGAATGCCACCCAAGGATTCTGTAAAGTGGCATGGAAAGCCACCCAAGGATTCTGTTTCATCAATGCCCCCCAAGGGTTCTGTATAGCAGCATTGAAAAGCCACCCAAGGTTTCTGTATCATCAATGCCACCCAAGGGTTCTGTATAGTGGCATGGAATGCCACCCAATGGTTCTGTATCATCAATGCCACCCAAGGGTTCTATATTGCGGCATGGAATGCCACCCAAGGGTTCTGTATAGTTTTATTGGTAATTTGCAATGAAATGCTTACTTTTGCATTTGTAAAAGCAATTAAAATGTAGATATGAGGTACTGTGAATTCTATCTATGCTGCAGTTAAAATAAACTAAATGGGTACTACTTCCACACAGCCCTGAGACTGTCATTCTTACTGGTTCATCTTTAATTTACTTCTTACTTTTTCATCGCAATAATGCCCAATTCTGCTGCCACAATCGGTGCAGTGGTATGCCTGCTTCCCTAAGCCATGTGCCAGGCATTGTCTCTTTGTAGGCTTGTAATAAGTCTTCCATACCAGACCCAATAAACTCTCTTTATGGCCTATGTTTTAAAGGACATGTAAACTGGGGAAAATAATTTTTTTAACCAATCACACAGTAATTAGGATTAATTACCACCAATGTTTAATCTGCTTTTTTTTCTTCTCTGAACTTCCTATCCCTTGTTTTTTAGCTCTGGGAGTTTTATTTTTTAAAGAGGATGGGGCAGGGCACAGCTAGTCAGTAAAGAACTGTCAATCACGTCAAACACCCAGCCCCTCCCCCTGGCACACTACATGTAAAACTCTCCATTCTATAAAAGTAAAGCTTATTTCTCTGTCATGGCATATTGATTCAGCATTAAGATCAGGAAAGGGAATAAGAATTATCTGTTACTCTGTGCTCTTTCTGTACAGATAAACCCAATCCTGCTGTAACAGTAGCAGCTGTTTGTATTACTAATGTAGCACTGAACCTAAAAAAATCAATTACAAAGCCCGCCCACACACACACACACACATTCAAACTCCTACAGCTAAAAGAAAATCTTAATTGATTCAAGCAGTGATTACAACTCCCAGTGCTGCTTACCTTCCCATAGCAAAGCAGTTTTACTTTCACTATAACACAAATTCACACAATGCTATTGGTTGTAGGAAGGCACAGATCATCTTCACTGTACATGCTCCACACTCTAGCTGTGCCTCAGATTTTGGAGGGGGTGGATACATAGAGAGGAGACATGCATACTAACTAGGAGTGAGCTATACAGGACATGAGGAGATCTAGTGACAGGGAGCACTGAGAGAAAAAAGGGATCAAGTTCCTGACAGTGCAAAAATATAGAAATGGATAAAGGCAAGTTATTTTTGTCAGTTTAGTGTCCCTTTAAAAACAGGCCATAGCTACACCAAAACAGAAGACAAAACTAATGCAACAAAATTGTCAACGTTCATCTCTTTAGAACATAATGCATTGATTAAAGAAAGGAAGATATAACTTCTTAACCTCCTAGTCTTCAATCAATGCATTAAAGGAATAGTTCACTTTTGCAGTCCACTATTTCTTTAATACATTTATACATTAATGCACAAAAGCCGTTATAAAGATGTTTTTTTAATTACCGTATTCTTTAAAAGGCATGTCCACCCCGAAATTAAAATTTTAGGATAAGGTATTGCATATTCAACGTGGCCAGGACAAATAAATAGCTTCATTTATTATAGGTTTCCTTTATACACGCGATCAGCTGTTATACGCGCAATTAGCTGAAAACAGCTAATTGCGGAGGTTGTGGCAGATCCTCTAACGGTCCATTCTCCACGGGGGGGCAGTAGTTATGCCACATGGGTATATGGTATTTTATGTTTGCTGTTTCAAATCATCAATTACACTATAAGCTTGCGCTATTCCCACATTCCCCCAATCTCAAATATGTCTTATGCTTACATATGCCAAACAGAGCGCTGGGTCAAAGCCAATTAATTCACCCATAGCGAAAGTATCAATTATCAACTGACCATTTCCTGTAGCAGTACCAGTCAATGTATGGTTATGACTAGAGATGGATAAAGCATTGCTGCTTGGCTAGGTTTGCCCAACTTTGCCATTTTTTTCCTGCCATCTGGTATTATTATAAATTACACAATGACAATTTGATGCACTTTGTGATTGTATTGGGTACCAATCCTCGGTTCAAAGGTTGCCATAGATATTTAGTTAGATTTATAGTATTTGGTGATCAATTTCATTTCTCTCAATATCATGGAAAGAAAACATTGCTGTAAGCACATAAGTGTGGAAATGCTGTGGGTTTCATATTGAGGTCCTTGCACTTCATCACATTCTTTTATTGCACTGATAAATAAACCTATCATTCAGAGACGAAGCCACAAAGCTTTCAGTTCTGAGGTTTCAGAGGAGAATACAGCAGTATTCATATTGAGCTGTTGTTCTTGGGTTAAAACACTTCCCAGGTATTAAGGATGCCTTATTTTGATTCAGGACATGTGCTAGAACAGCAGGAATGAGGGTCAAAAGGATTTGACAAAGGGATTTTTAACAATGTTGTTCAGGCTATAAAATGGCTTCAGAGGATGATCAAAAGATTTTCAGGTCCTTTGTAGGGGAGATTTCAAAGAAGCCCCTCACCCAGAGTTAGGGCTAGTAGCACCTAGAATAACCAGCTCAAAATGTGTCACTGTATAGTATATATCTAATATGCCAATCATATTCCAATCTGTTCATATGCACACACAGGATAAATGTGAATTGAAGCATCTCACATTTCAATTTAAAGGCAAAGGTGTTTATTCATCTGCAGCAAATTATAAGAGTAGGTTACATAATTATCTTTATGTTAACGAAAAAAAGCAGAAATTGCCAGTGTTCTGCCCAACTTGGTACTGACCAAATGCTATAAGCCTCCTAGTGGCAGGGCTCATCAGAACAATTTTGATGCACCCTTCGCGCTTTTTTCACCTTTTTAGGTGACCACAGGGGGGCACAATGAGCAAATGTTTCAGCTTGCCTCATGGTAGGGGCACCCCTTACTAAAGTGCACCTTTTAACACGTGATCAATAAAACGTGATGGTGTGGCCTAGCCCTCAATGAAGAGTTCACCCTAAAAATGTACCTGACTTTGATGATCTAGTTTAAAAAACAGTTCAACAACAGATTCCCTCCCCCTACCTTGCTCCCTTTAACATAGCGAGATACAAAATAACTGACAAGAATTCCTCTCACTCTGCTGGATAAATCACACTGCACATGTCAATACTCAACAAGCTAGGATTAGAGGCAGGGTCTCTGTAGTGTAAGATTATATTTTTTGTTCATTTTATATTAATTAAACAAGGAATCAGATTACATACATTCCACCACAAAAGGGTAAGCATATATGCTGTACAATAAACTCTGAGTGTCGCAGTCGAAGGTTTAAGTACCATAAAAGTGTATACAATATCTCTTAAAATAGTTAAACTATGAAATTGTTCTGCTGAACCTTCCTAATGCCATAAAACAACCTAGATACAGTATTTATCTGTTTTGATCTTATCATCACTGATTATCTGCATATTCCCAGTAGCTAAACCTCACCGACGGGGAGACAGACCTTTAAATTAAAGCTCTCTTTAGTAGAGTTGCATTTGGAGCTCCCAGATATCCCAACATCTTGACCAATGTCTGAGAGTTTTGTACCATGTGACCTAGATAATCGTTTGAAAATATATTGTAAGATTTTAGTGTGTAACTAAGATTAGGGATTACATAGACATGTTAGTGATACATTATTTATATGGGCCAGGGAAAAATATATTTTAGGGTGAACTTTCACCCTTGATAAGTATATCAAATAGATCTGATTAAAAGTAATAATATTAAAGAATTAAATAACAGTACAACCAGTGAAAATGTAAAATTCTTTCCATACTCCCAGAAAGAATCTGCCATGAACAGAGCCTTCTCTTGGAATAAGAGCTTTCCAAGCATAAAATATCCATGCCAGCTGTCTGTAGTCACCCCCAGGCTAATATGTCTGGAAGGACACATCAGTACTGTAGCTGTTTAATGGGATTTCTTTAAAAGTGATTGTGACCTTCAATTGAAATGTCAAAAGCAGATTAGTATTTCTTGGGTCACACAAAACAGTGTTGTAACTAGGAATCACTGGGCCCACCAGCACAATTATGATGGGGTCCATTTCTCTGCTTCATCCACAGTGGTTTTCTGGGAGGAGGCTGTATCTTTCATAGGAAAAATAGGAAGTTGGGGTCTCCCTGGTGCCAGCCCCCTGTAGTTGCAGAGCCTGCCCCCCTGGTAAGTAAGCTCCTGGCACCAAGTCAGTCACCAGTGACCATTACTGAATATGAAAAAATGTTTTCACTTTTATTAAGTCTCTGTAGCCCCAAATGAATTGAAACCATGATCTGATATTGCAGCAGATTACTAATACACAAGATGTAAATGTTAAGGCTGATGTACAATAAATAAAAATCATTCATGGAGGTGATGAAATATCATTAACAAACCTCTGGTGTATCCAATGTTTGGACATTTATGTAAAGGGACACTACACCCCCAAAATGAACCTATTTTATTTAAAAGTATAATTCTAATCTAAACAGGAATTTGCATGGGGACCCCACCATACTTTCCCTATGACAGATACAGTCTTCTCCCAGAAAACCACTGTGGATGAAGCAGGGAGAGGGGCACCATCATAGTTTTGCTGGGGGGCCCAGTGATTCCTAGTTACGCCACTGGACAGGAGCACTTGCTCATGTCTCCCAAATGACCCCCTAAGGTGAGATTTCACTACTTACTAAACGTGATCTTGCAGCACTGCTGTGTTTCTCCTGTCAGCTTTCCCCCACTCCCCCCCTGCACGACAATGTAATACATAGGTGCGGAGTCATGTGAAAGGTGGGGGAGTCGAAGGAGAGACACAGTGGCAATGCAGGATTGTAGTTTAGTAACAAGTGAGATCTCAGCTTAGGGGGCAATGTGGGCGACAGGAGCAAGTGTCCGTCTCCATTAGAATCATACAGTTAAATAAGCAATGGTCATTTTGAGGGTGTAGTGTCCCTTTAATTATAAGGGTAAACTTAAGACATCCCAGCATCTTTAGCTCTCCAATAAAACTGGCCAATGAGGTCAGCACACAGTGACAGATTGTACAAAGCATGTACATTAAATGTTAAACTTCTGGTCATTCTGGTTACTTTTCTGATATCTATCAGTTAATGTTAATTAAAATTTCTCAGAATCAAAAGTCTTTAAAAGATAACTACACTCTAAAATGTAACTTTTTAAAAATGGAAAGTACCTGGGGCAGGAAGGTAGGATTGATTATTCCTACTTCACAATATCATTTCGTTAAAGGGCATCTCCACCCCCAAAACTCAAAATATATATGTTATTGGCCATGATTCTATCTTTAAAACAAGCCACTCCCCATCAAAATTCGTTCAGCCAATTTAAAGAGAAGTTTTTCCAACATGCCTTTTGCAGCCCAGGAGCAGCTCCACCATTCGGATCCATCCTCGGTCCCCCTGCATCTTAACATGAAATCCTTTTAGGGTGTGATAGAGGCCGCCTGCCCAGACCCAAACGCTGTATTATTTTTTTTTAAAGAGTTTGTAGCCTTACTTACAGCCCTTCATTCCTGCTGCGCTTTCTTGTGACGTCACGAGAAAACGACTCTTACTATACTGGAATACTACTAATACTACCATACTATAGTAGTATTTGTAAATGGATCAAAGAGATCCATTCAGAAATAGAGCTTCCCTGGTGATCCAGTGTAAGGTACTGAACTACGATCTCCATTCAGATCACAGTTTAGTACCTGCTGTAGTAAGCTGTCAGTGTGAGAGAGTCACACTTGGAGTCAGAACGAAAATAAGACAGTTGAGCTATAGGTAGAGGTAAAAGCTTCTAATGTTCTATAGAATGGTACCAATACAGATAACAGACAGCCAGATGCACCAAGAGGCGCATTGGCTGAAAGTGGAGTTAAAAGACACGCTAACCGATGTTATATTGGTTAGCGCGACTTAAAACTCCTTCATTGCAGAAGCTGTGTGGCTAACGTGAAGGTTTACAGTGCAGCCGCCGCAAGCGATGTTATATGTTGAAAACAGCATTCTATTGTGGCACTTTAAAGGGCATGTCCACCCCCAAAACTATAATCCCCCCCACTTCTGGCCCCACCATATAGTGTAATAAAATCCTTACCTCACATCCCAGCTCCATATAGTTCTCCTGTAGTCCCCCCCCCAAAGTTCCAAAAACTGCCCACCAGGAGGATAGCAGAGTCCATATAGGACTCTGCCTCCTGTCTGGCCTCCGGGAGAAGTTTGGCATGCGTACTGCAGCCCTTCTCCCCCTCCCTCTTCCTCCCGTTTTGCGATCCCTCCCCCTACCATAAAACCCCTTGCCCATATCATAGTATATCTTCCCCCAGCCCCAACCGCTAAAAATTAATTTTAAGAAAGACCCCCAAACTCTACTTACCTTCCCTCTCTCCCCCGGCATTCTGAGAAGCCGGCAGCTGCGTCCGTGATTGGCTGCCTCTCAGCCAGTCATGGACGCGGCTGCCGGTCCTGCCCCCTGCTTGCAGTGTCTTGCAAGCAGAAGGCCGGGCGTCGGAGGAGAGAGGGAAGGTAAGTAAATATCAGGGCACTTTCTTAAATTTATTTTCTAGCGGTTGGGGCTGTGGGAAGATATACTATGATATGGCAAAAGTTTATAATAAGGGTGGACATGCCCTTTAAACGCCAGCAAATAGCTGGCGTTTTAAAGTGCCAGAACAGAAAATCAGCAGAGAGCAATGCTCTGAGAGCTGCTATTGGCATATAACTTCGCCAGGCTATTTGCATCGGATTGCCGATAGCGGCTCTCGGTGCATCGCCCTGAGAATTTGTAAGATAGAAGCGCTTGAATGATCTAGTAACTGAAGAAGACAAGAATTGACAGGCATGATTTGGACAGCACTTTCCTTGCTTTAACCTAGAAAAAATTTAAAAGTTATGATAATAATGATAGACAGGGTAGCTAAATAGCTTAACGAGACGTGGGCCAAAGGAGCAAAAAGCTCTCCACAGAGCATAAAAATGGAGCAAAGTCTTCTTATAACAGAAGGTATCTTGCAGTTTCATGCTATATGAATAGCATTGCCCACAAATAATTATGTCATTGTTATAGCCATGGGGAAAGTGGGTGCAAATCTAATGGATATGGGTAAACAATGCATTGTCAGTAAAAATCAGCTGGTGTTTGTAGTAAGGATTTAAAAGTTATGGTAATTTATAATATTATATTATATATACATAATTACAGCTATTCCTACAACCCTCTGAGAAGTTCTATGCTGATATTATATCCACATTTATCAGTCTTAATGTGGTGTTGGCTAATGTTAAACAAATGTAAGTATTACAGCAATATGTTTGGAGTACTAAGCTGCCAAAATGTAAACCAGGAGTGCCCACCTAATTTTATAGGAGTTAGGGGCCTTATTTCTACCTACAATAGAAGGACTGTGGGGGAAAACCCTTAGGATGAATTACAATTAAATATGGTAGAAGTGCTACTGATCTGAACAAAAACTCATCCAAACAAACAATATCCTAGCAATATGCTAGGGATAAAATTAAATATTTTCTTTCTTTTAATCATTGTCATAATAATTTAGATATATTATTGTATCTATCTTCCCTTTAATAAAGAATGGAAGGATATATTTTCCAGTGGCAGCAAATACAACTTATAAACGCCTTATAACGGTTTTGAGAAAAATACATTATCAGGGAAATTCAATAAAAGTTCTTATCATTAAAAAATGGTGCTAATTTTGCCCAACCAATCAGATGTTAGCTTTCAAATGTTAAATAAAGTCTGATTGGTTAGGGCAAAATTAGCACCATTTTAAACGATAAGAACTTTTATTGAATAACCCTGTATGTATGTAAAGTATACACAGAGCAACTAGCAGTTAACAGGCCTATTTAATATGGGGTTGAAAACTTGCACTTTTAATAAACTCAATAGTGATTAACTGGCATAGGTAGTAAACATAACAGGTTATATGTATATATGTCTCTATAGTATACCCTGCCGTATTGTATACTGTATGTGATTATTATTTTCCTGAATAGCAGAGTGCTCTCTGCTGATCCTGGGTACTGTTACTGTTTACTTAGTGCCTATAGTATGCCCCTTTCTAGGAAAAGATGTCTGCATAGTACCCTGGGTGAGGAGATAAACTTCTAGATCCTCACCCCTGGGTACTTTACTTGATTGTAAGCTCTATGGGGCAGTGACCTCCTTACCTCTTGCGGCAAAGCTCTAGCACTTCTATTTATATAATTTATATAGTTATGTACTGAACTATCTATGTATTTGTTCCCCTTATATGACTTTATTGTATTGTTACTGTACAGCGCTGCGTACCCAAGTGGCGCTTTATAAATAAACTATACATACAAGTTTCCCTGGTCGTTGCAGTTGTCATCCATGTTTCGTGATATAGCCAATGAGAATACAATCTGCAAAGAACGGACAGGAGCACCGAGGGAAACTTTACATATAACAGCTGTTAGGTAAAAGACCCAGGGATGAGGACTTAGCGACAGATGGGCAGTAGGATTTACTAAGTATTAAAGCAAAAGAAGTTAAAATAAATAATTATGAGTTTTACTGCTAAGCTAAAAGAAAGCACATTACTAATAATAGACATGGACCTTGCATACAAATTGTGATATTACACCACAGATGGTGTTTGTCTGTAGATGACATCGTCCCATTTTGGTTATCGTCCATGATTGGCCAGTACTATTGATCCATAAGTGGTCACCATAAACGGGCGTGGGGCATGAAGGGGGTGAAAGAGTGGATAATGGGGAATGGGTGATTTTCTGATATGCAAGGACTACCCACTGGGTTTTCCAATATGGTGCATTTTGAAACATGCTGCTCCAGTCATTTTTGTGTTTTAGATGCAAATAACTAGATTCATATGTGCTGGAAAACACATAAAATGGTAAAATATTCACTGCACATTCTCTTGGTGTGCATTGCACACCAAACCAGTTATACTCACCTTTCCCCCTTTCCATACCTGCATAGTACGCACATTAAGAAGTTTAAAACAAGCATTACCTTACATTTCTGCTCAAAATGGTTCCCCTGCTGTGCCCCTCCAAAGTCCAGGAAACTGCTGTGTAGGAGCAGTGTGTGCCTCTCAGCCAATCATGGACACGGCTGCCGGTCCTGCCCCCTGCTTGCAATTCCATGCAAGCAGAGGGCCGGAACACTGCGGCGGAGGAAAGAGGGAAGGTAAGTAAGGATCAGGGGACTTTCTAACAATAATATTAATGCGGTTGGGGCTGGGGGAGCATGCCCTACCGCATATCAAAAGTTTTTAAAAGGGATGGACATGCCCTTTAAGTATAGCTGCTAGGTAAAGTATCCAGGGGTGAGGATCTAGAAGTTTAGCTCCTTACCCAGGGTACAATGCCAGTATGGAAGAAGAGGAGCGAAGGGGAGGCAAGTATAATTGTCCTTTAATGTTACTATTTAGGCATTAAAACAAGCAAACAGTATGATGTCTAATGTGTAATACCTCAATATACAGTAATTGTGAGTCCAGCTGTATTTAGCTTCAAAGCCTAGAATCCCCTCTGCACACAATCAGCACACTTATAATTTAAAGTGCATTATTTTATATTAAGCTCTTTATTCCTGAAACTCATACATTGTCAATAGTAGAGATAATTTAATATTTCTACATTAACGCTATAACCCTCATTGATTTATTTCTGTGCAATGTCAGGCATTAGTCATTATGTGCATTTCCTGGTTTCTTTTAGGTGGAACAGAAAACAATATTGACAGTTTAAAGCTACAGGAAAACAATAATGATAAAACCCCAGCAAGGCATCTCCTACGGCAATACAAGGTCAGACATTAAAGGGGCATTTCCTTCACTAACAACCAGTGCAAGTCACAACCAGGCACAATCCAGACTGGGATTCTTGGAGCTCAATGGGAAATCTACTGCTAGGAGCCCACCAACAACTCAAATAAGCCAACACCAGGTATCCCACCCCTCCCGGCAGTCTCCCGCGACTACAAAGACTGGCAGCCTCCTACCCTTGAACACCCCACACACTGCTTCCACTAGACACTTACCTGGCTGCCACACCCCCAGAACTCCTATAACTCCGGCTCTCCACACAATCATGCTCCTGCCACGCCACCTACCAACATGCACCCACCCTGCCCAGAAGCCACGTTCGTTAGTGCGGTGAATAACCATGGGGATTTATACTATAAATATAAAACATTTAAAATACATATATATATATTTTCTTCATCTAAGACCGCTGAGTGCTCTGTTCATTCCCTTACCTATTACCCTGATGACAGACCAGTGCATGGGTTATGCATATTACCCAGGCTGGGATTTATCATTAGGCACAGTAGGCAAGTGCCTATAGGTGCCTTTGGTTGGAGGGGTGGCTGTCAATCTCCCACTACCCACTATATAGTCTATTTTTTTCCCTCAAAAAAGAGAAAATGAGCGTGGTATGGGGTGTGGTTTGTGTTTAGGGGTGGAGCTAGGGGTGTCAGGCTTTTTGTGCCTTCATGCTTCTCTGTTACTTTTGTAAATAAATAAATAGTAGCAGAGGTCCATGTAGAAGATACAAGAAGGTCTCCCTGGCCAAAGGTGTGGGCAAATGTCTGACTACAACTGAACACAGCAGTAAGTTTAAAATGACCAAATTGCTACCAGTATATAATGAAATTGCCAGTTTACTGTGCCTTTGTGTCATTAATTTGTGTCTCTCTGTCCAACTCTCTGATCTCTATCTCTGTCTGTCTATTTCACTGTCTTTCTGTCTGTTTATCACTATCGGGCTGTGTGTCTATGTTTGTGGTTATCTATCTGTCTGTCTGTGTCTTTGTGGCCATCTCTATTAAGTACATAGTGGGTGTGGTCTAATTGGGGCAGGGAAAGGGGCATGGCAAAAAAATTCGCGCGGAGTGCCCAAAAGTGCCCCTGATCTTCTTATACCCTAGATACGCCCGTGACATAATAATAATAAGAGGAGGGCAGAGTTTTACATTTAGCAGGAGGAGAGATAAGCAACATAGAGATAAAATTCCGCATTTGGCATTAAAATCAATTCAACTGGTGCAATGTAGAGATAGACTAGAACTAGAACTCGAACCCGAGAGTTGGAGTTCTAGTCCATCTCTACATTGTGAACTTAATAAGTCCGAACTCGGACTTCTCGAACTATCCTGGACCCATATTTCCCCGACTTTCCGGACTTGCAGCTGTATTTTTGATAATTATCGAATTTACGGGCCATTCGCTAACCTTAGAATGTATTGTTCTCTAGCCCTCGAATGTAGCCTTCGATTTTCGGCAACCTTCGAATGTAAAGATCATTTTCGATAACCATAGACTGTATTGTTCACTAACCCTCGAAAGTACTGTTCGATTTTGTTAACCCCTTAAATTTATTGTTCTCTTTTCACTAACCCTCGAAAGTATCATTTGTTAACCCTCGAATGTAGCTTGCGCAAAGCCCGACAATTGCCCACTCGTGTTTAAGAAGTGTTTTAAAAAGTTTTGGTGATAGTGACATGTTCCCCAGACCATTTCCCAGGTGCCACAGACATTTACAGCAAGTTACCATTATTAGTTTAGCTGTAAATCATTCGGACTTTTCGAACTATCACTCTCCCATTGACTTTAATGTGTCCGAATTCGACTTTTACTGAAGTTCGAAAGTTCAAAAACGGATCGAACTTTCTGAAATTCGGCCATCTCTATAGGCAATGTTAATAATGGCGCATTCAGCTAATCAATGGTATAATGCTACTAGATAAATAGCTGTTTATACTAATACACTTTATCCAGTAAAACAGATTTGACTGAGAATAATTAAAAAGAAAATATCTTGCAGTCTTACCTTTCCCTTACAGCAACAAAATATGTTGATGCAAGAAAAAAAATCTCGAATTCGCTTGGATACCATTTTGCCTATAAATAGTCTAAAAGCAAAGAAAGAAATATTAGTTTTGTTTTCAGCCAAGAAAAAAAAGATTTCCGTTTTAGGAGCTGATTATGAGAATAAAACATTGGTGAACTTGTGAAAATGGAGCAAAAAGGGAAAAGCAAGGAGAATAAATAGAATAAATGTAATGGAGAAAGAATAAGAACTAGACATGATGTTACAGGTTTTAATTCTTACAGAAAATATTGGGAATCTATTGCAATTGAGGTTTTTTTAATTCCCAGTAAAGCATCAGCTGGGCTGTTTAACGGACATCAACATGACTAACAGACTGTTCCATACTGGCTGATCCAGAAGGGGTTTACTAAGGATTCTGACTATTATGGGTTTTAACATTAATAGGGTAATTCTGTAAAAAATTACATCACTAAAAAGGCAAAAAGGATTGATGAAAAGTTGCCATAACTAATGCTTATTCGCATTTCAAGCTTGGCTCCTTTTTTTAATAAGTCTAAAGAAGTTTGTTTGTTTTTTTAGGCTGGTACCGTCACACCATCATCGATTTTCGGCCGACAACCGCTTCAACCGTCCACTTTCAGGTCAGTCGACCTCAAACTATCAGCACTCGATGACGTCCTTCCCCAAGACCGCGATTGTTCGTATCCTAAAAGATAATTCTAAAGACCTGATTCGGACGATCGAACAAGTCCGGACGTGTTGGGTAAATTTCCATCGATCGGTGCGTTCCTTTGGGACCGCAGGATGGATTGTTTTACCTTTCCGGCTGGAGACGAATTTGTCGACGCCATGGACATTTGTCCTGCCTAGCGGGCTCTGGGTACAATAGTTTCCCTTCGTGTGTACCCAGCCTAAAGTGACCCTCATGTACCAATTAATTTAATGTTATCCAAGTGATCAATATTATATTAGTGACACCACACTCTTTCCTGTAAGTTTCTACTCGGTCTCGTTTCACAGATATGTCTATGATACAATGTCGGCGTTTTCTACTATTAATATTATTGACATTTTTACCAGTGGGAATTTTCACAATTTAGTGCTGCATGTACACAGCTATAATATGAAGAGATTGAAGCTATAGTGGAAACTACTGATTCGGTAGATTCATTATTATAGTCTTTATACATAGACTCGATGTTCATTATTTGACGTTCGCATGTCGGGGGTAGAAGGAGTATTTTATTATGCTTTCTCTAAATTGATACAGTGTTATGCTTTAATGAAAGGCTTACCTGTAAACAACTGCCCAAATGTGCCATTTCCAATTTTCCTCGTCAGGTTGGGAAATATGAAGGGGACTCTACCAGATAGTGGATGGAAATAAAATATTAAGAAAGAAAATGACCAGTAAGAGGGACAAACAATCTAAAGTGAATAAAGTAGCATTAGGAAATATCTTAACATTATAAAATAAGTAGTGTCCAATGAAACAGACTTGCATACAAAGCATTAGTCCTGGATAGATTTCCATCACTGCACTGCACCATCAAGATTAAAAATAAACGTTAATGAAAATATAAAGTTCCTTCACATATTTGTTTACCTTACATCGTGAATGCGAGGATTATCCAATTCTTAAGAGGAAAAACAATTAACATTTCGAGGTATTTTTCCTTTTATATAAATCCTATAATCAGCCTATTACATTCCACATAACACAAAGCCCCAAAATATGATGAATAATAGACCATCCCTTATAATAAAGCGTGGCGACCTATCATAGGTCTTTTTATATTATTGTATTATGGGCAGGTTGCCTAATAGTTATTTGGTTGTGACCCTAGATAATGGGTTCAAACCAGGTCCAGTTATGTACAAAGCTTTACAAAATTGCAATTCTTTAATCTCCAACTACCATTTATAAATAAAAACAAAAAATAAAAATAAAAGTTGTCACCAAACTGAAATAAATTAATAATTATAAGATGCATAATATTGAAAAAATAATCTAAATCAGATGTAGGATAATCTATTCAGATTATTAAGTACCACTACAAAATGAGTATGGAACGTATTTGTTTAGGTTAATTAGTTATGATACAATCTTTCCTTCTCAATTAAGAATTAATATACTTTCAGAGGAAATGATCATTTGTAAAAACAAAATCAGATATCACATTGTGTTGTACCTTATGTGGCTTGATGCCATAAAGGTGCACGGTTGCCCATGCAGTTAATTGCGCAGGAACCCAATCAGATGCTAGCTTTTTACAGTTCTTGCTGTTCCATTTCTAGTTGTGCAATGGATTGCCAGCAAATTTTCACATCACGCTTTTATTGCATCAGCCCCATAGTATTTTAGGGGCCTTCAAGGATTCAGATTTCTTGATTACTAAAACACATTTATTTTGTTTATTCTCATTTGGCCAGGTGAACCAACCAGTTCTACTTTTATTTCAATGAGAACAAGATTCAAGTGAACTTTTCTACTTACTTGCTTGACAAAAAACGTGGGATCAAAACATTGACAGCCTCTTCAAATGATGCTAAAAAAGCAATTTAAATGATAAGTTATAAATTAATTCACTTTAAAATTATATTTAAAATACATTATGGGGTAGAATTAAAGCGAGATATAAATTTAATTTTCAGAGATGGACATAAAACCAATTAATATTAACCCGTGTATCTTTTACTTCCTTGCTTAAACAGCTTGGTTCGGTAAATATTCCCAGGGAACTGGGCAAGCAACAAAGTAAGCGGAACATAGGGCTAACTCAAGATAAGAGGTTTAACGGTAAGATAATTAAATGATTGGGGTTTGGGGGGATTTGCCTTAGTATATAAATTAATTCATGCATGGACATGCCTATTAATATTAACTCTTGTATTTCTACTTACTTGCTCAGCACGTGTAACTAATGTTCTCATAGTAGGAACATGGGCGAGCAACAAAGTAAGCGGAACATAGGGCTACATAGAAGATATAATGGTTAATTCTGAGAATGAAGATGGGGTTGAGGATTTTCTTAGCATATAAATTTTAATTCGGTGATGGCATGCCTATTAATATTAAAGGAGAATTGTGTCCTAAAAATGACTTTAGGTAACATTGATAGGAAATGGTTCTCCGAGAATTTTTGCAATTTATTTTATTGTTTATTTTTGTATAGTTTTGGAAGATATAACATTTTTGTGTGTGATATGGCAGCGCCATCATCACAGGTCCCCTGCACTTCCTGCTTCCTGCTCTGAAACCATGTCATGTCCATCTGCCCTTGTCCTCCTCCTCCCCTTTGCAGCCCCCTGGTCCCCCACTCATGGACCCCATGGTCCCTGCCTCCGTTATCAAGGCCCCCCTTGGCCCATTCTCTTACTGCCCCATGTGGCCCTCGCCCCACCACGTGTGCTGTGTCCCCACCCATTTTGGGGTAGCCTAAGGCCCTGCACATGCATATGCCCTCAGCCCTTACCACTTGTTGTGTGTTCACAGGCCGCCACCCACTCTGCTGGCATAAGCCCCCACCCACTCACGGTGGCTGTGGGCCACTCAGACCCCCCCTACAGAAACTCTGTGTAAACACCGTTTTCAGTCAGATTGAAACAGAGTGAGAACTATCCCTGAAAAGGCTTTTTTTTTTGTTTTTCACAATAAACATAGGAAAGAAGGCTGTAGATTTCCCCTACCTACTCTCTCATACTTCATACAGCAAGAGAGGAGGAGGGACTTTTCCTGTCCCCTCAACACTGAGGAGTCCTGAGGCTGTTGCTGATGCCACACTGTGGCAGGAGAAGCTTATGACTTGTCACATGTCAGCCTCCCACCCTTACTTTCTGGTCAGTCCATGTCTTATACTTGGGCTTGGAGCACGTAGAGAGGTGGGTTGATGGCTCATTTTAAAGGTAGGTGAACTTTCATTTAGCACACAGTTCCCCCCTTAACCTTGTATTTTCTACTCACTTGCTCACAACTTGTTTCTTCATACTAGGTGACGGTGCAGCAATCAAGGAGCTGGACTCGGGCTACTACAATATACTGTTGTTTAAGGTAAAGAGAATTGAATGATTGGGGTTTGGGGAATTTTTCTAGATATAAATTTTAATTCAGGGATGGACAATGATTATTTAATATATGAACCTTGTATTTTTCTACTGACTTGGCTCAACATCTTGTGCGCATGATATTCCCAGCAGGGAACTGGTTGCAGGCAGCCTTGAATCTGAATCATAGTGCTGAATACAAGATAAGTGGTTAATATAATAAATAGAAATGATTGGGGTTTGGGGCTGATTTGCTTAGATATAAATTTAATTCAGATGACATGATTATAATATTAACCTTGTATTTCTACTTACTTGCCTCAACATCTTGTTTGAATGAATATTCCCACAGGGAACTGGTGCAGCAGCATTGGAAGCTGGAAAATAGGGCTAATACGAAGATACGTGGTGTAATAATAAAGAGAATAGAAATGATTGGGGTTTGGGCTGATTTGCTAGATCAAATTTAATTCAGGGATGGACATGCCTTTAATATTAACCTTGTATTTTCTACTTTTACTTTTGCTCAACAATCTCTGTTGGAATGAATATTCCAGAGGGAACTGGGTGCAGCGCATTGAACTGGAAGCCATAGGGCTGAATACAAGATAAGTGGTTAATATAAGATAATAGAATGATTGGGTTTGGGCGGATTTGCTTAGATATCAAATTTAAATTCAGGAATGGACCTGAGTTATTATATTAACCTTGTATTTTTCTAGCTTACTTGCTCAACATCTTGTTTGCATGACTATATTCCCAGTCAGGAACTGGTGCAGCAGCAGTGGAATCTGAAAATAGGGCTATACAAGCTAAGTGTTAATATAAGAGAATAGAATGGATTGGGGTTTTGGGGGCGGATTTGCTTTAGATATAAATTTAATTCAGGGATGGACTGCCTATTAATATAACTTGTATTTTCTACTTACTTGCTCAACATCTTGTACGAATGTAATGCTTCATAGTAGGGAACTGGAGCAGCAACTACAGTAAGCTGGAACATAGGCTGAATACAAAGATAAGTGGTTAATAATAAGAGAAATATAAATGATTGGGGTTTGGGGGGGATTTTCTTAGATATAAATTTAATTCAGGGATGTGCCATGCCTTATTTCATATGAACCTTGTATTTCTACTTACTGCTCAACATCTGTTTGAGATGAATATTCCCAGCTGGAACTGGTCAGCAGCATTGGAAGCGGGCACATGGCTGAATACAAGATAAGTGTTTCACAAATAAAAAATTAAGAGAATAGAAGTAGTGGGTTTAGGGGATTTCCTTAGTATATAATTTAATTCAGGGATGGACATGATTATACTATTAACCTTTTTGTATGTTCTACTACTTGCTCAACATCGTTTTTTGAATAATATAGTCCCAGCATGGAAACGGTGTCATCAGCATTTGGAATCCTGTAACATGGGTCTGAATACCAGATAAGGTTGTTAATTATAAGAGAATATTAAATGATTGGGTTTGGGGTGATTTTCTCCTTAGATATAAATTTAATTCAGGGATGGACATGATTAGTAATATTAACCTTGTTGTTTTCTACTTACTTGCTCGCATCTTTTTTGAATGATATTCCCACAGGGAACTGGTGCAGCAGCATTGGAAGGCTGGAACATATGGCTGAATACAAGATAAGTGGTTTTAATGATAAGAAATATAAATGATGGGGTTTGGGGGGATTTTCTAGTATAAAATTTTAATTCTAGGATGGCAGGGCCTATAATATTTAACTTGTATTTTCTACTTACTTGCTCACCGTCTGTTTTGAAGGAAGATCATTCTCCAGCAGGGGAGCTGGTGCGCAGCATTGGAGAGCTGTAATAGGTCCTGAATAAGATAAGTGGTTTAATATAAGAGAATAAATGATTGGGTGTTTGCGGCGGATTTGCTTAGATATAAATTTAATTCAGGGAGTGGACATTCCTATTAATATTAACCTTGTATTTTCCTACTTACTTGCCAACATCTTGTTTGAATGAATATTCCCTAGCAGGGAACTGTGCAGGCAGCAATTGGAACTGGAACATAGTGTCTGAAATCAAGAGAAGGTGGTTGTATAAGAGTAAATAGAATGATTGGGGTTTTGGATTTTCTTAGTTATAAATTTATAATTTCAGGATGGACATGATTATTAATATTACCTTGTAATTTTCTACTTACTACTTGTCAGCATCTCATGTTTGAATGAATATTCCGCCGCAGGACCTGGTGCGGCAGCCATTGGAAGCTGTGAACCTAGGGCTGAATACAGAGTAGAGTGTTCATATAAGAGAATGAAATGATTTGGGGTTTGGGGGGTGATTTGCTTATATCAATTTAATTTCAACAGGGATTGACAATGCGCTATTAGATATGAAGCTCTTGTTTTCCTACTTTCCTTGCTCAACAATCTTGTTTTGATGAATATTCCCAGCCAGGGAAAATGTGAGCAGCATTGGAAGCTGGAAACATAGGGCTTGAATACAGATAATTGTTAATATAGAGACTAGAAATGATTGGGGTTTGGGGCGGATTGCTTAGATATAAATTTAATTCAGGGATGGTACATGATTATTATTTAACCTTGTATTAATTTGTTCTAGCTTATTTCTCACATCTTGTTTTGTCATGATGTTCGCAGCAGGGAGACTGTGCAGGCGCATTGGAAGCTGGAACATAGGGCTGAATACAATAAGTGGTTAATATAAGAGAATATAAATGACTTGGGGTTTCAGGGATTTGCTTAATATAAATTTTGAATTCAGGGTGGACATCCTATTAATAGTAACCTTGTATTTTCTACTTACTCTTGCTCAAAAGCTTCTTCGCATAAATCCCCCCAGAAGGAAGTTGGGACGCCACAATATGGAGCCTGGATCATCAGGCTGCATAGGAGACAAAATGGTTATGTAAGAGCATTGGAAATGATTGTGGTTTGGGGGATTTGCTTCATATTATGTTTTGGGTTCAGGAGGATTATGCCTATTAAATTAATTTAGTATTTTCTACTCACTTGCTCCTCTCCGGTTCATAGAAAACTGGTCTTTAGCTTGAGCCTAAAAAATATATGTTACTATAAGAAAAAAGACCATAATATGCATAATACCAAGATTACAATTAAGGATTGGGATTGGAGAAGAGAGATTTGATGCTGCGGAGAGATTTGTACTATAAGAGATGTTGGATGACTGGGATTAATTATATATCACAGGAGACCCAATTCAACACATGGTTTGGTAGTTTAAGTTTGAATAACAGTAGAAGGCATCACGTGCAGAAATTAGTCTTTAACATCTGTGTGAGAAACACAAGTGTCCTCATATAAGTGAAGTAAGTAATTCCTCTACTTACACTCCTCAACAGCTTAATGTCGTCCAGTCCTGCCCTCCTCAATTACCTATTACCGATTATAAGCCGAGTGGTTTTTAGGTTTAAAAATTAACCTAAAAATCTTGACTCGGCTTATACTCGGAGTCACAGAACTGTTTACCTCTCAATTCCCGAGGCAGCCGGGATCCTGCTGGGCATTTTCCCAGTGTTCTTCACGGGTGCGCAAATGAACGTCATCACGCACTCTGGCGGGATGACGTCATCAGCGCAGCCGCGAAGCGTAAATGGGAACTGCCGGCCGGCTTGGGCTGCTTCTGATTGTGCGAGAAGGGACTGAGACGCAGGTACGGCAAGGAGCTTGTGGGTGGGAACTGGGGGGAGGGCTGGGTGTACTGGGGGGAGGGCTGGGGGGACAGTATGCAATGCAGAACCCCACATTACTTTTACTGATAGGTGGGTTGGAACTAGACAACTCCCAGCAACCCAGCATGCTGGGGGTTGTAGTTTCCAAACTCTACAGTGGAAAGGTCTTAGGGTGGGGGATAGTAGTGCCAGTACAGTACTCTCCCAGAGACCTTTCTAGCTTAGGTGGTTGGAAACGACAACTCCCAGCAACCACGCATGCGGGAGTTGAATTTCTCATAAGGTGGGTTATGGATCTATCAGGTGGAAAGGTATTTCGGGGTTACTGATACCCCCTTCGGCTATACTCGGGTCAATCATGGTTTCTAATTTTGGAGGCAAAAATTGGGTACCGGTTCGGGCTTATACTCGATTCGCTTGAATCCGGTATATACTGGTAGAAGCTAATAAATATAATATAGGTAAAGATATTGTGTTAATATCCGAATTGTCACATTGGTTATAGAATTTAGAAATAAGATTTGATTTTACTGTTGGGGGAGTGAAAAAGATAGATATGGTATTTCATAGTCTATTTATTGCCTCTATACTTTCCCGTTAATAAGCTGGTCCTATATTTAGGTAGCATGGTAGCTTCATGTTTAGCACTGATTCCTTGCAACGCTGAAGTCCTGAGTTTTGATACATCTGCAAGGAGTTTGTTCTCCCTGTGCTTGCATGGGGGGCACTTCCGTTTCCCCACAATCATAAGACATACTGATTAGTGGTATGTGTACATAAAAGTGTTAAATGTCAAGTCTCTTTAGGCCTTGCCTGATGTGAATTGAGTAATAACTTTAAATTACAGCGCCGCAGACTATGTATTGCAATATAAGAAATAAATACAATAATACTTGTGTAATAGCTGCAATTCACTTTTAATGCAGCAGTATATGTCTAAATAAAATGCTCAGTGTGTAAAGTTTGGGTACACACCATGCAATTCTTCCTCCTGACCAACCCCATTCGGCACTTACAACCGGTCGCCAGGGGGAAGTTGACTGTCGCCGTAGCCAAAGAGCCGGTCCGACATTTTGCCGCGACGAGTATGTGGTGCATATGCGGACCACATGATCAGTTATGTGATCTTTCCGAAGGGCCGATTATTCGTTCATTACCGATTTGATGACCGCTGTCGAAATCAGCAGTGTCCGGTCCGCAAAACTCCAAGAATAATATGATATTCAGCCCTAAAATTCCCCAAAAACACATGAACTTTCCTGTTGGTGGTCGTGTCGAATTAATTGTAATAGTTTGGTACCTAGCTTTAAGATTGCTGATATAATATGGGGCACTATGGCTTTACTGTATCTTATGTCAAGGTGGACAGGATATTGACAGGAACTTATTGTACATTCCTGTGTCTGGGATATACATAAGCATTAAACTGGTGCAGAAAACATTTTATACGGTATTGTATAAGATTAATAAAGAGAAATAGGGCCTGTCAATCGCGTGTTCTGACGTGAACGTAGGATTAAATTTTAGTTTTTAATTCTTACATGTTCTCAGCTGGAACTTCTCTTCATGTTCTTCACCTGGAAGCTATTATTTCATTTATGGTCTCTTCAGCTGGAACTTCTTTCCTTTTCTCAGCTGGACTCTTCTATTTCAATGTTCTGCAGCTGGGGAACGCTATTCCATTGTTCTTCAACTGGAACTTCTCATTCATGTGTCTTCAACTGGACTATTATTTCATGTGTCTTCAGCTGGAAACTTCTCTATCCATGTTTTTTCACTGAACTATTATTATTTCATGTTCTTCAGCTGGAACTTCTATTCATGTTCCTTCAGCTGGAACTTCTATTCCATGTTCTTCATCTTTCAGCTGAACTTCTATCATACCAATGTTCCTTCAACCTGGAACTGTTCCTATTATTCCATGTTCATCAGCTGGAACTTCTATTTCCCTGTCTTCAACTGGACTTCTATTCCAGGTTTCTTCAACTGGAACTATTTTATTCATTCATGTTCTCAGCTGAACTTCTTTCCATGTTCTTCAGCTGGACATTATTTCATGTTCTTCAAGCTGGAACTTCTATTCCTGTTCTTCAACTGGAACAATTATTTCTGTTCTTAGCTGGAACTTATTTTATGTTCTTCAAACTGGAACAATTATTCGATCCATGTTCTTCAGCTGGAAGCTATATAAGATAATACAATTATAATAAACACCTGATGGATTCATTTAAATCTAGATTTTTACTCCCCCAAATATAGCATTTTCTGTAGTGTAGGAGAGCCCCCTCTAACCCTAAATGCTAGGGTTTTTTTTAAAAAGTTCCCAGAAATTGACCTACCCACCTTCTTCCCTCACCTGCTCCTCTACTGCTACATCCGGAACAGTGTAGCAATAGGGGCCGGACCAGCAGACGTGTCTGTGATTGGCTGACTCTCACCAATCACAGAGCGTCTGCGCTATGTAAAGAGTTGAGGAATGAGGTTAATTTTTTTTTTGGTTTGAATGGCAGCTATATGGTGGAACTAAATTGTCCCACAAAACTCCAGCAATATTAAATCAAACACAAACATATAAGAGGCACAATCAAATATAGTTTGAGCAAGAAGGACACTAACATATTCCTTAGTTATAGTAGATATTATTGTTTTTATTTTCTACTTACTTGATCAACAGCTGAAATTGGCTGAACTGGAACATTAACTGGAGACTAAAACAGAGAATAAGAGATTTGTACTACTGGTTCTTCATTATATACCATTATTAATCCTTTCACCATGTTCCCTTTTTTAAAATACAATGTGCCTAGAAATAGTTTATCTAGATAACAGATAATGGTGATGCCACACCCATAGAATGGGCATCACTACCCAATACTGGAGATTCAAAATCTATATTGTCTCCATGTCACCTTTAACACTGTATGACGAGCGTTTGAGATAAACAATCAGTATTGCTAATCCTCCCAGTCCTACTAGCACTGAAATACGCCGACTTTATGGTGCTGTGTCTTACTGACCAAGGTGTCCCAGCTGTGCCACTTTAGGGTGAATGTCCTGCATTTAGCATGCTAACCACTGTCAGGAGTGGAAGCCTTTGTCCTATTATTAACGTAGACAAGTACCATATATAATGTGAAAATAAAATGGCTCCAGTGTTTTATAAAATCTTAGTTGATGACAATTCTTATACTTACAAGCTCAACAGTTGGAATCTGGACTCGTTTCTTCTCTTTTTCTTAAAAAAATTTACAAGGTTATATTTTGTTTTATCATTGTGACAAAATTTGGAGAATATCAGATAAAGGTTAATATATATGAAAAACAAATATACTATAATTTCACCAGGGAATCTGTGACATTAATAATAATATATTGGTGGGGTTGTCCACGAGATAAGCAATCATTAGTGGGATTGTCCCATGTGACAAGCAATATATGGTGGGGTTGCCCACGAGATAAGCAATCATTAGTGGGATTGTCCCATGTGACAAGCAATATTTGGTGGGGTTTTCCACGAGATAAGCAATCATTAGTGGGATTGCCCATGTACAATAATATTTGTGGGGTGTCCACGAGATAAGCAATCATTAGTAGGACTGTCCCATGTGACAAGCAATATATGGTGGGGTTGTCCACGAGATAAGCAATCATTAGTGGAATTGTCCCATGTGACAAGCAATATTTGGTGGGGTTGTCCACGAGATAAGCAATCATTAGTGGGATTGTCCCATGTGACAAGTAATATATGGTGGGGTTGCCCACGAGATAAGCAATCATTAGTGGGATTGTCCCATGTGATGAGCAATATTCGGTGGGGTTGTCCACGTGATAAGCAATCATTAGTGGGATTGTCCCATGTGACAAGAATATATGGTGGGGTTGTCCACGAGATAAGCAATCATTAGTGGGATTGTCCCATGTGACAAGTAATATATGGTGGGGTTGTCCACGAGATAAGCAATCATTAGTGGGACTGTCCCATGTGACAAGCAATATATGGTGGGGTTGTCCACGAGATAAGCAATCATTAGTGGAATTGTCCCATGTGAAAAGCAATATTTGGTGGGGTTGTCCACAAGATAAGCAATCATTAGTGGGATTGTCCCATGTGACAAGTAATATATGGTGGGGTTGCCCACGAGATAAGCAATCATTAGTGGGATTGTCCCATGTGATGAGCAATATATGGTGGGGTTGTCCACATGATAAGCAATCATTAGTGGGATTGTCCCATGTGACAAGCAATATTTGGTGGGGTTGTCCACGTGATAAGCAATCATTAGTGGGATTGTACCACCATCAAATGCTGATTATCTTCTGTATATAGAGGGACTTGCGATTGGCGTGTCTCAAATCATTTCCCTCTGGTAATCGCTGTTGCATATAATGACATGTATTTGATTGGTGAATGTATGGACACCTCTCTAGATCCCTGTGATTTTTTACAGATGCTCATAAAGACAATGGATTCTGGGGGACAGAACAGATCATGTCAAAGACAATTAGGTCCTTACCGTTTGATTTTTGTCCTTCTTATGGAAAGTCCCCTGTAAGTATGTAAAGAACTGCATATTTATGACATTTATTGTATGTTACAAATGTTATTGAAAAGAAAAGACATTTATTGAGAAAAATAAAGGTTCCATTGTTCACAGTTTGAGACCCTCATAGCCAGTAACAGGAAGCTTTCCATTTTAATATTGTATGTTTCTCAGATGTATGTTTACTCTGGATCACACACATGGTGCAAAGCTTTTGGTGGGAAACATGGCTGTCAGTCTGTATCCACATCGTGGAACATCTTAATTTGTTATCCACAAACTGAATAAAGGCTTTTTTTGGTGTTTCTAAAAGGTATTTTACATTCAAATGCCATTAGGAGTAGATTTGTAGATATTTCCAAATGTACTTCCCTGTATCCCAGTAACTGTTCACTATCCCCACATACTTTGTTTATTTTGCTGGATACACATGGGGTAACTGTGTTTCAACCAAAGGTGCAATGAGCCTGAACCTGCTGTGGTTCCAAAAACCAATGGCATTAAAAATGTGCACAAAGACCAAGCCTAAGCAAATCAGGGCTCCATCAGACTTTTCTGGGCCCATATTGGGTAAATTTCTGGGGGGCCCTAAATACGCACTAACTCAGACACGTTACACACAGACTAGAAGGTATATTAAACAGACACATTTGCACACACATATACAATAACACTTATTACTCTCACCTGTATATACAAAATGTAATTTCCAAAAGCACACACTGACCTGTTATTAAATGTCATGTCCAGAAACACACGACTTGTGTATATATAAAATGTCATGTGCTGCAGAACACACTGACTAGGGATGGCCGGTTCGCGGATCCACACCCGGATCCGCGCAGATTTATCCCGTTCGCGAACGGCGGATTTTTCCGGATTTCCGGATTTTCCGCCTTCCGAACTTCCGATTCACGAATTTTTCGTATTTTCGAAAATTTTCGAAATTACGAGTTTTCAGGTATTTCGAAAATACGGGAAAACACGTATTTTCAAAAATTTTTGAAAATACAAGGATTTCCCTTAATTCCTACATACCTATTTTCGAAAATTTTTGAAATTACGAGGATTACTTGTATTTTCGGCCATACATATTTTCAAAAATACATGAAAACTCGTACACTACCTGTATAAATAAAATGCCCCAATGTCCAGTCACAGACTGACCAGTATAATAAATGCCCCAATGTTCAGTCCACACACAAACCTGTATAATAAAATGCCCCAATGTCCAATCACACACTGACCAGTATAAATAAAATGCCCCAATATCCAGTTCACACACTAACCTGTATAATAAAATGCCCCAATGTCCAATCCACACACTGACCAGTATAAATAAAATGCCCCAATGTCCAGTCCACACACCGACCTGTATAATAAAATGCCCCAAGTCCAATCCACACACTGACCAGTATAAATAAAATGCACCAATGTCCAGTCCCACACTGACCAGTAATAATAAATGCCCCAATGTCCAGTTCACACACTAACCTGTATAAATAAAATGCCCCAATGTCCAATCCACACACTGACCAGTATAAATAAAATGCCCCAATGTCCAGTCCACACACCGACCTGTATAAATAAATGCCCCAATTCCAGTCCACACACTGACCTGTATAAATAAAATGCCCCAATGTCCAGTCCACACACTGACCAGTAAAAATAAAATGCCCCAATGTCCAGTCCACACACTGAACAGTATATATAAAATGCCCCCAATTTCATTACACACATAGACTAGTATATATATATATAAAATGCCCCTAATGTCCAGTGCACACATTGCCTAGTATATATAAAATCCATCAATGTCCATTACACACATTGACCAGTATATATAAAATGCCATCAATGTCCATCCACACATTGACCAGTATATATAAAATGCCCCCAATGTCCAGTCTACACACTGACCCCCATATACAGTAAAGCCATTTCTGACAATTCACTGCTGTACATCAGGGCCAAACACCAGCCACAAGGAACTCCCAGGAAACAAGAACATGCCCCCTGTCTCTATTTCTAGGAATGGAACTCCATACTGGAGTAACCCCACCCCCCCCCCCGATAGCGGCCCTGACGCGAAGAATCAGGTTTCCTCCCAAATGCAATAGTTATTCTGTACACGTTTTGCACTAACGTTAATCCAGATTTATGAAATATGAATGTGTATTGAGAAAGTCAAAAACTTATAGTAAAGAATAAACCAACTGATTTGGTCAGTCATTGAATTGATTATCAGAACTATGATGAAGGCTGGTGCTGTGATCCCAAGTTCCACTTTTTATGTAATATCCACTAATGACAGTTTTTTCTGTTCAGACAACTTTAATAGAAGATCCAGCATTGGAAATCTAACCCAATGGAGCTTTTGTAACCCTGAAAAAACAAAAATGGAAATGAAGATGCTAAAAAAACCAGAAGGGTAACTATTGGTAAGTTTATATATAGACTAAATATTTTACTAAAATATATTTTCATTTTCATTTGACCCTTTATTTGACTACTGCTTGTTTTGAATTATAGGGTATGTATATATATATATAACTGGTAAGTGAGATGTCAGAACTTCGCAAATCCGGTCCGCTCGAGGATCCGCAAATTTTAGAAAAATTAGAAAATTCGAAAATCCCCGAGCGGACCCTTAAAATGAAAAAATACCCTCGAAATTACGAGATTTTCGTATTTTCGAAAATTTTCGAAATTACGAGAAAACCAGTATTTTCGAAAATTTTCGAAAATATGTATTCCGAAAATACGAGTAATCCTCATAAATAGAAAATTTCGAAAATACGTATTTATGGAAATAAGAGAAATCCTGTATTTTCGAAAATTTTCGAAATTACGTGTTTTCTCGTAAATACTAAAAATACGCGAATCGGAAGTTCGGAAGGTGAAAAATCCGGAAAAATCCGCCGTTCGCGAACGGGAATAAATCCGGCTGATCCGTTTCGGATCCGCGAACCGGCCATCCCTACTGGTAAGTAGTAAAAAGCTGACGGGCTGGCCCACTCCGGGAAATAGGACAGCCAACACAGCGGTCAGTCTAAAATTCACATACTTTATTTATCAACGTTTAAAAACAGCATAATTACCCAACGGCAGGTGTACCCTGACGCATTTCGGGCTTCATTTAGCCCTAATCATAGGTGAAACCTATCTTGACGCTCCTTTATGCATGGCAGAGGTGAGTGATGCAAGAGGGAGGGGAAAATGCACACCCTACTCAATCGAATCCCGAAGGCATATACACATATAGGGGAAATGCTATTTCATATTTAATTGTAATAACCACACCTTTTCATACATTTCCCTTTGTAATTCTTTACTAGAATGGGAAACTTCCTCGTTAATTAGTAGACGTTCACTGGAAAACTTTTTTATTTAAATTATCTTTATTTTACATATTCTCATCATTTTTGGAAATCAATTGATTTCATACCCTTGCTATGCATTGCTGTGATAGTGACCTGCCTTCTTCCCAGGATGCACCACTTCCTTGAAATCTTCCTTATGGTGGCCATAGACACAATAGTACAATCAGGATGGGCAAAACTTTTCTCAATTAATATTATCGCCCGTGATCAGCCAATCATATTGATGGTTCTATGGCCACCATACAGTAATTTCTATTGGCTGGATGTTGGATGGTAAATTATGATTAGATTTCTACTTTGGAAGTTTATATTTATTTCTGAGAAATTGCTGGATGGCCAGATTATAGCCCTTAAAATAAGAAAATCATGTGTTTGTGCTTTAATACATTGCTACATATGATTAGAGATGGCGAACTATTTGACTCCTATTGACTTTAATGGGTCCGTTTCGAACTTTCCATATAGTTCGAAAGTTCGAAAACAGACCGAACTTTCGAACTATATGGAAGTTCGAAAACGGACCCATTAAAGTCAATAGGAGTCAAATAGTTCGAAAAGTTCTAATGAAATACATTAAAATATCAATGGTAATTAATGTAAATCTGTGGACCTGGGAAATAGTCTGGGGAACATGTTCAAATATCCGGACATTCGAAAATCAATTTTACTCTCACTCGCGCTATTTTCGAGTTCATTCGTGCCACGTACCATGTACATTTCACTCACGGATTCGATGCTCGCGTATAGGTTTTAATGGACACTTTAATCGCGGATTTGATGCTCGCTATAGGCTTAAATGGACACTTTACTTGCAGATTCGATGCTCGCGTTCGTGCCTAGATACCATGGACATTTTACTTGCGGATTCGATGCTCGTGTATAGGTTTTAATGGACACTTTACTCGCGGATTCGATGCTCGCGTATAGATAATAGGCATTTTACTCGCACATTCGAACGGTCGAACATTCAATATTATCGAAGTCTGAAAATATCAAAAATCCGGGTCGGGGATAGTTCGAGAAGTATGAATTCGTTCGAATTCAAATAGTTCGGCTGCGAACTCGGGTTCGAGTTCTAGTCCATCTCTATATATGATCCTATTTATACATTTAACTGGCCAGCATTGAAAAACCTAGGCTTGTGTCTGCTCACTTTTCTAGCTTTCTTCCATTTATGATGATGATATCATACACATGTCAATTCGGTAATCTTTTATGTGCACTGTCTGTCATCTTTAGCACTGGGATACCAAGTTACACATATTTGCCATTAGCACATGATAAGGACAAGACTTGAAGCAATGGAGGTAGAAAGGGGGTATCTAAGGCATGCTGAAAATCTATAGAGCTGCTGCACTTGAGAAACCCCCCAACAAAAAGATTCAGAGGTGCACATTGTGTAAAGAAAATCTATTAAACATTTATTGTGTCAACTTTCACACAAACGTTCCTCAGGTCAAGACCTCATACAGTACAGTGTGCACCTCTGAATCTTGTTTGATACTATTAGAGGGAAGTAGCACCTGAGATTAAGGGCAAGTCCACCCCACCTAAAACTATAATTTAATATGTTATTGGCCATGATTCTAACTTTAAAACAAGCCCCCCCATTAAATACGTTCAGCATATTTGAAGATCCATACGTTTTTCCAACATGCTTTTTGCAGACCAGAAGCAGCTCACTGTAATCCAAGCTCTCAACGTCACCTCAAGCCGTGCCTTTTCCGTGCCTTCAGCCTCCCTTTGTGCCCCCACCACCACCATCTGAGTCCATCCTCTATCCCCCTGAATACTAGCATAAAATTATTTTAGGATATGACAGATGCCCCCTGCCCAGACCTAAACGCCATATTATCCAGTGGATCAAGATGGTTGTGTGGGGGGTGCAAAGGGAGGCTGAAGGCACATAAAAGGCAAAGATAGTTTTTGGGAGTGGACTTGCCCTACAGCAAAGTTGCCAGACAGTGCACATGAACTAAAACTACTGGTATACCGTATATACTCGAGTATAAGTCGAGGTTTTTAGGCTTTAAAAAAGCCTAAAATCCTACCTCGACTTATACTTGAGTCACTAACCTGAAATCCTTCAGCCGCTCACTTCCTCATCCCACGGTGCTGTGTCTGACGTCAGTACTCGGCGCCGTCTTACCCAGCACGAGAAATGACGTCAGTCGCCTAGACTGTGGATGTGGAAGAGAGAGGAAAAGCATGCGGCTGCAGGATGATTCAGGTAGTGTAGTATCTAGATAGATGCAGTCGGATTACCTTAAAGCAAGTCCTCTCCTCCAGTGGGGGGGGGCTGCGGGGGGGATGGGGATAGATGCAGTGCTTGCCACTGAAGATGTTTGGAAACTTCAACTACCAACAACTAAAGCATGCTGAGAGTTGTAGTTTCCAAACATCTGGAGTGGCAAGGAATTGGGGGTTAAGCTAGGTACACACTGTACAGATTTCTGAAAGATGACAGACAGGATCTGCAAGATCCTGTCTGCCATCTTTCAAAGATCTGCAAACACACAGTCCCGAGCGTTCTCCTATGTGAGAACGCTCGGGACTGGTGTTACCATCGGCCGCACTGACTCCTCTATAGGAGTCTAGCGCGGCCGATGGAAATTTTCGGCCTTTCCCGAACGAGCGTTCGGCCGACCCGATCGTTTGGCGGCCGCGCGCTCGTTCGGGAAACGAACGTACACCGTAACGATTAAGCCCCGATACCGTCGGATCTGACGGTATCGGGGCTTAATCGTTAATGTGTGTACCCAGCTTTAGTGTGTTGGATTCCTTAAGGGCAACTAATGCCTTAAAACAATACAGATCAGGAGAATGGTATCTATTGTTTCCTTTGATTCTGTATTGTTTTGAGGCTTTAGTTTCCCTTTAAATGGACAGCAGAATTCCCATACAGTAGTCCATACAGTAATTGCCATACTGGATTTGGCTATTCTGTATGGGACAACTGTATGGGAATTTTGCTGTCCATTTAAAGGGCAACTAAAGCCTCAAAACCATACAGTATCAGAAGCAGTTGTGGTCAAAATTTCTACCCTCGACTTATCTCGAGTCAATCATGTTTTACTCCTTTTCCAGGTAAAATAGCTACCTCGACTTATACTCTGGTCGACTTATACTCGGTATATACGGTATTTGCATTTACATAGCAAGCAGTTGTTCAATACATTTTTAAAGCCCAGTACACACTGGTTGACCTGTTTTTTCTTACCGCCAAACTACCGATAATAGTTTGGTTTGGATAGGCGTATTCCCAATACTTCAGGATTAGATGACAAATGTAGTTTTTTATTTAACTAATATGTAAGCAAACATTATGAAAAATAGATTTTAATTTATATTTTATACAATTTACATGTATTTTTGTTCATATTTTACAGCTTCTTGTGCCCCTGTCTTAAAAGATGAAAATGGAATATCGAAGTTTTAGTAAGTTTTGTTTTTCATAAGGGTCTGTGTCTGCATTTGCATAGATTTGTGTGTGATTGAAGTTATACTTTAGCTCTATCAGAATGTTACAATGACAATTGATGATACACAATTTGCATAAGCCACATGTAAGGCCTAGTGCACATTTCCCATAGAATATTTTGATTGGATCGTTGGTCAACACTGCATCCCATCAATCATTCCTAACCATTTTTTCTTTTTTTGCAAATCTGGTCGACCTGCTGGTAAAGCACAGATTATCACTCTGTATATTGATTGGTAGTCTGTCAGGGGGATATTGGGCATGTGTGTACCAGGCCTAAAAGGAGATATGAACCATTTTAAAGCCAGATATTTTGTATCTCAAACTCTGCACGTTTTTTTTCTACCATACACAAAGCCAGGAAGCATTCCTCTAGTAAGAGTCAATATAATATAGCGTAGTAGAATTGCTACAGACAGAAAATCTATGACACAATCATTATCATAGAATTTATTGTAAATAGTTTTATTACAAATCAGATCCTAAAGATAACACCGATCAAATTTTAGCTAATTTAACCTGCCAACCAAAAGGATTATCTTCTATAAAGGTAGTGTAATCGTGATTTTAAGGGTCGGTGAATGTGATTTATTTGAATTTTGCAGAAGCCTATAAATGTACTTTTAAAGTAAAGAACGAAGATATTGACCTTACAATTTCTACTTTGATTGAGAACTGGTTAAAAAATAAATTACAAAAAGAATTTTTTCCCGGGGATCTCTCCTGGGTCCGGTAACTAGAGTCAGGCGTTAGGATTTACAAATTTACAATCTCTATGTTTGCTGAGGATACTTAATTGTGCAGGACTATAGGCTTAGTGCAGGATGCCTCCACTGTACACAATAGACTTGTATAAAGGATAATTATGATTAGAACAACTAATCTTAATGCCTTTACTACTGTGGCATACAGGTCGGTGTAGCCAAGTTACAGCTGGGTCCTATCGATTTCTGAGCATTTGTGATTGGCTGGTCCTTGTTCAGTTTTGTTTACTGGGGGCAACAATACTGGGTGGGTGATAATAACATAATTATGTGATCGTATTGCTTTTAAGCAACCAACGCTTAGTTGGTGTTTTTGCTCAGTTGTAGATCCATCAAGATTTTAAAATAAATGATCAATTACTAGCCTCCTGAGCATCTTTAATTATACATTTAGCCATAGATCACATTCATGTATTTAAGAGCACAGACACCCTCAGTGTAATATATCCAGTCATTATGATCATTTTAATCCTAGTAAGAATGATATATTTAAATGCATACAGCCACATTTTTCTGGCCTATTAAGCAATACTGTTTTGTTTACCATGCTGTTCATAAATACAACAATCTACTCTTTCAGGATTCCCCTAAGGAAACAATCTCAAAACCCTTGACAAAATGAACACTGAAGAAGTTTGTACTTGGTTATCCAACCTTGGTTTAGTAAATTGTATTAATAGAATAAGGTAAATCTATCTATATCTTCAACCTTTTAATGGTACAAAATTATTAGTACAAGTATATGCTAATTAAGCCTCTATAACATATGAAGTCAAAACAATACTTACAGTATATCATATAATGCTATTAGGTGAGGTCAACTGCTGTTCTATTACCTATCTTTAGCAGAAATATCCCTGAAAAGAGACACATTTCCCACTTTAAAGGGGAACTGTGGTCTCCACAAGGTGAGGTAAAGGCCAGTTTCCTACCTTTAAAACGAGCCATCAACCACCTCTCTACGTGCTCCACAGCCCAAGATTAAAGAAATGCTTGACCAGAAGTTAATGGGTGGGAGGCTGACATGTGACATTCCTAAGGCTTCTCCTGCACAGTGTTGCGGCGAGCACAGCCTCAGACTCCCTCAGTGTGTGAGGAGACAGGAAGTCCCTCCTCCTCTCTGCTGTGTGAATTCCTGAAGAGTAGGTAAGGGAATCTAGAGGCCTTCTTTCCCACTATATAAAACAGGCTTTCACATACTTCAGAGTTTTCTGTTTGGGGGGGTCTACGTGGCCCACGGCACCCCACGGCACCCCCAATTGGGTGGGGGCTTATGCATCTGTGAGTGGGTGGGCATGTGCATCACCGAGTGGTGGGGCTTGTGCACCTGAGTGGGCAGGACTTGTTTACCCCCGAGTGGCAGGGGCTTGTGCACCTGTAAGTGGGCGGGCTTATGCACCCACAAGTGGGTGGGACCACGGCACCCGTGGGTGGGCGGGGCCACATCGGGCTGTAAAAGAATGGCCATGGGGGGCCTGCAACTGGAGGGACCATGGGGTCCATGAGTGGGAGGGACGACATTGGGGGCTGCAAAGGGGAGGATGAGACAAAGGTTTCAGAGCAGGAAAAAAAACATGGTTTCAGAGCAGGAACAGGAAATGCAGGGGACCTGGTGATGCTGCTGCCATATCAAACAAAATGTAATATCTTCAAAACTATGCAAAATAACAATGAAAATAAATTGCAAAAATTCTCAGGAGAGCAATTCCTATCAATTTACCTAAAGTAATTTTTGGACCACAGTTTCCCCTATTAACCAAATGGACTGTGCTCCACCATGACTAAACTTCATATAATTCATAACTAGAATTTCTGTCACTTCCCATCTACCAATCTGACTGAGCTTCTATGTGTTTATAATTGTGACCAAATCTCCTGTGTCACTGTTCCCACTAAGTAAACTGCACACATTTAAATAGCTTGCACAGGAAAATATGGAAAAAATATGGGCACATAAAATGCTATTTTGAATCTCATTTGCCATATAATATATATCTGCACACACAAGCCTTATATAATAGAGGGAACAATGTGCTGTTTACTAAATATAATTTATTATATCAAATTGTGTCTGTCTTTATAGATGCTGGTTTAAAGCTGCCACATGTTTGCAGTTGACCAGAACATACTAGATATCCCCATATAAAAAACAACTGAGACAAAGAAAACTACTGTCTGCTGTGTATAAAGAAATTCATCCACCAGACGCCTTCAACCAGGAAATAGACAAGTTACTAGGTACAGGAAGAGGCCATTGGTAATATGGTGACACAGTGCCATGTTATGTACAATATATTATAAATTGCAGGTCAGGTGGGCTGTAATTTTACCCTTGAACAAAAAAAATGTATATTCCTCTGTATAAGATTTAGCAAAACTACATAAAATTTTTTTTGCTATTTTAATTTACCTTTTAAGGTGTCCATACGATCAAATGTGTACAGGCAGATTCCATGGGATGTGTCAGTAACGTGCAGTGTTCACCCATACACGGCCCTGATTGAGTCCATACACAGGGACGAACATATTGTCTCCCCTACTATAGTAGAGAGCTGCTACCAATCAACAGAGATTTTCCATTGGAAAAAGACAGACATCAATGGCAATGGCAGTTGGATGGTGATTTTCGCCCCCCACACCACACCAATGTATATGGCCACCTTTTACCCTCTGTTATAGCCAAATGAGGAAACAGAGCAATGGGTGAAATTTATTAAAGATCCTAATGTAAAATAGCGATTAACTTTCCTTATTTTTAGGACTTGTGTAGTTTACCGCCGCTGGCCTGTTGTATGATAACGAACAGTAACAATCTTTTATAATTTCTCCCAATGTCTCATCTGGTTGTATAAACGGAGTGAAACTGCATCATATCAGAAAAGGTTCATTTTGACCATTTTGTGGATACTGAGCTCTCCGTCCATGTCTCCAGAGTGCAAAGCCAGGAAATGTATCTGTGTGGTTGACAATTTACAAGAGAGTCACTCAACTAAATAATTGCAAGATTTCACAGGAAAGAATCTTCTACATTTTACTTTGACGCTGCTTGCCCTTAATATTACTAAGGGGGATTATGCACACAGCAATAAGATTACGTGGTCATGGCATCATATGATCGGTATTGGTCAGATAAAGCTGTTCTAATGGTTCCAAAGAAGTTTGTATGAAAATCGTACACATTTTGTACAAATGGCAATCATGGTTAAAATACAGTACGATTTCTAATGATTGGGATTGTTGCTGTATGGGCCCCTTAAGATACATCATCATCTATATGTACTCCTCAGTAGCACTGACCTGTAGGTGTCTATATAGTATGCCTCAGTAAGGTCAGGAATGTGCTAGCTACCGTTCATTTAACTTTCCTCAGGGGAATACATGATCTGGTATGAAGAGTTATATATTACTACTGTATAATTAAATACAGGTGTAGTTGGATTTTTCAACTGTTGCATTTAATCTTATAAAATCTAGAATCCTTTGGACCACGTGACACCAATCTATTACAGCTGCTTTGTTTATATAAACTGTAAATCTGCTGGGGGCTGCGAAAGTGACCAAATCAGTAAGTAAATATCAAAACGGTGAGTAGAATAGTTTAGTTAATAAATGAAGAGAACAATATACTGAAATTTTACAATTTATTTGGATACAAGGATAAAGACGGGACGATTTCCAATAGGCAACCAAGTCCATGGCCAAGAGCGCGCAGTTGCCGGGGGTGGTACAATAATGTAAGGCAGTACCCCTAGCTTTAAACTGGCCTGGGGTAAAAAGTATAAATCCGGCCCTACATAAGGATTAATTTCATAACCAAATTCTTGAGCCACAATAACAGGATTTTTTGGGGGTGACCTACAGACCTTGTTTAAGTTTTCCCCCAAATCTGAAGATATTTCGTTTGGATCTGTTTTCCATTGTGAAGAAATGTAAGCATTGCTACATTTTTTTTTCTGACCGGCAGACTACCTAATGGTTTATTGACCTAATGGTCTGTCAGGCCAAAAATGGGTCAAAACGTATCTATGTGTATGAGGCATAAAGGACAAAAATATCCCAACCTTTCGACTTTATTAAAAGAACCCTAAACTTCTAAGTCCTTACTAGAGATGGCCAAACTTCCTAAAGTTTGGTTCGTTTCAAAACCGTAGAGCTTTAGCAAAAGTTCTAAAGTTCTATAGTTCGGAACAAACCCATTAAGTTAATGGAGAAAATACTGTAGTTTGAAGTTCTGATAAAGTACAGTTAAATATCAATGGTAACATACTGCAGATGGATCTGGGACCTGGAAAATGGTCTGGGTAACATCCATATCACCAAAACTTGTTCAAACACTAACTTTCCCCACGAACAGTACATTCGGTGGTTATCAAATTTTTGATAATTATCGAAAATAAGTCCACAGTTTGGAAAACCCAAAATATTTATATTCGGGAAGTTCTAAAGAGTTTGAGTTTGTCGAACTATTAAAGTTTGGTTGAACTTGGGTTCGGTTCTAGTCCATCTCTAGTCCTCACCCCTGTCCTACCTTTGATCACTTGCAACACTTCACCAGTCTGGTCTGCCCTTAGAACCCATTGTTTTTATGGAACCATATAAGGAAAGGTTAACAGCAGGATGTCCATTTTAGGTGTCCATTTTTAGAGGTTTGTTTGCCCTTTATGCTAAAATTATACTCTATCCTTTAACAAATAACAAACTTTCCATTATTTCTTTTAAATACATTATATTTCATCACTAACTGAAAAAAGTTTGATACAGAAAATTTATTTTACAAATATTTGGCAGCTCTATCAGGGAGTGTCTGCATCAGGGTGAGGCACGAAAATTTTAGCTTTTAAACTGAGATTGTGAATGTTTCAATGTAATTCTAAAGCACCATGGAAGATCTGAGATAAAAGTTTTATTTTATTTTTTAATCATCTTTACATCTAAATATTCTTTGTGTTTACTTATAACGTCCTTTAGAAATAATCACAATGCATCAGAAAATGTTTCAATAAGAGCGGAGACGGTGATGTAATGATAAAAGGTAATTGTCCTTAATTTACATTATTAATGTTAGGCTAGGCAACTGTACTGAAAATACTGAATGAATTGGTTTTCACAAACTGATTTAACATAATTCACCCCTTCCCTGGATTAATATGGGGCCCAATTGCAAATAATAATCTTATAATCAGCTTGCTACTACATAGTAACAAGACAAACATAAGAATCCAGAAGGTTGTAGACATCTCCTTACTCTTCCTACACTGCACTGACAGATGCGTCATATGCTCAGTCAGACTGTAGCTGGCAGTTGGCAAGAGTCGGTCGTATTAAAGGGGAAGTTCAGTGCCAATACATATGCTTTTCAGAAAAAAGAGTAGTATTTTTTCACCCAATGACCTTAATCTGCCAATTCCGCATTTTGTCTTGTGTATGGTCTTTCCCTTGACCCAGCTCCTGGGTTGATCAGTTGCTCAGTAGAGGTCTGAGCATCTTGACCCATCCAACAGCCAATCAGTAAAAATTACTGCTAGGAACACTAGAAAGTGGTGATCCTGGGAAGAGGACGGACCGTTAGAACCTGAAATGTCAGCTCACTAATGTCAACAGCAGGGAACAGCAAGGGGATGAAATAACTGATTTTTTAAAATGGGAGAGAATATGTAGAATAACTAAGAAGGCATTACACAAACTAACAATTTAACAAATATTTGATCATTTCCACTGAACTGTCCCTTTAATAGATTAAAATGGGCTTTTATATGGTCATGGAAATCAATGGTGACATCTTGTATTTAGACCCCGGTCTGACTCGGACCTTCAAAAATGCTGTCCGAACCCTCGAAAGTACATTCCGTTTTCGGATTTCGGGGTTTTCCCGAGATCCGTAAACATATCATAAAATGTACTAATAAAAAAATGAATGGTCTGTTAAATCATTTACTTGTGTACCAGATGTGTTATAACATACTTAACATAGATAAATGCTTTGAAACAACTTTATGGCAGTCTATCTTTTCCGCAATGGATAAATAAAACAGTTTAAATACTAAATATACCTAAAAAAAATGAAAAATATATAATGAATAATTTAACCAAAATAGATAATAAATCATATCCTTTCCCTTGACCTAAAATTCTCTGCAGACCCTTACCAATTAGCTGTGAGTCCCATAGAAGTAAAGAATGTGTGTAAGAGAATTAAGCCTTCAAATTATAAAAAATAATCAAATTCAGAGGGATTCAAATGAAATACCTAAACAAACATATACTTACATCATATACCATACTATAAATTACATGAACCAGTTATTATGAAAAAATATAAAGCATCCATATTGTGCATTATGAATTTTGTGCACACCCTGGGTTATGATTGACAGGAATATTATTTTCGACTTTTAACCCAAACTGCTGACTAAAACAATGTTTAACTTTCGAAGCGATTGCTTCACAGAATTCCAGAAATAGATCTTAATAAGGTTATCTTTTTCCAACACCCGCCTGATCCTATTTTATGGCAGGAGCATACAGTGTCTTACTGTAGAAAAAGAGAGAACTCTCCAATCAGCTACTTTCTATTCCTCTGTGTAGTGAGAACTGGAAAATAAATTCCTTAGAAAGGCAAGTACTACACTAATTTAATTAACAGTTTCTTGACCACAGTCACTTAAAGTGATTGAACCTAAATATTTCCCTTAAAGCCGCTATACAGCAAATTTAACCAATGGTTAGTGAATATTGAGGCTGAATTCTTTCCTACAGAACATCTTTATGAATCTTGATTGAATTTAAATGCAAAACAATTAATTTAAATGAAATCTGTCTACAAAGATCTGTTCATACACTACATTTGTTAACATCACTTCAGGTCCCTTTCCCACAAATATTGTGTTGATGAACTTCCAGAAAATTGAGTATTGTTTCAGCTCCAGTAAATATATAGTGTTTCCCATTCATTTATTGATCTTGATGTGTGGGCTTAGTCAGAAGCAAGTTCACATCTGTTGTGGATTTGCAAGTTACTTTGGCAAAAAGCAAAAGATATGGTTAAAATATGAGAAAAGCTATGGTCAGTTAATGGAAATGTGAAGTTCTGAATTATCTTAAAGGAGAACTAACTTAATATTTTAATGCTAAAGCTTCTCTCCCCACACCTATACAATAAGATTCTTCTGTAGTAAGTTGCATTTAGTACATGTAAGAAAGATTCTATAACAAGAAGGCTTCCATATTGTTGCCAGTACAACCCACAGCCCATGTAGTCATCAAAGGCCACTCCCCTGACCCAAGTATTTACGTCTCTATGCTCAGAGTATTTCTATCTAGATGTCTGCATCCTGGGAAGTTCTCATTCATCCAGGTCATGGTAAATCTGTTTTAGTCAGTTAGATCAACCAGACTTAAAGTTTAGTTCTTGAAGAACGTTTCACCAGACATCCGACTGGCTTTTTTCAATTAAAATGACTTGGACAAGAAGATAAGCAATCATTAGTGGGATTGTCCCATGTGACAAGTAATATATGGTGGGGTTGTCCACGAGATAAGCAATCATTAGTGGGACTGTTAAATTCTAGCACATTACGCTGTATGTCTACAGAAGGTACAGTCATGTACACTGTTAATTCTAGCACATTACCTGTATGTCTACAAAGGTACAGTCATGTACACTGTTGAATCTAGCACATTACGCTGTATGTCTACAGAAGGTACAGTCGGTACACTGTTAATCTAGCACATTACGCTGTATGTCTACAGAAGGTAAAGTCATGTACACTGTTAAATCTAGCACATTACGCTGTATGTCTACAGAAGGTACAGTCATGTACACTGTTAATTCTAGCACATAACACTGTAAGTCTACAGAAGGTACAGTCTTGTACACTGTTAATTCTAGCACATTACACTGAATGTCTACAAAGGTACAGTCATGTACATGTTAATTCTAGCACATTACGCTGTATGTCTACAGAAGGTACAGTCATGTAACACTGTTGAATCTAGCACATTACGCTGTATGTCTACAGAAGGTACAGTCATGTACACTGTTAATTCTACACATTACGCTGTATGTCTACAGAAGGTACAGTCATGTACACTGTTAAATCTAGCACATTACGCTGTATGTCTACAGAAGGTACAGTCATGTCAATGTTAATCTAGCCATTACACTGTATGTCTACAGATGGACAGTCTTGTACACTGTTAATTCAGCACATTACACTGTATGTCTACAGAAGGTACAGTCTTGTACACTGTTAATTCTAGCACATTACGCTGTATGTCTACAAGAAGGTACAATCCTGTACACTGTTAAATCTAGCACATTTGCTGTATGTCTACGAAGGTACAGTCCTGTACACTGTTAAATCTGCACATTACGCTGTATGTCTACAGAAGGTACAGTCATGTACACTGTTAATTCTACACATTACACTGTATGTCTACAGAAGGTACAGTCCTGTACACTGTAAATCTAGCACATTACGCTGTATGTCTACAGAAGGTACAGTCATCACACTGTTATTCTAGCACATTACACTGTATGTCTACAGAAGGTACAGTCCTGTACACTGTTAAATCTAGCACATTACGCTGTATGTCTACAAAGGTACAGTCCTGTACACTGTTAAATCTAGCACATTACGCTGTATGTCTACAGAAGGTACAGTCCTGTACACTGTTAAATCTAGAACATTACGCTGTATGTCTACAGAAGGTACAGTCATGTACACTGTTAATTCTAGCACATTACACTGTATGTCTACAGAAGGTACAGTCATGTACACTGTTAATTCTAGCACATTACACTGTATGTCTACAGAAGTACAGTCATACACTGTTAAATCTAGCACATTATGCTGTATGTCTACAGAAGGTACAATCCTGTACACTGTTAAATCTAGCACATTACGCTGTATGTCTACAGAGGTACAGTCATGTACACTGTTATTTTAGCACATTACACTGTATGTCTACGAAGGTACAGTCCGTACACTGTTAATTCTAGCACATTACGCTGTATGTCTACAGAAGGTACAGTCATGTACACTGTTAAATCTAGCACATTATGCTGTATGTCTCCAGAAGGTACAGTCCTGTACACTGTTAAATCTGGCACATTACGCTGTATGTCTACAGAAGGTACAGTCATGTACACTGTTAAATCTAGCACATTACGCTGTATGTCTACAGAAGTACAGTCCTGTACACTGTTAATCTAGCACATTACGCTGTATGTCTACAGAAGGTACAGTCATGTACACTGTTAATTCTAGCACATTACACTGTATGTCTACAGAAGGTACAGTCCTGTACACTGTTAATCTAGCACATTACGCTGTAGTCTACAGAAGGTACATCCTGTACACTGTTAAATCTAGCACATTACGCTGTATGTCTACAGAAGGTACAGTCATGTACACTGTTAATTCTAGCACATTACGCTATGTCTACGAAGGTAAGTCATGTACACTGTTAAATCTAGCACATTACGCTGTATGTCTACAGAAGGTACAGTCATGTACACGTTTAATTCTAGCACATTACACTGTATGTCTACAGAAGGTACAGTCTTGTACACTGTTAAATCTAGCACATATGCTGTATGTCTACAGAAGGTACAGTCCTGTACACTGTTAAATCTAGCACATTACGCTGTAGTCTACAGAGAGTACAGTCATGTTACACTGTTAAATCTAGCACATTACGCTGTATGTCTACAAGAAGGTACAGTCATGTACACTGTTAATTCTAGCACATTACTCTGTATGTCTACAGAAGTACGTCTTGTACACTGTTAAATCTAGCCATTATGCTGTATGTCTACAGAAGGTACAGTCGTGTACACTGTTAAATCTAGCACATTACCCTGTATGTCTACAGAAGGTACAGTCTTGTACACTGTTAAATCTAGCACATTACGCTGTATGTCTCAGAAGGTACAGTCATGTACACTGTTGATTCTAGCACATTACGCTGTATGTCTACACAAAGGTACAGTCGTGTACACGTTAAATCTAGCACATTACACTGTAGTCTACGAAGGTACAGTCTTGTACACTTTAAATCTAGCACATTACGCTGTATGTCTACAGAAGGTACAGTCATGTACACTGTTGATTCTAGCACATTACGCTGTGTCTACACAAAGGTACAGTCGTGTACACTGTTAAATCTAGCACACAACTGTTGTCTACAGAAGGTACAGTCTTGTACACTGTTAATCTAGCACATTCGCTGTTAGTCTACAGAAGGTACAGTCATGTACACTGTTGATTCTAGCACATTACACTGTATGTCTACAGAAGGTACAGTCTATGTACACTGTTAAATCTAGCACATTACGCTGTATGTCTACCAGAAGGTACGTCTTGTACACTGTTGAATCTAGCACATTAAGCTGTATGTCTACAGAAGGTACAGTCATGTACACTGTTAATTCTAGCACATTACGCTGTATGTCTACAGAAGGTACAGTCATGTACACTGTTGATTCTAGCACATTACACTGTATGTCTACAGAAGGTACAATCCTGTACACTGTTGAATCTAGCACATTACACTGTATGTCTAAACAAAGGTACAGATGATGGCATTAAGGCTTGTCCACCCCAAAACTATAATCCCCCCCCACTACGTCTCAACCATGTAGTGTAATAAAATCCTTACCTCACATCCCAAATGGTTCTCCAGTAATCCCCCCCAAGTCCCCAAAACTGCCCACCAAGGATACCAGAGTCCATATAGGTCTCTGCCTCCTGTCTCCCCTCCAGGAGAAGTTTGGCATGCACACTGCAGCCATTGTCCCCCTCCCTCCCTCTCCCTCCCTTTTTGCGATCCCTTCCCCTAGCATAGAAACCCTTGCCATATAGTAGGGTTCACTTCCCCAGCCCCAACTGCTGAAAAAGGTTTTTAAGAAATTTCCCGAACTCTACTTACCTTCCCTCTCTCCCCGGCGTTCTGAGCAGCCAGCAGCCGGGTCAGTGATTGGCTGCCTCTCAGCCAATCACGGATGCAGCTGCCGGTCCCGTCCCCTTCATTGTCTTGCAAGTAGAAGGCCAGGCAGTGCGTCAGAGGAGAGAGGAAGGTAAGTAAGATCGGGGCACTTACTTAAAATTATTTTATAGCGGTTGGGACTGGGGGAAGGTATACTAGCATATGTGAAACATTTTTTATAAGGGTGGACATGCGCTTTAATTAGATTTCATGTTCCACAACTAGACTGTGTCCTGTCTGTGTTCCATTAGATATTGTATTCATTGAGTTATTGGAGAAAAACACCATTAGGAAAATGTTTGACGTTGTTTTTGCTGCTTAAACATTACCTTCCGCAAGCCAAACATCTGGCACGATTTATTAGCTTTTCTCATTAAAGTGGAATGGAGGAGGAAAATACACTGTAGGACTGCAATATTTTACTGTCTCTGTATAATTTGCTTTAATTATTTGTCTCCTTTAAAAAAGGTGAATGCTGGGGGGCATTCTGATCCTTCATCCCGGCAGCTCATTCAGTAAATTCAAGCAACACATCTAAACCAAACAAGATGACATAGTCTAAAGGCTCGTCCGCGCCGCACGATGTTTACGAACAAACGTTTCAGCTGATTATTGGCCCTTTGTAGGCGCTTTATCAGCCAAAACGGTCGTTCGTTTGGAGATCCGCCAAGTCGGCCTTTCAATGATCCCCGAATGAAGGACCGTTTCGGCCGACAAAGTGCCTACACACGGGCCAATTATCGTCCGAAACATTCTTTTGTATACATTGTACGTCACAGGCTGGGACGTTGGGTGATTGCACGTGTGTACGAGCCTTTTAGAACTATCATAGATATTGTATTTTAGACTATTACATTTTTGTTATTTTAATTATAGAGCAACTTGACAATACAAGAAAAGGAATCCAAGTATAACAATACCATGAAACCCAATCAGAAAAACATGCCGTACCTAGAATTGAACTGAGGAGAAAATAAAACAACTGGAGAAGGAACTTCAGAAAAAGGAAGAAATATTGTGCATTTACACAAAGATTTGGCACCACTGAGGAAATTCCAGGAAAAGGTTTGCTGACAACAAAAACATAACAATGTAATACAAAAAAGTGATAACACTAAAGCTAGGTACACACCGTCCAGATTTCTGAAAGATGACAGACAGGATCTGCAAGATCCTGTCTGCCATCTTTCAAGATCTGCATACACACAGTCCCGAGCGTTCTCCCTATGTGCTTGTGAAGGTTCTCATTCATCCAGGTCATGGTATCTCTGTTGTATTCAATTAGATCAACTGGACTTGAAATGTGTTCTTGAAACGTTTCGCTAGTCATCCGACTGGCTTTCTCAATTCAAATGACTTGTACAAGAATCTGTGGCAATTATGACCCCTGGAAAATCCCAATTAGCATATCACAGCACAAGTGTTAAGGGTGTGATTAGATAGTGGCTAAGAGTTGTTATAGGAACGCCCGAGTAAGGTGTTAAAACAGCATTTTTCAACTGTCTGCCATGTACAATGCTGTTTAACACCTTACTCTGGGCGTTCCTATAACACCTCTTAGCCACTATCCAATCACACCCTTAACACCTGGCTGTGATATGCTATTGGGATTTTCTAGGGTACATAATTGCCACAGTTTCTTGTACAAGTCATTCTGAATTGAGAAAGCCAGTCGGATGACTAGCGAAACGTCTTCAAGAACTACATTTCATCCAGTTGACTAATTGAATACAACAGATATTCTCCTATGAACTTCAAAAGGAGAACGCTCGGGACTGTGTGTTTCATCGGCCGCGCTAGACTCCTCTATAGGGAGTCTAGCGCGGCCGTTGGAAATTTTCATCGCGTACACAATAAACGATAAAGCTTTTCATTACTGTGTGTACCCAGCTTAAGGATCGAGTAAGATAGGGAGAGTTAAGGCTCAAATTTCTCTATCTGGCTTGATTCCATACAGACTAGTGTATGGACTCAAACCTGGGCCGAACTTTATGATTTTCGAATGTAGCCAGGGACGTTTTTAGGCATAGCCACCTAGGCAAAGAACCAGGTGCCTATTCTTTTCCCTGGCATCTCCCTTTCAGGTTTTACTGCTGTGTTAGAACTGCTCTCCTTGTTCTGCTGCTGTATTTTGTAACATTGTAGTGATTAGAGACCCTGAACTCAGCTCCCTCTCCTTGGATACAATGTTACAAATGAACTGAAGGTGAGGGAAGAGGGGGATGAGCTCAGCATAGTTACTGAGGGGAACAGTTCTAAAATGCCAGGTAAAGCTGCGCAGACTTTATAACAGTGACCCTGTGATTAGCAGCCATGAGATCCCTATCCTGCCTCTTTCTTCCTTCTACCCAACTCTCCAATTAGAACTTAGTGTAGGTGAAGAGTGAACAATTCAATGGAGGAGACATGAAAAGCAGTACATACTGTAATATAATGCAATGCGCAGCTGAAAGCGTTAATAGCAATACTCTGGGAAAGTGCTGGCACTGAGGATTTTATCGGAAAGTCTGTTGGCATTACTCGGCTGGCACTAAAAGTTTTAATGGCAAACTATGGGGAAGACTGCTGCACTCAAGGATTAATGGCAATACCCTGGAAAGTGCTGGCATTAAAATTATTAATGCCAATACTCTTGGAAAATCTGCTGGCACTAAAAGAGTTAATCTAACCAAATTTCCTCTGTTCTCCCTACCCGGCTGGAAATAATTTCTGGGGAGAACACTGGTGCCACGAACCGCACATCCACCTGAAACCTATCCGGTCCTTCCATCAGTATTTCATTGGTGGCCAGTGTCACTGCATACACACAAACGTATGTATACACCCCGCCCCACCTGGTACAACATACGCCTCTTACCAACATAAAGCGTTCCCACTATAAAGCAGTGGACAATGTCAGAAACCTAGCTGTAGATTGACAGGCCAAGTTTCTGGGGGTTTTTTTTGGGGGGGTTGGGGGTTGGGGGGGAGGCGTGTACATAGGGGGGACGCGTACATAGGTGGGAGGGCGCCTAGGGCACTAAATGGCTAGAACGGCCCTGAATGTAACGTGCGGAAACACGCATATTCCCCGGGTCATTTCCCAGGCGCCACAGCCATTTAAAGTAAGTTACCATTATTATTTTAAATTCCAGATGAACTCTGAACCAAAAGGCAGAAACACCTTGATATAAAACCAGTAATCTGTGTCTTACTCTCCATTTGACACAGGTGCTGGGAAATTTCCTAAATACATATGGTTTGTGCTTTACTTCACAGCATTCTAGTATCACAGTTTGGTCAATGACCATATGTTTCTCTCATGCTCATCCTTAGCTATGGCAGAAACTTGTTACAGTTGGTCACACCCATTAATAATCTCTAGCTAATCCTTTTACAGGACAGATAAAGCAAGGAACATGTGACTGAGGTCAGGAGTGTGGTCTGACACTGCACATACACTTTTTCCAGATCTTAAAGGCTTACATTTACTTAATACAATTTACTAAAGTGGTATTTTATAGCTTATTGGTGTTTTTTGGAGTATAAAAAAATTGGGTTTAGTTCTCCTTTAACTGTAATTTACCAAACTTTTCAAACTTTTACTGAACGAACCAAATTTCAGTAAATTCGCCCACCTTTAACGTGACGTCTCTAGATAGACTCTTTACATTGCAGATGATGGTGGCTCAATAAGCCGAAACTAGTCTGTAACTGTCTCTCTGTTTTCAACATTTAGCTCCTGGAATGCTGTTAAGGAAAAGTTCAAAAGAAATAATCATTCTTTTTTTAAATTCATACAGGGTTATTTATAAAAGTTCTTTCGTTTAAAATGGTGCTTATTTTGCCCCAACCAATCAGATGTTAGCTTTCAAATGTTAAATAAGATCTGATTGGTTGGGGCAAAATTTGTACCATTTTAAACGTAAGAACTTTTATTGAATATCCTAATAGTTATATTATGTATACCCAATTATTCTAAAGATTCTCTTCTATTTTGAAAAATCAGTTTATTCCCTTTCCTTTTTCCTGCTTGTTAATATTAGTGAGCTGACATTTTAGGTTCTGTAATGGTCCTTATTCCCAGAATGCACACTGGAAGTCCTAGCCGTAACTTCTACTACTGATTCTGTTGCATGGGTCAAACATGCTCAGATCTCTACGACACGGAATTTAGCACAGGCGCTGGGTCAATGGCTAGACATCAACACGTGCAATCGTGTTGATCGCTCATTCTAGTGTGCCCTGAGCCAGCAAGTCTGCTGGCAGTGAAAGAAAAAGCCTTTTGAACTTCACCTTTAAAGCCTTTTATAAGTTGTAGGATTCCTTAAAGGCTTCCATAGCCATATCGAAACTCCCTGAAGTATTGATATGAATTGTTCACATTCTCATTTGAGAATTAAAGGGACAGTACAGTGGAAATGACAATATTTGTTAATTGTCGTTTGTGTATTGCCTTCTAGTTATTCTACATATCTCTCCCATTTTGAAAAATCAGTTGATTTCATACACTTTGATGTTCCCTGCTTTTGACATTAGTGAGACATTTCAGGTTTTAACGGTCCTTCTTCTTCCAGATGCACCACTTCCTTGGGATGTTCCTAACAGTATTTCTACTGATTGGCTGTTGGATGGGTCAAAGTGCTCAGATCTCTACTGAGCAACTGAATCAACCCAGGCGCTGGTTCAAGGGCAACACCATAACGGTCTCTACTAGGGTCCTGCAAACAGGAAGTCGTATTTTAGTTGACTATATTTATACACAGACACAATGCTGAATGAGCAGATTAAGGTCATTGGGATAAAAAAAATATCTGCTCTTTTTTTCTGAAAAGCATATGTATTTGCACTGAACTTCCACTGAACCACCGCTGGGTTGCATTCGTGGGATTTCAACACAAAAATTAATACCAACTCAAATTCACACCTCAAAATCACCACTTTGAGTCGAACTGGACATTTCATTTTGGAAAGATAACATTTTGGTGATACTGAACTAAAATTAGAATCTAGTTTAACCGATAACTAGATCAAACCAATATCTTTGTCACATTAGTATATTAGTATATACCGTATATACTCGAGTATAAGTCGACTCGAGTATAAGTCGAGGTACCCCATTTTTACCTTAAAATGGATTAAAACCATTGACTCGAGTATAAGTCGAGGGTAGAGTCTCCCCTCCAGCCCCAGGTCCAGCCCCAGAATAAAACCTATTTCCCTGCACCCATCTTCTCACCCTGCCACTACACTACACTACTACAGTACACTACACTACTCCCTGCACCCATCTTCTCACCCTCCCTACACTACACTACTACAGTACACTACACACTCCCTGCACCCATCTTCTCACCCTGCACTACTACACACACTACTACAGTACACTACACTACTCCTGCACCCATCTTCTCACCTGCCACTACACTACACTACTACTAATGCCTTACCTTTGCAGGGAGTCCAGGCCCCCGACATCTTGATGGAGGAATCCGGCTGCCGCGTCCACTGATGGTCGCATTCACTGACGTCACCGACTCGGCGCCGGTCTAATTTCCCGGCGCCGAGTCGTGACGTCAGTGGATGCGACCATCAGTGGACGCGGCAGCCGGATTCCTTCACCAGTAAGTGACTGACTCGAGTATAAGTCAAGGTTCAGTTTCAGGCTGTTTCACAGCCTGAAAACCTCGACTTATACTCGAGTATATACGGTAACAGTATATTTATTAAAGGGTATCTCCACTGGTTAAAAAAAATTATATTCAGTTTTTTGAAGAACGGGAGGTAAAGGACTGTGTGTCTTACCTTCCATTCTTGAAATGAACCTTCAGGAGCCAGGACATAAGGTAAGAAACTTACCCGATCACCCACTCCTCCGCTACGTAATCTGCGATGCACATGGTCCCTCGGGACCTGTCTGACTACGCTCTGGGGGTTTTATTGAAGACACAGCTCCTATAACTCCCGTTCTTCAATAAACTGATACAATTTTTTTTAAGCAGTGGAGATATCTTTTAAGAAAATGTCTTCGATGGACACTAATTATCATGCACTCAGAGCCAAAATAACCCTATAGAATAGATAAGACACATACCCTGAATTTTCACTTCCCTGTGGGGAGAATCACACAATACACTAATAAATAGAATTCGGGGGCATATCTGCTTACAGCCAAAGATTTTGTGGGTAAGAAATTCCTTTAAGTTATTATTAGCTTTCATTTTAATTGTAAAGATAGAAAGGAATATCGCCCATAATAAACATTCTTTGCATTCTCTTGGGTTGATCCTATCCACATCTTGAAAACTTTAAGATTTTTTTCTTGATAATATACATTTTTTGTACATTCAATTTGTCAGCGTGATTTATGGCTTAATATAGATGATTGTAATCATGAATATTAATAAATATGGACTATTTGCTTGGTATTTGTGAATATGTCTCTGTTTAATGCAGTTCGGGAGAATAGTGTACAGTAGATTTACACAACCCACACACAAAAGAGAAGAAGGAACATTACATATGTAGCTCTTAAATAATGCACAGACCGACCTGCAGAAAAGTTCTTATTCAGATCTTTTCAATCGCATTTCAGGTATTTAACATTCCCCATTAAAGATATTCTCTAGGTTCCTGACAGACTTTTGTTTTGGGGGCACATGTTGCTCTCTTTTCCCTGTACCAATATTGCCCTTTATTGGGCCCTTATAGAATGTATTTGTATTGAGAGATAGAATGTAATAATTCTGTTTATCTATAAGGTGCTTTTGGCTAGGTATCTATAGAGTATTTATATCAGTGTACCTTTTCAGGGACATGTAAGGACATGTTGTAAAGGGCATCTATCACATCCTACAAACTGTATAGTATGGCACTAGGAGTTAGTATTCCTACCATCTGACCCATTCCCTTTACCACTTACTTGTACATGTGCAGAGCATCAAGTATTTGTACTGTAACTCTGCAGTGTATAGGAACTGACCGAGCAGGTGTAATGTGGATCCGCACAAAGCAATCTTCTTCCTGCTGCCACTCCAGATCTTGGTAGAATGACTGGTGAGTATGGCTGATATCATAATCCATTGGTGCTTTCTGTGTAGCTGCTACAAATATAAATGCCTATTTATCTACATTTTGCCTTTTTGCTAAATACAATTCAATTTTGCAACATGTGGAATTAATGTTTTTAAAGGTGGTTATTCAAGGCAGATAAGATTGTAAGACAGATTTTTTATTTTATTTCTTATATACCGCTACATATTCCATAGCACTTTAATCCATTTCCATCAGGCCCTTCCATAAGGAGCTTACAGTCAATCGCTTGCTCACTTTATCATAGAGATGGCCGAGTTCCAAAGTTTGGTTCGTTTGGAAACTAATAATACACAAACACCATTTAAGTACATGGGGACAATAGTTTGAAAAGTTCAGATCAAATAAGTTTAAAACAGCAATGCCCACACCACCCTGCCAATTTGTGCTTCCAGCAGTGTGGGAGAGGGGCATGCTGAGGGGGCATGGCGATGATCGTGACATCACTGATGCATGCAGTGGGCGAGGCATGCACTTGAGGTGGTGGGGCCTGGGGTATGGGTGTTTACTGGGCATGGTGTGGGTGGTCCGGGGGCATGGCCACAAAAAGGGGGCATAATTTAGAACTCCTCTCCATTGCGGGAGATTGGGGTGGTCTCGCGGGAGTGAGGGAGACCACCCCATTCACAGGAGACTCCCGGAGGATCCAGGAGGGGTGGGATACCTGCAATGGTAACTTACTGTTCATGGCTCTGGGCTGGGGGGTCTGAGGAACACGTACAAATACCAGAAATAATGTCACTTCCTTTACACGCGTGCTACTTTCATCTTCCGCATTCTCAATTGATAATTATCCCGGAAATTCGAGAATTTTAAAATTTTCGATATTTCCAATCTGTCTCTGAATCTCTTAAAAGGGGGGTGTTGATTATTATACAGGGAATCATGCCCAGTATGCAGTGCAACGATTCCTTTTGCAATCCTCAACAAATGGGGTTAAAACAAATCTGTCTTTAAAGGAAAGTCACGTGGAAAATATCATTTTCAAAGAATTTTAAAATTCTTATCATGCATAGCTATTTTCCATATTCTCTTCCATTTAAAAAAAAAAATCAGTTGATTTCATACCCTTTGCTGTTTCCTGCTGTTGACATTATTGAGCGTGCATTTCAGTTCTGTAACGGTCCTTCTTCTTCCCAGAATGCACACTAACATGGAATGTTCCTAACATTTATATCTACTGATTGGCTGTTGGATTGGTCAAACATGCTCAGATCTTTACTGAGCAACTGAATCAACCCTTGAGCTGGGTCAACGGCTAGACATCAACATGCGCGCTCGAGTTTGAGCATCCGGAGGGCTGCTGGCACTGAAAGAGTTTAACCTCTCAGTTTCTCAGCAAATTTCCATGTTCTGCCCTACCTGGCTACTTTTTCATGCCACCCGGCTGGAACAACTTTTGGGGAAAACACTAGCGGCACTTCCGCGCATCCACTGAAAAACCTATCCCGACCTTCCAATCGGTGTTTCATCGGTGGCCAGCAGGGCACTCTAGGGTTTTTTTGCTGCCTGAGGTAATATATTGAATGGCGTGGTTTTGCCAAGGGCCATGCTCCGCTGGTGGACGGGGCTAATATTTTACAAGTTTGAACTTCCTGTCACATCACAGTTCCCAGACAGTCAATTAGCATAATGTAAATGACTAGAAACAGATTCACATCCCTTTATCAAACAGCTTGTGTTGCCCTACCATATTGCTCCTTTCAGGATTTTGTAGCTCAAATCAAAATACCTTATTTTTGTAGCCTGTGCTATACATTCTGTGTCAACTGTTACAATACATTAGAAATGCCATACTTCTCTGTAGTATAAAGATTTTAGCCACCAAGTCAAGGTAGACTACTTCAGCAGGCCCTCACTAACCTAACTAAACTAACCTAACAAACTAAAGCTAAACTAACCATATAAAAGGACACATTACACTGTATGTCTACAGAAGGTACAGTCATGTACACTGTTAAATCTAGCACATTACGCTGTATGTCTACAGAAGGTGGTACAGTCATGTACACTGTAATTCTAGCACATACGCTGTATGTCTACAGAAGGTAAAGTCATGTACACGTTAAATCTGACACATTACGCTGTATGTCTACAGAAGGTACAGTCATGTACACTGTTAATTCTAGCACATAACACTGTGTGTCTACAGAAGGTACAGTCTGTACACTGTTAATTCTAGCACATTACACTGTATGTCTACAGAAGGTACAGTATGTACATGTAATTCTAGCACATTACGCTGTATGTCTACAGAAGGTACAGTCATGTACACTGTTGAATCTAGCACATTACGCTGTATGTCTACAGAAGGTACAGTCATGTACACTGTTAATTCTAGCACATTACGCTGTATGTCTACAGAAGGTACAGTCATGTACACTGTAAATCTAGCACATTACGTGTATGTCTACAGAAGGTACACGTTGTACACTGTTAATTCTAGCACATTACATGTATGTCTACAGAAGTACGTCTTGTACACTGTTAATTCTAGCACATTACACTGTATGTCTAAGAAGGTACAGTCTTGTACACTGTTAATTCTAGCACATTACGCTGTATGTCTACAGAAGGTACATCCTGTACACTGTTAAATCTAGCACATTAGCTGTATGTCTACAGAAGGTACAGTCCTGTACACTGTTAAATCTAGCACATTACGCTGTATGTCTACAGAGAGGTACAGTCATGTACACTGTTAATTCTAGCACATTACACTGTATGTCTACAGAAGGTACAGTCCTGTACACTGTAAATCTAGCACATTACGCTGTATGTCTACGAAGGTACAGTCATGTACCCTGTTAATTCTAGCACATTACACTGTATGTCTACAGAAGGTACAGTCCTGTACACTGTTAAATCTAGCACAATACGCTGTATGTCTACGAAGGTACAGTCCTGTACACTTTAAATCTAGCACATTACGCTGTAGTCTACAGAAGGTACAGTCCTGTACACTGTTAAATCTAGACACATTACGCTGTATGTCTACAGAAGGTACAGTCATGTACACTGTTAATTCTTAGCCATTACACTGTATGTCTACAGAAGGACAGTCCATGTACACTGTTAATTAGCACATTACACTGTATGCTACAGAGGTACAGTCTGTACACTGTTAAATCTAGCACATTACGCTGTATGTCTACAGAAGGTACATCCTGTACACTGTAAATCTAGCACATTACGCTGTATGTCTACAGAAGGTACAGTCATGTACACTGTTATTCTAGCACATTAACTGTATGTCTACAGAAGGTACAGTCTGTTACACTGTTAATCTAGCACATACCTGTTGTCTACAGAAGGTACAGTCATGTACACTGTTAATCTAGCACATTATGCTGTATGTCTACAGAAGGTACAGTCCTGTACACTGTTAAATCTAGCACATTACGCTGTATGTCTCCAGAAGTACAGTATGTACACTGTAATCTAGCACATTACGCTGTATGTCTACAGAAGGTACAGTCCTGTACACTGTTAAATCTAGCACATTACGCTGTATGTCTACAGAAGGTACAGTCATGTACACTGTTAATTCTAGCACATTACACTGTATGTCTACAGAAGGTACAGTCCTGTACACTGTAAATCTAGCACATTACGCTGTATGTCTACAGAAGGTAATCCTGTACACTGTTAAATCTAGCACATTACGCTGTATGTCTACAGAAGGTACAGTCATGTACACTGTAATTCTAGCACATACGCTGTATGTCTACAGAAGGTAAGTCATGTACAACTGTTAATCTAGCACTTACGCTGTAGTCTACAGAAGGTACAGTCATGTACACTGTTAATTCTAGCACATTACACTGTATGTCTACGAAGGTACAGTCTTGTACACTGTTAAATCTAGCACATATGCTGTATGTCTACAGAAGGTACAGTCCTGTACACTGTTAAATCTAGCACATTACGCTGTATGTCTACAGAAGGTACAGTCATGTACACTGTTAAATCTAGCACATTACGCTGTATGTCTACGAAGGACTAGTCATGTACACTGTTAATCTAGCACATTACTCTGTATGTCTACAGAAGGTACAGTCTTGTACACTGTTAATCTAGAACATTATGCTGTATGTCTACAGAAGGTACAGTCGTGTACACTGTTAAATCTAGCACATTACACTGTATGTCTACAGAAGGTACAGTCTTGTACACTGTTAAATCTAGCACATTACGCTGTATGTCTACAGAAGGTACAGTCATGTACACTGTTGATTCTAGCACATTACGCTGTATGTCTACACAAGGTACAGTCGTGTACACTGTTAAATCTAGCACATTACACTGTATGTCTAGAAGGTACAGTCTTGTACACGTTAAATCTAGCACATTACGCTGTATGTCTACAGAAGGTACAGTCATGTACACTGTTGATTCTAGCACATTACGCTGTATGTCTACACAAAGGTACAGTCGTGTACACTGTTAAATCTAGCACATTACACTGTATGTCTACAGAAGGTACAGTCTTGTACACTGTTAATCTAGCACATTACGCTGTATGTCTACAGAAGGTACAGTCATGTACACTGTTGATTCTAGCACATTACACTGTATGTCTACAGAAGGTACAGTCATGTACACTGTTAAATCTAGCACATTACGCTGTATGTCTACAGAAGGTACAGTCTTGTACACTGTTGAATCTAGCACATTAAGCTGTATGTCTACAGAAGGTACAGTCATGTACACTGTTAATTCTAGCACATTACGCTGATCTACAGAAGGTACAGTCATGTACACTGTTGATTCTAGCAATTACACTGTATGTCTACAGAAGGTACAATCCGTACACTGTTGAATCTAGCACATTACACTGTATGTCTAAACAAAGGTACAGATGATGGCATTAAAGGGCTTGTCCACCCCCAAAACTATAATCCCCCCCACTACTGTCTCCACCATGTAGTGTAATAAAATCCTTACCTCACATCCCAAATGGTTCTCCAGTAATCCCCCCCAAAGTCCCCAAAACTGCCCACCAGGAGGATACCAGAGTCCATATAGGTCTCTGCCTCCTGTCTCCCCTCCAGGAGAAGTTTGGCATGCACACTGCAGCCATTGTCCCCCTCCCTCCCTCTCCCTCCCTTTTTGCGATCCCTTCCCCTAGCATAGAAACCCTGGCATATAGTAGGGTTCACTTCCCCAGCCCCAACTGCTGAAAAAGGTTTTTAAGAAATTTCCCGGAACTCTACTTACCTTCCCTCTCTCCCCGGCGTTCTGAGCAGCCAGCAGCGGGTCAGTGATTGGCTGCCTCTCAGCCAATCACGGATGCAGCTGCCGGTCCCGTCCCCTGCTTGCATTGTCTTGCAAGTAGAAGGCCAGGCAGTGCGTCAGAGGAGAGAGGAAAGGTAAGTAAAGATCGGGGCACTTACTTAAAATTATTTTATAGCGGTTGGGACTGGGGGAAGGTATACTAGCATATGTGAAACATTTTTTATAAGGGTGGACATGCGCTTTAATTAGATTTCATGTTCCACAACTAGACTGTGTCCTGTCTGTGTTCCATTAGATATTGTATTCATTGAGTTATTGGAGAAAAAACACATTAGGAAAATGTTTGACGTTGTTAATTTGCTGCTTAAACAGTTACCTTCCGAACAGCCAAACATCTGGCACGATTTATTAGCTTTTCTCATTAAAGTGGAATGGAGGAGGAAATACACCTGTAGGACTGCAGATATTTTACTGTAGCTCTGTATAATTTGCTTTAATTATTTGTCTCCTTTAAAAAAGGTGAATGCTGGGGGGCATTCTGATCCTTCATCCCGGCAGCTCATTCAGTAAATTCAAGGCAACACATCTAAACCAAACAAGATGACATAGTCTAAAGGCTCGTCCCGCGCCGCACGATGTTTACGAACAAACGTTTCAGCTGATTATTGGCCCGTGTGTAGGCGCTTTATCAGCCAAAACGGTCGTTCGTTTGGAGATCCGCCAAGTCGGCCTTTCAATGATCCCCGAATGAAGGACCGTTTCGGCCGACAAAGTGCCTACACACGGGCCAATTATCGTCCGAAACATTCATTTGTATACATTGTACGTCACAGGCTGGGACGTTGGGTGATTGCACGTGTGTACGAGCCTTTAGAACTATCATAGATATTGTATTTTTAGACTATTACATTTTTGTTATTTTAATTATAGAGCAACTTGACAATACAAGAAAAGGAATCCAAGTATAACAAATACCATGAAACCCAATCAGAAAAACATGCCGTACCTAGAATTGAACTGAAGGAGAAAATAAAACAAGGAGAAGGAACTTCAGAAAAAGGAAGAAAAATTGTGCAGTTACACAAAGATTTGGCACCACTGAGGAAATTCCAGGAAAAGGTTTGCTGACAACAAAAACATAACAATGTAATACAAAAAAGTGATAACACAAAGCTAGGTACACACCGTCCAGATTTCTGAAAGATGACAGACAGGATCTGCAAGATCCTGTCCCATGCATTTCAAAGATCTGCATACACACAGTCCCGAGCGTTCTCCCTATGTGCTTGTGAAGGTTCTCATTCATCCAGGTCATGGTATCTCTGTTGTATTCAATTAGATCAACTGATTGAAATGTAGTTCTTGAAGACGTTTCGCTAGTCATCCGACTGGCTTTCTCAATTCAGAATGACTTGTACAAGAATCTGTGGCAATTATGTACCCTGGAAAATCCCAATTAGCATATCACAGCCAAGTGTTAAGGGTGTGATTAGATAGGGCTAAGAGTTGTTATAGGAACGCCAGAGTAAGGTGTTAAAACAGCATTGTTCAACTGTCTGCCATGTACAATGCTGTTTAACACCTTACTCTGGGCGTTCCTAACACCTCTTAGCCACTATCCAATCACACCCTTAACACCTGGCTGTGATTGCTATTGGGATTTTCTAGGGTACATAATTGCCACAGTTTCTTGTACAAGTCATTCTGAATTGAGAAAGCCAGTCGGATGACTAGCGAAACGTCTTCAAGAACTACATTTCAAGTCCAGTTGATCTAATTGATACAACAGATATTCTCCCTATGAACTTCAAAAGGAGAACGCTCGGGACTGTGTGTTTCCATCGGCCGCGCTAGACTCCTCTATAGGGAGTCTAGCGCGGCCGATGGAAATTTTCAGCGTACACACATAAACGATAAAGCTTTATCATTACTGTGTGTACCCAGCTTAAGGAATCGAGTAAGATAGGGAGAGTTAAGGCTCAAATTTCTCTATCTTGCTTGATTCCATACAGACTAGTGTATGGACTCAAACCTGGGCCGAACTTTATGAGTTTCGAATGTAGCCAGGGACGTTTTTAGGCATAGGCCACCTAGGCAAAGAACCAGGTGCCTATTCTTTTCCCTGGCATCTCCCTTTCAGGTTTTACTTGCTGTGTTAGAACTGCTCTCCTTGTTCTGCTGCTGTAATTTGTAACATTGTAGTGAGTAGAGACCCTGAACTCAGCTCCCTCTACTGGATACAATGTACAAATGAACTGAAGGTGAGGGAAGGAGGGGGGATGAGCTCAGCTAATAGTACTGAGGGGAAACAGTTCTAAATGCCAGGTAAAAGCTGCTGCAGACTTTATAACAGTGACCCTGTGATTAGCAGCCAGAGATCCCTATTCCTGCCTCTTTCTTCCTTCTACCCACTCTCCAATTAGAACTTAGTGTAGGTGAAGAGTGAACAATTCAATGGAGGAGACATGAAAAGCAGATACATACTGTAAATAATGGCAATGCTGGCAGCTGAAAGCGTTAATAGCAATACTCTGGGAAAGTGCTGGCACTGAGAGTATTTATCGGAAAGTCTGTTGGCATTACTCGGCTGGCACTAAAAGTTTTAATGGCAATACTATGGGGAAGACTGCTGGCACTCAAGGATTAATGCAATACCCTGGAAAGTGCTGGCATTAAATTATTAATGCCAATACTCTTGGAAAATCTGCTGGCACTAAAAGAGTTAAACATCTGACCAAATTTCCTGTTCTGCCCTACCCGGCTGGAAATAATTTCTGGGGAGAACACTGGTGCCACGACCGCACATCCACTGAAACCTATCCTGTCCTTCCAATCAGTATTTCATTGGTGGCCAGTGTCATGCATACACACAAACGTATGTATACACGCCCGCCCACCTGGTAACAACATACGCCTCTTACCAACTAGTAAAGCGTTCCCACTATAAAGCAGTGGACAAGTCAGAAACCTAGCTGTAGATTGACAGGCCAAGTTTCTGGGGTTTTTTTTGGGGGGTTGGGGGTGGGGGGGAGGCGTGTACATAGGTGGGACGCGTACATAGGTGGGAGGCGCCTAGGGCACTAAATGGCTAGAAACGGCCCTGAATGAACGTGCGGAAACACGCATATTCCCGGGTCATTTCCCAGGCGCCACAGCCATTTAAAGTAAGTTACCATTATTATTTTAAATCACAGATGAACTCTGAACCAAAAGGCAGAACACCTTGATATAAAACCAGTAATCTGTGTCTTACCTCTCATTTTGACACAGGTGCTGGGAAATTTACCTAAAAACATATGGTTTGTGCTTTACTTCACAGCATTCTAGTATCACAGTTTGGTCAATGACCATTATGTTCTGCTCATGCTCAGTCCTTAGCTATGGCAGAAACTTGTTACAGTTGGTCACACCCATTAATAATCTCTAGCTATCCTTTTACAGGACAGATAAAGCAAGGAGCATGTGACTGAGGTCAGGAGGTGTGTCTGACACTGCACATACACTTTATCCAGATCTTAACAGGCTTACATTTACTTTAATACAATTTACTAAAGTGGTATTTTATAGCTTATGGTGTTTTTTGGAGTATAAAAAAATTGGGTTTAGTTCTCCTTTAACTGTAATTTACCAACTTTTCAAACTTTTACTGAACGAACCAAATTTCAGTAAATTCGCCCACTTTAATCGTGACGTCTCTAGATAGACTCTTTACATTGCAGATGATGGTGGCTCAATAAGCCGAAACTAGTCTGTAACGTCTCTCTGTTTTCACATTTAGCTCCTGGAATGCTGTTAAAGGAAAAGTTCAAAAGAAAATATCATTCTTTTTTTAAATTCATACAGGGTTATTAATAAGTTCTTTTCGTTTAAAATGGTGCTTATTTTGCCCAACCAATCAGATGTTAGCTTTCAAATGTTAAATAAGATCTGATTGGTTGGGGCAAAATTTGTACCATTTAAACGATAAGAACTTTTATTGAATATCCTAATAGTTTATATTATGTAACCCATAATTATTCTAAGATTCTCTTCTATTTTGAAAAATCAGTTTATTCTCCTTGCTTTTTCCTGCTGTTAATATTAGTGAGCTGACATTTTAGGTTCTGTAATGGTCCTTATTCCCAGAATGCACACTTGGAATGTTCCTAGCCGTAACTTCTACTGATTGGCGTTGCATGGTGTCACAACTGCTCAGATCTCTACTGAGCAACTGAATTTAGCACAGGCGCTGGGTCAATGGCAGACATAACACACCTGAATCGTGTTTGATCGCTCATTCAGTGTGCCCTGAGCCAGCAAGTCTGCTGGCAGTGAAAGAAAAAAGCCTTTTGAACTTCACCTTTAAAGCCTTTTATAAGGTGTAGGATTTCTTAAAGGCTTCCATAGCCATATCGAAACTGCCCTGAAGTATTGATATGAATTGTTCACATCTCATTTGAGAATAAAGGGACAGTACAGTGGAAATGATCAATATTTGTTAAATTGTCAGTTTGTGTATGCCTTTAGTTATTCTACATATTCTCTCCATTTTGAAAAATCAGTGATTTCATACACTTTGAGTGTTCCCTGCTGTGACATTGTGAGCTGACATTTCAGGTTTTAACGGTCCTTCTTCTTCCAGGATGCACCACTTCCTTGGGATGTTCCTAACAGTAATTTCTACTGATTGGCTGTTGGATGGGTCAAGATGCTGCAGACTCTACTGAGCAACTGAATCACCCAGGCGCCGGGGTCAAGGGCACACCAAACGGTCTCTACTAGGGGTCCTGCAAACAGGAAGTCAGTAAGGTTTGACTATATTTATACACAACACAATGCTGAATGAGCAGATTAAGGTCATTGGGATAAAAAAAAATACTGCTCTTTTTTCTGAAAAGCATATGTATTTGCACTGAACTTCCACTGAACCACGCTGGGTTGCATTGTGGGATTTCAACACAAAATTTAATAACATACTCAAAATTCAAAAACACCACTTTGATGTCGAACTGGCATTTCACAGTGGAAAGATAACATTTTGGTGATACTGAACTAAAATTAGAATCTAGTTTAACCGAATAAAATAGGATCAAACCAACTATCTTTGGTCACATTAGTATATTAGTATATCCGTATATACTCGAGTATAGTCGACTCGAGTATAAGTCGAGGTGAGGTACCCATTTTTACCTTAAAATGAGTAAAACCAATTGACTCGAGTATAAGTCGAGGAGGTAGAGTCTCCCCCCAGCCCCGTCCAGCCCCAGAATAAAACCTATTCCTGCACCCATCTTCTCACCCTGCCACTACACTACACTACTACAGTACACTACACTACTCCCCTGCACCCATCTTCTCACCTGCCACTACACTACACTACTACCGTACACTACACACTCCCTGCACCCATCTTCTCACCCTGCCACTACACTACACTACACTACTACAGTACACTACACTACTCCCTGCACCCATCTTACCACCTGCCACTACACTACACTACTACTAATGCCTTACCTTTGCAGGAGAGTCCAGGCCCCCGACATCTTGATGGAGGAATCCGGCTGCCGCGTCCACTGATGGTCGCATTCACTGACGTCACGACTCGGCGCCGGTCTAATTTCCCGGCGCCGAGTCGTGACGTCAGTGGATGCGACCTCAGTGACGCGGAGCGGGCAGCCGGATTCCTTCACCAGTAAGTGACTGACTCGAGTATAAGTCAAGGTTCATTTCAGGCTGTTTCACAGCCTGAAAACCTCGACTTATACTCGAGTAATACGGTAACAGTATATTATTAAAGGGTATCTCCCTGGTTAAAAAAAATTATATTCAGTTTTTTGAAGAACGGGAGGTAAAGGAGCTGTGTCTTACCTTCCATTCTGAATAGAACCTTCAGGAGCCGGACATAAGGTAAGAAACTTACCCGATCACCCACTCCTCCGCTACGTAATCTGCGATGCACATGGTCCCTCGGGACCTGTCTGACTACGCTCTGGGGGTTTTATTGAAGACACAGCTCCTATAACTCCCGTTCTTCAATAAAACTGATACAAATTTTATTTAAGCAGTGGATATCTTTTAAAGAAATGTCTTCGATGGACACTAATATCATGACACTCAGAGCCAAAATAACCCTATAGAATAGATAAGACACATAACCCTGAATTTTCACTTGCAGTGGGGGAGAATCCACACAATACATAATAAATAGATTCGGGGGCATATCTGCTTACAGCCAAAGATTTTGTGGGTAGAATATTCCTTTAAGTTATTATTAGCATTCATTTTAATAGTAAAGTAGAAAGGAATAATCGCCCATATAAAACATTCTTTGCATTCTCTTGGGTTGATCCTTATCCACATCTTGAAAACTTTAAGATTTTTTCCTTGATAATATACATTTTTTGTACATTCAATTTGTCAGCGTGATTTATGGCTTAATATAGATGATTGTAATCATGAATATTAATAAATATGGACTATTTGCTTGGTATTTGTGAATATGTCTCTGTTTATGCAGTTCGGGAGAATAGTGTACAGTAGATTTACAACCCTCACAGCTAAAGAGAGAAGAGAACATTACATATGTAGCTCTTTAAATAGGCACACGACCTGCAGAAAAAGTCTATCAGATCTTTTCAATCGCATTTCAGGTATTTAACATTCCCCATTAAAGATATTCTCTAGGTTCCTGACAGACTTTTGTTTTGGGGGCACATGTTGCTCTCTGTTCCCTGTACCAATATTGCCCTTTAATTGAGGCCCTTATAGAATGTATTGTATATGAGAATAGAATGTAATAATTCTGTTTATCTATAAAGGTGCTTTTGCATAGAGGTATCTATAGAGTATTTATATCAGTGTACCTATTTCAGGGACATGTAAGGACATGTGTAAAGGGCATCTATCACATCCTACAAACTGTAATAGTATGGCACATAGGAGTTAGTATTCCTACCATCTGACCCATTCCCTTTACCACTTACTTGTACATGTGCAGAGCATGCAAGTATTTGTACTGTAACTCTGCAGTGTATAGGAACTGACCGAGCAGGTGTAATGTGGGATCCGCACAAAGCAATCTTCTTCTGCTGCCACTCCAGATCTTGGTAGAATGACTGGGTGAGTATTGGCTGATATCATAATCCATTTGGTGCTTTCTGTGTAGCTGCTACAAATATAAATGCTCTATTTATCTACAGTTTGCTTTTTGCTAAATACAATTCAATTTTGCAACATGTGGAATTAATGTTTTTAAAGGTGGTTATTCAAGGCAGATAAGATTGTAAGACGATTTTTATTTTATTTCTTATATACCGCTACATATTCCATAGCACTTTAATCCATTTCCATCAGGCCCTTCCATAAGGAGCTTACAGTCTAATCGCTTTAGCTCACTTTATCAGTAGAGATGGCCGAAGTTCCTAAAGTTTGGTTCGTTTGGAAATTCAAAAACAGACCCATTTAAGTCAATGGGGACACAATAGTTTGAAAGTTCAGATCAAATAAGTTTAAAACAGCAATGCCCACATCCCACCCTGCCAATTTGTGCTTCCAGGCAGTGTGGGAGAGGGGGCATGCTGAGGGGGCATGGCGATGATGCGTGACATCACTGATGTCATGCAGTGGGCGAGGCATGCACGTGAGGTGGTGGGGCCTGGGGTATGGGTGTTTACTGGGCATGGTGTGGGTGGTCCGGGGGCATGGCACAAAAAGGGGGCATATTTAGAACTCCTCTCCATTGCGGGAGATTGGGGTGGTCTCGCGGGAGTGAGGGAGACCACCCCAATTCACAGGAGACTCCCGGGGGATCCAGGAGGGGTGGGATACCTGCAATGGTAACTTATGTTCATGGCTCTGGGACCTGGGAAGGGTCTGGGAACACGTACAAATAACCAGAAATAATGTCACTTCCTTTACACGCGTGCTACTTTCAAGCTTCCTCATCGTCAATTGATAATTATCCAGGAAATTCGAGAATTTTAAAATTTTCGATATTTCCAGAATCTGTCTCTGAATCTCTTAAAAGGGGGGTGTTGATTATTATACAAGGGGAATCATGCCCGTATGCAGTGGCAACGATTCCTTGTTGCAATCCTCAACAAATGGGGTTAAAACAAATCTGTCTTTAAGGGAAAGTTCAGTGGAAAATTCATTTTCAAAGAATTTTAATTCTTATAGCAAGCTGTATTATTTACATATTCTCTTCCATTTAAAAAAAAAAATCAGTTGATTTCATACCCTTTGCTGTTTCCGCTGTTGACATTATTGAGCTGACATTCAGGTTCTGTAACGGTCCTTCTTCTTCCCAGAATGCACACTAACATGGAAGTTCCTACAGTTTATCTACTGATTGGCTGTTGGATTGGTCAAACATGCTCAGATCTTTACTGAGCAACTGAATCAACCCTTGAGCTGGGTCAACGGCTAGACATCAACATGCGCGCTCGAGTTTGAGCATACGGAGGGCTGCTGGCCTGAAAGAGTTTAACCTCTCAGTTCTCAGCATTTCCATGTTTGCCCTACCTGGCTACTTTTTCATGCCACCCGGTGGACAAAACTTTTGGGGAGAACACTAGCGGCACTTACCGCGCATCCACTGAAAACCTATCCCGACCTTCCATCGGTGTTATCGGTGGCCAGCAGGGGCACTTCTAGGGGTTGCTGCTGAGGTAATATATTGAATGGCGTGGTTTTGCCAATGGCCATGGCTTCGCTGGTGGACGTGGCTAATATTTTACCAGTTTGAACTTCCTGTCACATCACAGTTCCTCAGACAGTCAATTAGCAATAATGTAAATGACTAGAAACAGATATCACATCCCTTTATCAAACAGCTTGTGTTGCCCTACCATATTGCTCCTTTCAGGATTTTGTAGCTCAAATCAAAATAACTTATTTTGTAGCCTGTGCTATACATTCTGGTTCAACTGTTACAATACATTAGAAATGCCATCATACTTCTGTAGTATAAAAGATTTTAGCCACCAAGTCAAGGGTAACTACTTCAGCAGGCCCTCACTAACCTAACTAGACTAACTAACAAACTAAAGCTAAACTAACCATATAAAAGGATTTTAACAATGATATCTGTTACTAGGAAAAATTGGATAAAAGTAATTTAGTTTGTTTATTGGTGTTCTTGGGTGGGATGCTTTCAGACAATGAAGTATAACAATTCCAGTTTAGTTCTCCATTAAACTTTAAAATCTGCACCTAACTGCCACTGTGCCACAAGCCCATAACTCCCTCTCTATAGAGAGTATGTACAGAACAATCATTCCATGTATTGGCTAAACCGGACAAACTCACAATCAGATTCTAATAGAATCTGATGTGGTTTGCCACCATGTGTAGGGCACCTTTAACATAGCCTCATGCTGACTTTGTCAGTCCTGGCATAACGCTGTTATTCAATACATTTTACACAGCTTTAGTTACCCTTTAAACCATCTCCATTGGCCAGCATTTATCTCTATATTTAACTTTAAATAATAAATCCTATTGCATTGCACATTCACATAGCGCCATCCATTGTAATCTTTCTTATCAAGTAGCCAGAGGAAATGAATATTTCTTAGGATGATGAAAAGAAAGGTTTCTTTAAGCGACAAAGGGGGGGATTATTCCATTTTACTAGATGTTTATTTCCTTTATAGTCAAGGATTCACCACATTCTTTCTGACACGTCAAAGGCTAATTAAAGTTAATTACACGTATGGGGGGATTTTAAAGTCAGCGATTTAACAGAATGGAGGTCGTAATAGAGCAAAAGTCATTTGAAAGGCAGCGCAGGAAAGAATTATCGTTCCTTGACTGTAGTGGATTGGATTTTCAGAGAAAGGCTGTGTAAGTGATAAATCCTTAAAGCTCATTTCTGACACCCATTATATTTTCCTCCTCCGTAGATAATAAAACTTCCAGGGAACTTTTTATCATTAGAAACCCAAACTGCTGGTTGCGCAACCCATTTATCGTTCTGGAGAACGAAATTCAAACTCAAATTCAGACAAAAATATTCTAGTTGAGAATGGGAAGAAGAATGAATGAAGAAGGACAACTAAACCTAACAGGTAGACAAGGGAATAAACTTGCTGCTGAACATGAACCAGAAATGTGAATATTGGACAAACAGCGCCACATGGTGGTGTGAAGGAGAAAAAACACAAAGTCATTTTAGCAGGCTAGAGAAGAAACATACTGTACTATATGTCGTTTGGGTTCTTTCGGTACCCCGCCATAGACCTGTAGAAGATTAGCATCTGGCACTAGTTAGTAGCATGCATATATGAATGTTACACAATATAATAGTGGAAACTCTTATCATGTTTTCAACCCAGTTCCACCACAATTTTTTTTACCTTTCATTTATTTTTATTAAAATATTCTGTATGCTCAGTTTTTTTTTTTAAAACCATGCATATTTTCTGATATATATGAGATCTATGCTGTTTTAGAACTTCTTACTATTATACTGAGGGCAACAACCTTATACCAATCTTACCTTATAATGGTCGTCTTACCTTATAATGATCAGAACAAGCTTTTAATAAGAGCCTAAATTAGACAATACACAGCCCATTACCATTTGTTCAAACTATCTAAAACAAATCGACCCATGAGCACCTTCTGTTTGATAGACTGCCCAATGATATTAGACCGTAGAAACATTTTAGACAACCCCATCTGTGGCTGCATAATCTTGAGCAGATTTCAGAAATCTGCTCAAGATATGCAGCCACAGATGGGTTGGTGGTTGGCAAGGTGGTGTAGCACCATCAGGAAGCCATTGGACATGTATACAGGGGTGTAATACTAGAGGAGCAGACCCTGTAACCTCGGTGGTGGTGTGGAGGGGAATCTTCTTACTTTCCCTTTGACAGCTACAGCCTCTGCCCCATAAAACCACTGCAGTAGATGCAGGGCGGGGGGTCCATCATAGTTCTGCTGGGGGGGCAGTGATGATTTGTAGTTACACCACTTTATAAGGGGTCTCTAATGTCTACCCAACTTGACACGCCTTTAGCTGAATTTTTTCCAGTTCTAATTCTGCAACCATGAGGTAAATACACTATTTTTATTTATAAAGCTCTGAAACATTTGATACAAGCTACCTCATGTATATCCTTGTTTACCATTTTTACCAGACATAGCCTGACTAATTATATCTTATACAACAACCCCAGAAACGAATAGGACGGTTATCTTTCTTTTATCTGTGGCCATTTTTATAAAGTTTTCATTAATCATATGTTTGGTTTATTTAAGACGGAAGACGTAGAGTTAGGTTTATGAAAATATAAATCTGGGAATATTCACTTATTAATGAAGAACGAGTCCTCTGCAGCCTGAAACAGCATGAAGGATACTCTGCCCCGCAAGTGGAAGGTTCGTGCCACTGTAATTCTAGAGAATAGTTCAGTAATGAGTCTCTGGGTTCGTAACTATTAAAAGTCTGTTTTTTTTATAAAGGTCTATGATCTTTATGGGGATACTTCCTGGTTAGAGAAATTTGAAAATCTATTTCACAAAATACGAGCATCTAATTGCCTTCTCATGCTGGACTATGACAGCCTAAGGCAGCTGTAGGTGCTTATTTATGAGAAAGGCCCAGAGCTGTGTTTATCTGATGACCTTTGAAGGCCAAAGCAGGGGGTTACAAATGGAGAGATTGAGACCACATGTGAGGCCATTTTCCCACGAAAGCCCTCACAAGGACACCACATTCACATTTCACATTGCCTTTGCTAAAAGTGACTATTGCAAATAATTGACTGGTATAAACGCTAGAAATGGTTGATCTATTTTGATCTTTGTGAAGGTTTAATATGTTACATTTAAAGCGTTTTCCAGTTAAAGGAAATGAAGTAAAAGCATGACTTTTTGGACTTTGAATTGCGATGAAGTGATGTCACCCAGCTCCCATATGCCGCCTGATGGTCTGTTACCTTTCTGCTTCCTGTCCTCCCTTGGATGTAACAGATAACATCACAGCCAATACCTGAATTCTATTACCAAATATATAATTCAGAGCGCACACCTTCCGTGTTGTCTGAGGAAGGTGCCACGCGGGCAACCGAAACGTCACATGTTAATAAACAAAGTTTGGTGGTTTAAGACTGGTGTGTGCGCTCTGAATTATAGACTTTCTGGATCTAAGTGACCATTTGGATATGGTTTTCTGAGTACCAGCAACTACTACATTGTCTTGCAGGTGTACAGGGGAAACAAACAACTTTTGGATGAATTCTATTACCCTCGCTGCCTCCTCTGGGATGTAAATGCTTGTAAAAAAACTTTTGAGAGGCAGAGGGAAGAGAGAGAAGAACATGTTGCTGCCTAACGTCTGTCTTAGTTTTACGGGTTGGTTTGGGGGTTGATTTACCAGTATAGAAATTTAATTTGAGGAGTGAACATGCCCTTTAAAATATGTCCTCTAAAAACAAAAATTGGTCAGCATTGTGGATTTGGTGTAGGCATTGCCCTAGTTTATAAACTCAAGACAGTATTTCTGTGAATTTGTAAAGATTTCTACTTGAACTAAGTTCAAACCCACACACACAAAGTCATTTCATAATTATACATAGATTTCATAGAAGAATGAACATTTCTTACAATACAAAGCCTTTCTTTAAAGGGAATTACTGTGTTGAAGCTTTTATTACAGAAGCTCCTTGAGAGGTTTAAAGTTTAGAAATGTCCCATTGGTCTTTGTATCATTTCATCTATTATACATTACTGAATTGTGGCTCTGTCCTACTATCAACAGGGTGGTTTGTATTGTGGGTTAGAATAGAAACATGTTTAGTAGAAGAATATTGAGCAGTAAACACAGGGTTTGGTTCAAATCCACCTTATTCTTCATCAGAAGGTGTTGTATGTGTTGTGATAAGTAGGTTCTTTGGCCACTCAGGTTTCCTCCTTCCATTGTAAAGATGTGGATTTTGTGTGTTTGGAGTTAACGTATTGCAAGTCTATTAGACACAATACACATCACAGAACTGACATCTATGGATCTATATTGTATATTTGTCTGTAAAACATTATTTGTGGTACATTATGGACTAGTGTGAGATAAAGGGAAGGGTTTCTGCGATAAGACCTTATAGGTACTGAGGGTGGGTGTGAGCAACAGAACTGATATGGAGTGTTGAAATACACCTTTTTTGGGGGGTCACCAGTGCCTGGCTCATTCTAAACTTTTCTGGATACCCTAGTAGGCAAGTTAGACCTTGCTCTAAAGCAATGGTTGGATACATATGTATTTCTACAATCAAAATTAGTTTTGTTTAATTACTACAGGACGGCCACAAGTGACCAAAGCAACTTAGAAACCACCAATCCCATGACAGAAAGTGATGGTTTGATGGGTACAGTTTAACCAGTTTTAGATGTGGGACAGATATAAGAAATGAAGGAGAGAAAAAAAATACTGTTAAAATTGTTGCCCCTATTTTTGTTGGGGCAAAACATCCTTGTCACTAGAAATGGACGAAACTCGGAAGTTTCGTTCCATTTTCGGATTTACGGAACTCGTGAAAAAACTTAATTTCGAGGGTTCAGAACGTATTTTCGAGGGTTACCAAATTTATTTATTTTTATTATTACATTCGATAACCCACAAAAATATACATCGGGAAAATACTTTTGAGTTTTTATCGTATTTCAAGGATTATCGATTGTTCGATGTTATTTTCGAGGGTTACCGAAAATGATCTTGACACATTCGGTAACCTCGAAAATATGCACGAAATCCCGAAATCCAAACGATCCGCCCGGGTTTCGGATTTCAGAACCATATCAAAGTCGGACCGGTCCCATCCTAATTGTTACAGTGACGTACCACTCCAATCATTTGGTTTGACCAATCATGTGGTCCATAGAAGATCGAACTGTTTTGGTAACATAGTACCACAGATTTTGTGTTGGTCAGTCTGACAACAAACTGATGGTCCAATAACTGAAATAGGCCCTAATTATGTGGTTGGCCTGCAAAATAAGCCAATCCACAAACAGCAACAGTAATTTTTTTCTTGCACATCTGCAGAGAATGTCAATTCTTGTAGACCGGAGATTTGTGTCAGATTTCAACATTAATGAGAACTACAGTGTCCTGTCTAACCTTTATATCATCCCCCCCATGAAAAGAGCGGTTCCAGTTTATGGGCCAGTTTATCAGGGTCAGGAGAAATTGCTTCCGGACCTGACTTTCAAGACCAGGCAGAGGACCTCAAGACTAGATTAATAAGAGGGGGTATATAGATAAGAATATCAACCTGGCATATAATAAAGAGGTCTGACCTTCTATACCCAAAATCTAATCTTTAAGATCTAGGAGAGTGGGAGGTAAAGTGGCTAAGAGAAAAGGTTATCTTTACAATGGAATACAGTCAAGGATACAAAAAAACATATTCGTAGACACTTTCCAATTTTGCAGGCAGACGGAAATTAAGGGGAGTTTTTGATAACTGTGAGATCAAAGAGTTTAGTCTGTGACTCCAAAAAACAGGAGTCCCAGCAAAACTTGGCTAAACACCCCCACCCCACCCCCACCACGGGACACTCGGACCATATCGGTGTGGGGTAGTAAATGTAGAACCTGGTGATTAAGACAGGGGCCTCATTCTCTTCCACATCAACAGGAAAGTCCTATATCAATAGATTCTTTGCTAACTGTGTACAAAAAGAGTCATATACTCGTTGGAATGTAAGCATGCTACATTCAATATGTCGGTGAGTGAACAAGAGCACTTTATGGAGTCGTATTGGCGAACATATAGAGCGATACAAAGACATTTGCCAATTGTCAAGCAAGGATTTCTGTAAGGTCATTGAAAAAATTACAGTACAACTAGAAGGGGTGAATGGACCATATCATTGGATACCAGGGAGATAATTGGATATACCATTGGACACGTTTTGGACTTATGCCAGATGGGATATTTTCCATTTTATATAATATTTAATAAGAATATTGTTTTCCAGTATGTTTTTTTAGATTATTTTTATCTGTATAAGCTTCCTTTACATAGGTTTGCTTTCATTGTGTTCTGTCACTTTAAATACAAAATGGGTGTGTGTCACATTGTGCCTATAAGAACCTGAACACCTGTTTGCCTATGATGAAGGCGCATGCCCGAAACGCGTCAGGCAACTATTTAACTACCGTATGTTAAATAAAGGATTCATGCTTTTCGAGTCGAAGGTGCGGAACATCATTTTCTAATACTACAATCTTATATAGCAGTAGATAATTGCATGTTGATGTGATGAAAAATAGAAAAAGTAATGCTAAAATGTTTACTTTAAAAGCTATTGCATATGTAACCTTTAATGTCCATGTATGTTGCTTCTTTTATCTTCTCCCTTTATCTTCCAGAAAGCTCCAACTATACAGTGACAGAACCAAATGGCATCGCAAAACCTCAGCCTCACATCATCAGCCACAAGGACCATGGATGTTCTTATTTATGTTTTATATTATACGTTCCCCCATCCCTGATCTCTTTGTAAAATCTTTTGCTGCCTGCCAGCACACTTTCTGCAGCAATTAAGAGAATCTGGAGAAGAAAAGAAGGCAGAAGGGAGGGAAGATGTATAAGCAAGCAGGGTCTATGGTAGGCTGTGCAGACTTAAAAGTGTCACAGACACTACAAGAGGGCAGAAGTAAGGGGGGTGGGGCCAATTAATGGAGCTAAACATTAATTTAATGACAAAGCAAGCACAGATAAATATGTGAGTACTACCATTTTTCTTCTCACAGGTTAGTTCAAATAATGTAAGTTGTTTGGGTGAGTATAGTGACCCTTAAAACTAAATGGAAAAAGTCCATTCAATTGTTTTTATTGAATCAACCCAAATTGATTCCTTTTGTTTTTTGCAAGTTTTGTCGTATAAGAATCTGATGGGTTTTTGTGACATTTGATAGATTTCTGTTTGGAATCCAATAAAAAACATGGGTAATCACATCCAGAATTGAACCATAGTTTTCTACGTGGATTAACTGATGTTCTATAGAGTAAGTACCGGTATTTTTGAAATGTAAATCGATGGTTGTGTAGCAGTTACTACTACGGGGCACCTACCTGCAACTATAAATATAGTCTTTTTAATCTATAGGTGTTGTGCTGTATATCCTAAATAGAAACTTTCTCCTAGGTTTCAGCTTGTTTTACATGAAATTTCATGAAGCAAAAAGCTGGAGACATTCATCAACTGACCAATAGGAGTCACTATACGCTAGTTAATGTTCTACATCCTGGCACACTGCTCCTGATGTACAAATTCCAGTTTTGTGCTCAGAACAATGATAGTAAGCCTTGAATGTCACTTGATGCTGTATTCCCTGTAAGACCTAAATGCTAAACCTTCTCTGATTCATTATCACATTCAACACTTTTCCCCCCCTTTCAGACAGCATGTCACATTTGATTACACAGCTTTCTGATCTGGGAAAAAAAGAAAACCTAATTTAGATTATTATAGACCATGCTTTAAAATTCTGTATATTAAACATAATAACCAACAAAAATCCCTGCATTATATTAAAAAACGTAATCAGAAGCTTCCAACACAATGGAAGATCGATCATGTATCTCCTATACAGTAGAGATAAGTCCCGGGTTTTAAAAACAAATCGAACTCAATTACAGAATTTTTGTTAAAATTAAATTCGGAACATAGCATATATTAGAACATTAAAATCAACATTGCTGTTAATTATTCGAAAGGACGAAACATTTCCAATTTAACCAGGTTTGAATATGGTTTTTCGGAAATTCCGAACTTCAATAAAAAAAAACACTGTTAGAACGAATCTCACCGTTCATTCATCTCTATAAAGTATACCTTAAAAAAGAAATTAAAGGAGAACTAAACCCAATTTTTTTATACTCCAGAATCTGAAAATATCCCCTCTAAAAACAACCACTAAACTGTTAAATCCCACTAAGTAAATAGCATTAAAGTAAATGTATCCCCCAGAATTGGATGAAATAACTGTATATGTTTAGTGACTGGGCAATCACCTGACCTCAGTCACACATCCCTTGCTTATTGTCCTGTAAACAGATTGGCTAGAGGCTACTAGTGGGTGTGGCTATCTGTTAACAAGTTCCTGCAGTATCTCAGGACGCATGTGTGTGAAGAACATAATGGTCAGTGACCACACGGTGTGATAGTGGAATGTTGGGAAATAAAAACTGAAACCGTTGTTAGAAAGGTAAATTTCTTAACGACCTTATCAATATGAGAGGTGAGACACAAATAACTGTTTTATATTAAGGTGTTATTATTTCTGATTAAGATTGTTCTGGGGCTTTAGTTGTCCTTTTAATAACAGTTTATTGAGATAATAATCAAATATATATTTATATGAGTATCAAGATGAGACCACATAACCACGTAACTGATAATTGATAATGGATTAGTTTAGCCCCCACAGGGTTTGGGTTTTTAAAAAGGTCTTCTAATTAGTATACTCCCTGTTTGTTAACGAAAATGTTAGTGTTTCCAGTTTGTCTACCCATCTACTTAAATATAAGATTACTGTACATTTATTTGTTAGCAAGCTCATGAATAAAAAAATAATAATGCATAAAATATAAATATCATCAAATATAAATTGAACAAATGAATAAAAAAAAATAATTGCATAAAATATAAATATCATCAAATATAAATTTGAACAATGACATATTAAAACTAGCATGACTGTGCAGTACTAACAAAGAACGTCTGTTGGCTAATTCTCACAATCAAAGATGGCAGTGTGGCATAGCAAAGCATTGATTTGAAAGCCAAGTTCCCAGAGTCACCACCTGGGTTACAATGTGCCATCCACTAATTACTACTCCGCTGCAGATTTCTAGGTAAAATAAAATGTGTTTTTAAAAAATGTCCCCTCGTGGTTACTATCCTCAAGTTATTACCACGCGCCTTTTAAACTTGATCAAGTTCCATTCTGCTTGCTATTGGCCTGTCATCCCAGCCTTTTCATCAGGGAGCAGCATGGCGCAATGTGGTAAGTGTTCAGTCAAACTGGGCAGCTGGCAGGAACAGGGGGGAAAAAACTTCCTGCCACCAAAATTAGATTTTTTTTTATGATTAAAAATGTCATAACTATGGACTGAATATGTATGAGGAAGGAACACAAACAGAGATAATTAAAATGATTTAGAAAATTTCAAGATTATATTGATTCTAAGTGTTTCTGGAGAAAGTCCACAACAGAAACAGGTGTGTAAAGGTTCTTAAATAGGGAAAAAAAAAACAAAGCTTGTTTATTTTGGTGCCTCTCTCTGCATTGTAGGAACCGACATCTCTCCCTATTAATATGCCATGGTAAACAGTATTTCATTTTAAATGGAGCGGGACATCTCCAGGGTTTGATCCTAGGTTTACAGATAGACCAAGCAGGCTAACACACTTACGGGACAAGTGTAATACTGAAAAGTTAGTCTTAGCTGACCAGGATCCAGCAATGTTTTTAAAGTGTCTCATGATACTCACTGTAACGCAGGATCCGCGTCAGATAAGACAAATGATGGACGCAATTACCTTCTTCCTCACATTACGCTGTATGTCTACAGAAGGTACAGTCATGTACACTGTTAATTCTAGCACATTACACTGTATGTCTACAGAAGGTACAGTCTTGTACACTGTTAAATCTAGCACATTATGCTGTATGTCTACAGAAGGTACAGTCCTGTACACTGTTAAATCTAGCACATTACGCTGTATGTCTACAGAAGGTACAGTCATGTACACTGTTAAATCTAGCACATTACGCTGTATGTCTACAGAAGGTACAGTCATGTACACTGTTAATTCTAGCACATTACTCTGTATGTCTACAGAAGGTACAGTCTTGTACACTGTTAAATCTAGCACATTATGCTGTATGTCTACAGAAGGTACAGTCGTGTACACTGTTAAATCTAGCACATTACACTGTATGGCGTATGTCTACAGAAGGTACAGTCATGTACACCTGTTGAATCTAGCACATTACGCTTAGTCTACAGAAGGTACAGTCATGTTACACTGTTAATTCTAGCAATTAGGTTAACAAAGTACAGTACATGTAACACGAAATCTAACATACGCTAGATGTCATACAGAAGGTACATCATGTACATGTACCCAAGTATAGAGTACGGTCTTGTACACGTTAATTCTAGCACATTACACTGTATGTCTACAGAAGGTACAGTCTGTACACTGTTAATTCTAGCACATTACGCTGTATGTCTACAGAAGGTACAATCCTGTACACTGTTAAATCTAGCACTTATGCTGTATGTCTACAGAAGGTACAGTCTGTACCCTGTAAATCTAGCACATTACGCTGTATGTCTACAGAAGGTCCAGTCATGTTACACTGTTAATTTAGCACATTACACTGTATGTCTACAGAAGGTACAGTCATGTACACTGTTAATCTAGCACATTACGCTGTATGTCTACAGAAGGTACAGTCATGTACACTGTTAATTCTAGCACATTACACGGTATGTACAAGGTACAGTCCTGTACACTGTTAATCTAGCACATTACGCTGTATGTCTACAGAAGGTACAGTCCTGTACACTGTTAATCTAGCACATTACGCTGTATGTCTACAGAAGGTACAGTCCTGTACACTGTAAATCTAGAACATTACGCTGTATGTCTACAGAAGGTACATTCATGTACACTGTTAATTCTAGCACATTACACTGTATGTCTACAGAAGGTACAGTCATGTACACTGTTATTCTAGCACATTACACTGTATGTCTACAGAAGGTACAGTCATTACACTGTTAATCTGCACATTATGCTGTATGTCTACAGAAGGTACAATCCTGTACACTGTTAAATCTAGCACATTACGCTGTATGTCTACAAGTACAGTCATGTACACTGTTAATTCTAGCACATTACACTATGTATGTCTACAGAAGGTACAGTCCTGTACACTGTTAAATCTAGCACATTACCTGTATGTCTACAGAAGGTACAGTCATGTACACTGTTAATCTAGCACATTACTGTATGTCTACAGAAGGTACAGTCCTGTACACTGTTAAATCTAGCACATTACGCTGTATGTCTACAGAAGGTACAGTCATGTACACTGTTAATCTAGCACATTACGCTGTATGTCACAGAAGGTAAAGTCCTGTACACTGTTAAATCTAGCACATTACCTGTATGTCTACAGAGGTACAGTCATGTACACTGTTATTCTAGCACATTACACTGTAGTCTACAGAAGGAACAGTCCTGTACACTGTTAAACTAGCACATTACGCTGTATGTCTACAGAAGGTACAATCCTGTACACTGTTAAATCTAGCACATTACGCTGTATGTCTACAGAAGGTACAGTCAGTACACTGTTAATTCTAGCACATTACGCTGTATGTCTACAGAAGGTAAAGTCATTTACACTGTTAAATCTAGCACATTACGCTGTATGTCTACAAAAGGTACAGTCATGTACACTGTTAATTCTAGCACATTACACTGTATGTCTACAGAAGGTACAGTCTTGTACACTGTTAAATCTAGCACATTATGCTGTATGTCTACAGAAGGTACAGTCCTGTACACTGTTATCTAGCACATTACGCTGTATGTCTACAGAAGGTACAGTCATGTACACTGTTAAATCTAGCACATTACGCTGTATGTCTACAGAAGGTACAGTCATGTACACTGTTATTCTACACATTACTCTGTATGTCTACAGAAGTACAGTCTTGTACACTGTTAAATCTGCACTTATGCTGTATGTCTACAGAAGGTACAGTCGTGTACACTGTTAAATCTAGCACATTCACTGTATGTCTCAGAAGGTACAGTCTGTACACTGTTAATCTAGCACATTACGCTGTATGTCTACAGGTACAGTCATGTACACTGTTGATTCTAGCACATTACGCTGTATGTCTACAAAGGTACAGTCGTGTACACGTTAAATCTAGCACATTACACTGTATGTCTACAGAAGGTACAGTCTTGTACACTGTTAATCTAGCACATTACGCTGTATGTCTACAGAAGGTACGTCATGTACATTTGATTCTAGACATTCAGCTGTTGTCTACACAAGGTACAGTCTTGTACACTGTTAAATTCAGCACATTACACTGTATGTCTACAGAAGGTACAGTCTTGTACACTGTTAATCTAGCACATTACGCTGTATGTCTACAGAAGGTACAGTCATGTACACTGTTGATTCTAGCACATTACACTGATTGTCTACAGAAGGTACAGTCATGTACACTGTTAAATCTAGCACATTACGCTGTATTGTCTACAGAAGGTACAGTCTTGTACACTGTTAATCTAGCACATTAGCTGTATGTCTACAGAAGGTACAGTCATGTACACTGTTAATCTAGCACATTACGCTGTATGTTCTACAGAAGGTACAGTCATGTACACTGTTGAATTCTAGACATTACACTGTATGTCTACAGAAGGTACATCCTGTACACTGTTGATCTAGCACATTACACTGTATGCTAAACAAAGGTACAGAATGATGGCATTAAGGGCTTGTGTCCACCCCCAAAACTATAATCCCCCCCACTACTGTCTCCACCATGTATGTAATAAAATCCTTACCTCACATCCCAATTGGTTCTCCAGTAATCCCCCCCAAAGTCCCCAAAACTCCCACCAGGAGGTACCAAGTCCATATAGGTCTCTGCCCTGTCTCCCCTCCAGGAGAAGTTTGGCATGCACACTGCAGCCATTGTCCCCCTCCCTCCCTCTCCCTCCCTTTTTGCGATCCCTTCCCCTAGCATAGAAACCCTTGGCCATATAGTAGGGTTCACTTCCCAGCCCCAACTGCTGAAAAAGGTTTTTAAGAAATTTCCCGAACTCTCCTTACCTTCCCTCTCTCCCCCGGCGTTTGAGCAGCCAGCAGCCGGGTCAGTGATTGGCTGCCTCTCAGCCAATCACGATGCAGCTGCCGGTCCCGTCCCCTCTTGCATTGTCTTGCAAGTAGAAGGCCAGGCAGTGCGTCAGAGGAGGAGAGGAAGGTAAGTAAGACGGGGCACTTACTTAAAATTATTTTATACGGTTGGGACTGGGGGAAGGTATACTAGCATATGTGAAACATTTTTTATAAGGGTGGACATGCGCTTTAATTAGATTTCATGTTCCACAACTAGACTGTGTCCTGTCTGTGTTCCATTAGATATTGTATTCATTGAGTTATTGGAGAAAAACACATTGGAAAATGTTTGACGTTGTTATTTGCTGCTTAAACAGTTACCTTCCGAACACCAAACATCTGGCACGATTTATTAGCTTTTCTCATTAAGTGGAATGGAGGAGGAGATACACCTGTAGGACTCAGATATTTTACTGTAGCTCGGTATAATTTGCTTTAATTTTGTCTCCTATAAAAAGGTGAATGCTGGGGGGCATTCTGATCCTTCATCCCGGAGCTCATTCAGTAAATTCAAGGCAACACATCTAAACCAAACAAGATGACATAGTCTAAAGGCTCGTCCCGCGCCGCACGTGTTTACGAACAAACGTTTCAGCTGATTATTGGCCCGTGTGTAGGCGCTTTATCAGCCAAAACGGTCGTTCGTTTGGAGATCCGCCAGTGCGGCCTTTCAAGATCCCCGAATAAGGACCGTTTCGGCGACAAAGTGCCTACACACGGCCAATATCGTCCGAAACATTCATTTGTATACATTGTACGTCACAGCTGGGACGTTGGGTGATTGCAACGTGTGTACGAGCCTTTAGAACTATCATAGATTGTATTTTTAGACTATTACATTTTTGTTATTTTAATTATAGAGCAACTTGACAATAAGAAAAGGAATCCAAGTATAACAATCCCATGAAACCACATTACACTGTATGTCTACAGAAGGTACAGTCATGTACACTGTTAATTCTAGCACATTACACTGTATGTCTACAGAAGGTACAGTCCTGTACACTGTTAAATCTAGCATTCTACACATTTACCTGTATTGTCTAAGAGTACATCCTGTACCTGTTAAATCTAGCATTATGCTGTTGTCTACAGAAGGTCAGTCCTGTACACTGTTAAATCTAGCACATTACGCTGTATGTCTCAGAAGGTACAGATCATGTACACTGTTAATTCTAGCACATTACACTGTATGTCTACAGAAGGTACAGTCCTGTACACTGTTAAATAATCTAGCACATTACGCTGTAGTCTACAGAAGTACAGTCATGTACACTGTTTTCTAGCACATTACCCTGTATTCTAAGAAGGTACAGTCTGTACACTGTTAAATCTAGCACATTACGCTGTATGTCTACAGAGGTACAGTCCTGTACACTGTTAATTCTAGCACATTACGCTGTATGTCTACAGAAGGTACAGTCATGTACACTGTTAAATCTAGCACATTACGCTGTTGTCTACAGAAGTCCAGTCATGTACACTGTTAATTCTAGCACTTACCTGTATGTCTACAGAAGGTAAGTCATGTACACTGTTAATTCTAGCACATTACAGCTGTATGTCTACAGAAGGTACAGTCATGTACACTGTTAATTCTAGCACATTACTCTGTATGTCTACAGAAGGTACAGTCCTGTACACTGTTAAATCTAGCACATTACGCTGTATGTTACAGAAGGTACAGTCATGTACACTGTTAATTCTAGCACATTACACTGTATGTCTACGAAAGTACAGTCCATGTACACTGTTAATCTAGCACATTACGCTGTATGTCTACAGAAGGTACAGTCTTTACACTGTTAAATCTAGCACATTCATGCTGTATGTCTACAGAAGGTACAGTCCTGTACACTGTTAATCTAGCACATTACGCTCGTATGTCTACAGAAGGTACGTCAGGTACACTGTTAATCTAAGCACATACGCTGTATGTCTACAGAAGGTACAGTCCTGTACACTGTTAAATCTAGCACATTACGCTGTATGTCTACAGAAGGTACAGTCATGTACACTGTTAATTCTAGCACATTACACTGTATGTCACAGAAGGTACATTCCTGTACACTGTTAATCTAGCACATTACGCTGTATGTCTACAGAAGGTACAGTCCTGTACACTGTTAATCTAGCACATTACGCTGTATGTCTACAGAAGGACAGTCATGTACACTGTTAATTCTAGCACATTACGCTGTATGTCTACAGAAGGTAAGTCATGTCACTGTTAAATCTAGCACATTACGCTGTTGTCTACAGAAGGTACAGTCTGTACACTGTTAATTCTAGCACATTACACTGTATGTCTACAGAAGGTACAGTCTTGTACACTGTTAATCTAGCACATTATGCTGTATGTCTACAGAAGGTACAGTCCTGTACACTGTTAAATCTAGCACATTACGCTGTATGTCTACAGAAGGTACAGTCATGTACACTGTTAAATCTAGCACTTACCTGTATGTCTACAGAAGGTACAGTCATGTACACTGTTAATCTAGCCACATTACTCTGTATGTCTACAGAAGTACAGTCTGTACCTGTTAATCTAGACAATTATGCTGTATGTCTACAGAAGGTACAGTTCGTGTACACTGTTAAATCTAGCACATTACACTGTATGTCTACAGAAGGTACAGTCTTGTACACTGTAAATCTAGCACATTACGCTGTATGTCTACAGAAGGTACAGCATGTACACTTTGATTCATCACATACGCTGTAGTCTACAAAGGACAGTCGTGTACACTGTTAAATCTAGCACATACACTGTATGTCCTACAGAAGTTACAGTCTGTACACTGTTAATCTAGCACATACGCTGTATGTCTACAGAAGGTAAGTCATTTACACTGTTGATCTAGCACATACGCTGTATGTCTCACAAAGGTACAGTCGTGTACACTGTTAAATCTGCACATTACACTGTATGTCTACAGAAGGTACAGTCTTGTACACTGTTATCTAGCACTTACGCTGTATGTCTACAGAAGGTACGTCATGTACACTGTTGTCTACAACATTACACTGTATGTCTACAAGGTACAGTCTGTACACTGTTAAATCTAGCACATTACGCTGTATGTCTCCAGAAGGTACAGTCTTTGTACACTGTTGAATCTAGCACATTACTGTATGTCTACAGAAGGTACAGTCATGTACACTGTTAATTCTAGCACATTACGCTGTATGTCTACAGAATTACAGTCTGTACACTGTTGATTCTCTAGACTTACACTGTATGTCTACAAGAATGTACAATCCTGTACACTGTTTGATCTAGCACATTAGCACACTGTATGTCTACAAAGGTACAGATGATGGCATTAAAGGCTCTTGTCCACTCCCCAAAATATAATCCCCCCCACTACTGTCTCCACCATTTCGTGTATAAAATCCTACCTCACGCCCAAATGGGTTCTCCAGTAATCCCCCCCAAGTCCCAAACTGCCCACCAGGAGGATACCAGAGTCCATATAGGTCTCTGCCCCTTCTCCCTCCAGGAGAGTTTGGCATGCACACTGCAGCCATTGTCCCCCTCCCTCCCTCTCCCTCCTCCTTTTTGGCGATCCCTTCCCCTAGCATAGAAACCCTTGGCCATATAGTAGGGTTCCCTTCCCCCCCAACTGCTGAAAAAGGTTTTTAAGAATTCCCGGAACTCTACTTACCTTCCCTCTCTCCCCGGCGTTCTGAGCAGCCAGCGCCGGGTCATGATTGGCTGCCTCTCAGCCAATCACGGATGCAGCTGCCGTCCCGTCCCTGCTGCATTGTCTTGCAAGTAGAAGGCCAGGCAGTGCGTCAGAGGAGAGAGGAAAGGTAAGTAAGATCGGGGCACTTACTTAAAATTATTTTAAGCGGTTGGGACTGGGGGAAGTTACTAGCAGCTATGTGAAACATTTTTTATAAGGGTGGACATGGCTTTAATTAGATTTCATGTTCCACAACTAGACGGTGTCCTGTCTGTGTTCCATAGATATTGTATTCATTGAGTTATTGGAGAAAAACACATTAGGAAAATGTTTGACGTTGTTAATTTGCTGCTTAAACAGTTACCTTCCGAACAGCCCAAACATCTGGCACGATTTTAGCTTTTCTCATTAAAGTGGAATGGAGGAGGAAATACACCTGTAGGACTGCAGATATTTTACTGTAGCTCTGTATAATTTGCTTTAATTATTTGTCCCTTTAAAAAAGGTGAATGCTGGGGGGCATTCTGATCCTTCATCCCGGCAGCTCATTCAGTAAATTCAAGGCAACACATCTAAACCAAACAAATGACATAGTCTAAAGGCTCGTCCCGCGCCGCACGATGTTTACGACAAAAACGTTTCAGCTGATTATTGGCCCGTGTGTAGGCGCTTTATCACCAAAACGGTCGTCTTTGGAGATCCGCCAGTCGGCCTTCAATGAATCCCCGAATGAAGGACCGTTTCGGCCGACAAAGTGCCTACACACGGGCCAATTATCGTCCGAACATTCATTTGTATACATTGTACTTCACAGGCTGGGACGTTGGTGATTGCACTGTGTGTACGAGCCTTTAAACTATCATAGTATTGTATTTTTAGACTATTACATTTTTGTTATTTTAATTATAGAGCAACTTGACAATACAGAAAAGGAATCCAAGTATAACAAATACCTGAAACCCAATCAGAAAAACATGCCGTACCTAGATTTGAACTGAAGGAGAAAATAAAACAACTGAGAAGGAACTTCAGAAAAAGGAAGAAATAATTGTGCAGTTACACAAAGATTTGGCACCACTGAGGAAATTCCAGAAAAGGTTTGCTGACAACAAAACATAACAAATGTAATACAAAAAAGTGATAACACTAAAGCTGTTACACACCGTCCAGATTTCTGAAAGATGACAGACAGATCTGCAAGATCCTGTCTGCCATCTTTCAAAGATCTGCAACACACAGTCCCGAGCGTTCTCCCTATGTGCTTGTGAAGTTTCTCATTCATCAGGTCATGGTATCTCTGTTGTATTCAATTAGATCAACTGGACTTGAAATGTAGTTCTTGAAGACGTTTCGCTAGTCATCCGACTGGCTTTCTCAATTCAGAATGACTTGTACAAGAATCTGTGGCAATTATGTACCCTGGAAAATCCAATTAGCATATCACCAAGTGTTAGGGTGTGTTGATAGTGGCTAAGAGTTGTTATAGAAAGCCCAGAGTAAGGTGTTAAAACAGCATTTTTCAACTGTCTGCCATGTACAATGCTGTTTAACACCTTACTCGGGGGCGTTCCTATAACACCTCTTAGCCACTATCCATCACACCCTTACACCTGCTGTGATATGCTAATTGGGATTTTCTAGGGTCCATAATTGCCACAGTTTCTTGTACAAGTCATTCTGAATTGAGAAAGCCAGTCGGATGACTAGCGAACGTCTTCAAGAACTACATTTCAAGTCCTTTGATCTAATTGAATCAACAGATATTCTCCCTATGAACTTCAAAGGAGAACGCTCGGGACTGTGTGTTTCCATCGGCCGCGCTAGACTCCTCTATAGGGAGTCTAGCGCGCCGATGGAAATTTCAGCGTACACCAATAAACGATAAGCTTATCATTACTGTGTGTACCCACTTAAGGATCGAGTAAGATGGGAAGTTAAGGCTCAAATTTCTCTATCTTGCTTGATTCCATACAGACTAGTGTATGGACTCAAACCTGGGCCGAACTTTATGAGTTTCGAATGTAGCCAGGGACGTTTTTAGCATAGGCCACCTAGGCAAGAACCAGGTGCCTATTCTTTCCCTGGCATCTCCCTTTCAGGTTTTACTTGCTGTGTTAGAACTGCTCTCCTTGTTCTGCTGCTGTAATTTGTAACATTGTAGTGAGTAGAGACCCTAACTCAGCTCCCTCTACTTGGATACAATGTTACAATGAACTAAGGTGAGGGAAGGAGGGGGGATGAGCTCAGCTAATAGTACTGAGGGGAACAGTTCTAAATGCCAGGTAAAAGCTGCTGCGGACTTTATAACAGTGACCCTGTGATTAGCAGCCATGAGATCCCTATTCCTGCCTCTTTCTTCCTTCTACCCAACTCTCCAATTAGAACTTAGTGTATTGAAGGTGAACAATTCAATGGAGGAGACATGAAAAGCAGATACATACTGTAAATAATGGCAATGCGGAGCTGAAAGCGTTAATAGCAATACTCTGGGAAAGTGCTGGCACTGAGAGTATTTATCGGAAAGTCTGTTGGCATTACTCGTCTGGCACTAAAAGTTTTAATGGCAATACTATGGGGAAGACTGCTGGCACTCAAGGATTAATGGCAATCCCTGGAAAGTGCTGGCATTAAATTATTAATCCAATACTCTTGGAAAATCTGCTGGCACTAAAAGAGTTAAACATCTGACCAAATTTCTCTGTTCTGCCCTACCCGGCTGGAAATAATTTCTGGGGAGAACACTGGTGCCACGAACCGCACATCCACGAAACCTATCCTGTCCTTCCATCAGTATTTCATTGGTGGCCAGTTTCACTGCATACACACAACGTATGTATACACCCCGCCCCACCTGGTAACAACACGCCTCTTACCAACTAGTAAAGCGTTCCCACTATAAGCAGTGGACAATTCAGAAACCTAGTGTAGATTGACAGGCCAAGTTTCTGGGGTTTTTTTTGGGGGGGGTTGGGTGGGGGGGAGGCGTGTACATAGTGGGACGCGTACATAGGTGGGAGGGCGCCTAGGGCACTAAAATGGCTAGAAACGGCCCTGAATGTAACGTGCGGAACACGCATATTCCCCGTTCATTTCCCAGGCGCCACAGCCATTTAAAGTAAGTTACCATTATTATTTTAAATTCACAGATGAACTCTGAACCAAAGGCAGAACACCTTGATATAAAACCAGTAATCGTGTCTTACCTCTCATTTTGAACACGGTGCTGGGAAATTTACCTAAATACATATGGTTTGTGCTTTACTTCACAGCATTCTAGTATCACAGTTTGGTCATGACCATTATGTTCTGCTCATCGCTCAGTCCTTAGCTATGGCAGAAACTGGTTTACAGTTGGTCACACCCATTAATAATCTCTAGCTAATCCTTTTACAGGACAGATAAAGCAAGGAAGCATGTGACTGAGTTCAGGAGTGTGGTCTGACACTGCACACTCACTTTATCCAGATCTTAACAGGCTTACATTTACTTTAATACAATTTACTAAAGTGGTATTTTATAGCTTATGGTGTTTTTTGGAGTATAAAATTGGGTTTAGTTCTCCTTTAACTGTAATTTACCAAACTTTTCAAACTTTTACTGAACGAACCAAATTTCAGTAAATTCCCCCACCTTTAATCGTGACGTCTCTAGATAGACTCTTTACATTGCAGATATGGGTGGCTCAATAACCGAAACTAGTCTGTAACTGTCTCTCTGTTTTCACATTTAGCTCCTGGAATGCTGTTAAAGGAAAAGTTCAAAAGAAAATATCATTCTTTTTTTTAAATTCATACAGGTTATTTAATAAAAGTTCTTTTCGTTAAAATGGTGCTTATTTTGCCCAACCAATCAGATGTTAGCTTTCAAATGTTAAATAAGATCTGATTGGTTGGGGCAAAATTTGTACCATTTTAACGATAAGAACTTTTATTGAATATCCTATAGTTTATATTATGTATACCCAATTATTCTAAGAATTCTCTTCTATTTTGAAAAATCAGTTTATTCTCCTTTGCTTTTTCCTGCTGTTAATATTAGTGAGCTGACTTTTAGGTTCTGTAATGGTCCTTATTCCCAGAATGCACACTGGAATTCCTAGCCGTAACTTCTACTGATGCTGTTGCATGGGTCAAACATGCTCAGATCTCTACTGAGCAACTGAATTTAGCACAGGCGCTGGGTCAATGGCTAGACATCAACCACGTGCAATCGTGTTGATCGCTCATTCTATGTGCCCTGAGCCAGCAAGTCTGCTGGCAGTGAAAGAAAAAGCCTTTTGAACTTCACCTTAAAAGCCTTTTTTAAGGTGTAGGATTTTCCTAAAGGCTTCCATATCCATATCGAAACTGCCCTGAAGTATTGATATGAATTGTTCCAATTCTCATTTGAGAATTTAAAGGGACAGTCACAGTGGAAATGATCAATATTTGTTAAATTGTCTTTTTGTGTATTGCCTTCTTAGTTATTCACATATTCTCTCCCATTTTGAAAAATCAGTTGATTTCATACACTTTGATGTTCCCTGCTGTTGACATTATGGAGCTGACATTTCAGGTTTTCGGTCCTTCTTCTTCCCAGGATGCACCACTTCCTTGGGATGTTCCTACAGTAATTTCTACGATTGGCTGTTGGATGGGTCAAAGATGCCAGATCTCTACTGACAACTGAATCAACCCGGGCGCTGGGTCAAGGGCAACACCATAACGGTCTCTACTAGGGTCCTGCAAACAGGAAGTCGTATTTAGGTTGAACTATATTTAATACACAGACACAATGCTGAAATGAGCAGATTAAGGTCATTGGGATAAAAAAAATACTGCTCTTTTTTTCTGAAAACATATGTATTTGCACTGAACTTCCACTGACCACCGCTGGGTTGCATTCGTGGGATTTCAACACAAATTTAATAACAATACTCAAAATTACACCTCAAAATCACCACTTGATGTCGAACTGGACATTTCATTGTGGAAAGATAACATTTTGGTGATACTGAACTAAATTAGAATCTAGTTTAACCGATACTAGGATCAAACCATATCTTTGGTCACATTAGTATATTAGTATATACCGTATATACTCGAGTATAAGTCGACTCGAGTATAAGTCGAGGTACCACCTTTTTACCTTAAAATGAGTAAAACCAATTGACTCGAGTATAAGTCGAGGTAGAGTCTCCCCTCCAGCCCCGGTCCAGCCCCAGATAAAACCTATTTCCTGCACCCTCTTCTCACCCGCCACTACAACACTACTACAGTACACTCACTACTACTCCTGCACCCATCTTCTCACCCGCCACTACACTACACACTACAGTACACTACACACTCCCTGCACCCATCTTCTCACCTGCCACTACACTACACTACACTACTACGTACACTACACTACTCCCTGCACCCATCTTCTCACCCTGCCACTACACTCACTACTACTAATGCCTTACCTTTGCAGGAGAGTCCAGGCCCCCGACATCTTGATGGAGGATCCGGCTGCCGCGTCCACTGATGGTCGCATTCACTGACGCACGACTCCGCCTGCTAATTTCCCGGCGCCGAGTCTTGACGTCAGTGGATGCGACCATCAGTGGACGCGGCAGCCGGATTCCTTCACCAGTAAGTGACTACTCGAGTTAATTCAAGGTTCAGTTTCAGGCTGTTTCACACCTGAAAACCTCGACTTATACTCGAGTATATACGGTAACAGTATATTTATTAAGGGTATCTCCACTGGTTAAAAAAAATTATATTCATTTTTTTGAAGCCGGAGGTAAAGGAGCTGTGTCTTACCTTCCATTCTTGAATGAACCTTCAGAGCAACATAAGGTAAGAACTTACCCGATCACCCACTCCTCCGCTACTTAATCTGCGATGCACATGGTCCCTCGGACCTGTCGGACTACGCTCTGGGGGTTTTATTGAAGACACAGCTCCTATAACTCCCGTTCTTCAATAAACTGATACAAAATTTTATTTAAGCAGTGGAGATCTTTTAAAAGAAATGTCTTCGATGGACACTAATTATCATGACACTCAGAGCCAAAATAACCCTATAGAATGATAAGACACATAACCCTGAATTTTCACTTGCACTGTGGGGGAGAATCAACCATCCCATAATAAATGAATTCGGGGGCATATCTGCTTAAGCCAAATATTTGTGGGTAAGAATATTCCTTTAAGTTATTATTAGCATTCATTTTAATAGTTAAGATAGAAAGGAATAATCGCCCATATAAAACATCTTTGCATTCTCTTGGGTTGATCCTATCCACATCTTGAAAACTTTAAGATTTTTTTCCTTGATAATATACATTTTTTGTACATTCATTTGTCAGCGTGATTTATGGCTTAATATAGATGATTGTAATCAGGAATATTAAAATATGGACTTTTGCTTGGTATTTGTGAATTGTCTCCTGTTAATGCAGTTCGGAGAATGTGTACATATGATTTACAACCCACCAGACTAAGAGAGAAGAGAGAACATTACATATGTAGCTCTTTAAATAGGCACACCGACCTGCAGAAAAGTTTCTATTCATCTTTTCAATCGCATTTCAGGTATTTAACTTCCCCATTAAAGATATTCTCTAGGTTCCTGACAGACTTTTGTTTTGGGGACATTTGCTCTCTGTTCCCTGTACCAATATTGCCCTTAATTGAGGCCCTTATAGAATGTATTGTATATGAGAATAGAATGTAATAATCTGTTTATTCTATAAGGTGCTTTTGCATAGAGTATCTATATGTATTTATATCAGTGTACCTATTTCAGGGACATGTAAGACATGTGTAAAGGGCATCTATCACATCCTACAAACTGTAATAGTATGCCATAGGAGTTGTATTCCTACCATCTGACCCATTCCCTTACCACTTACTTGTACATGTCAGAGCATCAAAGTTGTACTGTAACTCTGCAGTGTATAGGCTGACCGAGCAGGTGTAATGTGTGATCCGCACAAAGCATCTTCTCCTGCTGCCACTCCAGATCTGGTAGAATGACTGGGTGAGTATTGGCTGATTCATAATCCATTTGTGCTTCTGTGTAGCTGCTACAAATATAAATGCCTATTTATCTACAGTTTGCCTTTTTGCTAAATACATTCAATTTTGCAACATGGGAATTAATGTTTTTAAAGGTGGTTATTCAAGGCAGATAAGATGTAAGACAGATTTTATTTTATTTCTTATTATCCGCTACATATTCCATAGCATTTTAACCATTTCCATCGGCCCTTCCATAAGGAGCTTACAGTCTTCGCTTTAGCTCACTTTATCAGTAGAGATGGCCGAAGTTCCTAAAGTTTGGTTCGTTTGGAAATTCAAAAACAGACCCATTTAAGTCAATGGGGACAAATAGTTTGAAAAGTTCAGATCAAATAAGTTTAAAACAGCAATGCCCACATCCCACCCTGCCAATTTGTGTCTTCCAGGCAGTGTGGGAGAGGGGGCATGCTGAGGGGGCATGGCGTGATGCGTGACATCACTGATGTCAGGCAGTGGGCGAGGCATGCACGTGAGGTGGTGGGCCTGGGGTAGGGTGTTACTGGGCATGGTGTGGGTGGTCCGGGGGCATGGCCAACAAAAAGGGGGCATAATTAGAACTCCTCTCCATTGCGGAGATTGGGGTGGTCTCGCGGGAGTGAGGGAGACCACCCAATTCACAGGAGACTCCCCGAGGATCCAGGAGGGGTGGGATACCTGCACATGTAACTTACTGTCATGGCTCTGGACCTGGGAAAGGGTCTGAGGAACACGTACAAATAACCAGAAATAATGTCACTTCCTTTACACGCGTGCTACTTTCAAGCTTCCTCATTCGTCAATTGTAATTATCCCGGAAATTCGAGAATTTTAAAATTTTCGATATTTCCAAATCTGTCTCTGAATCTCTTAAAAGGGGGGTGTTTGATTATTATACAAGGGGAATCATGCCCTATGCAGTGGCAACGTTCCTTGTTGCAATCCTCAACAAATGGGGTTAAAACAAATCTGTCTTTAAAGGGAAAGTTCAGTGGAAAATATCATTTTCAAAGAATTTTAAAATTCTTATCATGCATAGCTTATTTCACATATTCTCTTCCATTTAAAAAAAAAAAATCAGTTGATTCATACCCTTTGCTGTTTCCTGCTGTTTGACATTATTGAGCTGACATTTCAGTTCTTTAACGGTCCTTCTTCTTCCCAATGCACACTAACATGGAATGTTCCTAACATTTTATCTACTGATTGGCTGTTGGATTGGTCAAACATGCTCAGATCTTTACTGAGCAACTGAATCAACCCTTGAGCTGGTCAACGGCTAGACATCAACATGCGCGCTCGAGTTTGACCACCGGAGGGCTGCTGGCACTGAAAGAGTTTACCTCTCAGTTTCTCAGCAAATTTCCATGTTCTGCCCTACCTGGCTACTTTTTCATGCCACCCGCTGGAAACAACTTTTGGGGGAACACCTAGCGGCACTTACCGCGCATCCACTGAAAACCTATCCCGACCTTCCAATCTTGTTTCATCGGTGGCCAGCAGGGGCACTTCTAGGGTTTTTGCTGCCTGAGGTAATATATTGAATGGCGTGGTTTTGCCAATGGCCATGGCTTCGCTGTGGACGTGGCTAATATTTACCAATTTTGAACTTCCTGTCCAAATCACAGTTCCTCAGACAGTCAATTAGCATAATGTAAATGACTAAACAGATATCACATCCCTTTATCAAACAGCTTGTGTTGCCCCTACCATATTGCTCCTTTCAGGATTTTGTAGCTCAAATCAAAATAACTTATTTTGTAGCCTGTGCTATACATTCTGGTTCAACTGTTACAATACATTAGAATGCCATACTTCTGTAGTATAGATTTTAGCCACCAGTCAAGTTAACTACTTCAGCAGGGCCCTCACTAACCTAACTAGACTAACCTAACAAACTAAAGCTAAACTAACCATATAAAAGGATTTTAACAATATATCTGTTACTAGGAAAAAATTGGATAAAAGTAATTTAGTTTGTTTATTGGTGTTCTTGGGTGGGATGCCTTTCAGACAATGAAGTATAAACATTCCAGTTTAGTTCTCCATTAAACTTTAAAATCTGCACCTAACTGCCACTGTGCCACACCAGCCCCTAACTCCCTCCTCTATAGATGTATGTCAGAACAATCATTCCATGTATTGGCTAAACCGGACAAACTCACAATCAGATTCTAATAGAATCTGATGTGGATTTGCCACCATGTGTATGGGCACCTTTAACATAGCCTCAATGCTGACTTTGTCATGTCCTGGCATAACGTTTCTATTCAATACATTTTACAAGCTTTAGTTACCCCTTTAAACCCATCTCCTTGGCCCAGACATTTACTCTATATTTACTTTAAATAATAATCCTATTGCATTGCAACTTTCACATAGCGCCTCCATTGTAATATTTCTATCAGTAGCCAGAGGAAATGAATATTTCTTAGGATGATGAAAAGAAAGGTTTCTATATAAGCTGACAAAGGGGGATTATTCCATTTTACTAGATGTTTAATTCCTTTATAAGTCAAGGTATTCACCACATTCTTCTCGACACGTCAAAGGCTAATTAAGGTTAATTACACGTATGGGGGGATTTTAAGTCAGCGATTACAGAATGGAGGCGTAGAGCAAAAGTCATTTGAAAGGCAGCGCGGAATGTAATTATCGTTCCTTGACTGTGATTGTATTGGATTTTCAGAGAAAGGCTGTGTAAGTGATAAAATCCTTAAAGCTCATTTTCTGACACCCATTATATTTTCCTCCCCGTAGATAATAAAACTTCCAGGAACTTTTTATCATTAGAAACCCAAACTGGCTGTTGCGCAACCCTTTATCAGTTCTGGAGAACGAAATTCAAACTCAAATTCAAGACAAAAATATTCTAGTTGAGAATGGGAGAGAATGAATGAAGAAGGACAACTAACCTAACAGGTAGACAAGGGAATAAACTTGCTGCTGAACATGAACCAGAAATGTGAATATTGGACAAACAGCGCGCACATGGTGGTGTGAAGGAGATAAAACACAAAGTCATTTTAGCAGGCTAGAAGAAACTATACTGTACTATATGTCGTTTGGGTTCTTTCGGTACCCCGCCTATAGACCTAGTAGAAGATAGCATCTGGCACAGTTAGTAGCATGCATAATATGAATTGTTACACAATATAATGTGGAAACTCTTCTTCATGTTTTCAACCCATGTTCCACCACATTTTTTTTACCTTTCATTTATTTTATATTAAAATATTCTGTATGCTCAGTTTTATTTTTTTTTAAAACCATGCATATTTTTCTGATATATATGAGATCTATGTCTGTTTTAGAACTTCTTACTATTATACTGAGGGCAACACCTTATACCAATCTTACCTTATAATGGTCTGTCTACCTTGATCAGAACAAGCTTTAATAAGAGCCTAAATTAGACAATACACAGCTCCATTACCATTTGTTCAAACTATCTAAAACAAATCGCCCCATGAGCACCTTCTGTTTGATAGACTCCCAATGATATTTAGACCCGTAGAAACATTTTAGACAACCCCATCTGTGGCTCATAATCTTGAGCAGATTTCAGAAATCTGCTCAAGATTTGCAGCCACAGATGGGGTTTGTGGTGCAAGGTGGTGTAGCACCATCGGAAGCCATTGGACATGTATACAGGGGTGTAACTACTAGAGGAGCAGACCCTGTAACCTCGGGGTGTGTGTGAGGGGAATCTTCTTACTTTCCCTTTGACAGCTACAGCCTCTGCCCCATAAACCACTTGCAGTAGATGCAGGCGGGGGGTCCATCATAGTTCTGCTGGGGGGGCATTGATTTGTAGTTACACCACTTATAAGGGGTCCTAATGTCTACCCAACTTGACACGCCTTTAGCTGAATTTTTTCCAGTTCTAATTCAGGCAACCATGAGGTAAATACACTATTTTTATTTATAAAGTCTGAAACATTTGATACAAGCTACGCTCATGTTATCCTTGTTTACTATTTTCCTTCCAGACATAGCATGACTAATTATATCTTATACAACCCCAGAAACGAATAGGACGTTATCTTTCTTTTATCTTGTGGCCATTTTTATAAATGTTTTTCATTAATCATATGTTTGGTTTATTTAAAGACCGGAAAGACGTAAGTTTATGAAAATATAAATCTGGGAATATTCACTATTAATGAAGAACGAGTCCTCTGCAGCCTGAACACATGAAGGATATCTCTCTGCCTGCCAGTGGAAGGTTCGTGCCACTGTAATTCTAAGAGAATAGTTCAGTAATGAGTCTCTGGGTTCGTAACTATTAAAGTCTGTTTTTTTTAATAAAGGTCTATGATTCTTTATGGGGATACTTCCTGTTAGAGAAATATTTGAAACTATTTTCACAAATACGAGCATCTAATTGCCTTCTCATGCTGGACTATGACAGCCTAGCACTGTAGTGCTTTATTATGAGAAAGGCCCAGAGCTGATGTTTATCTGATGCCCTTTTGAAGGCCAAAGCAGGGGGTTACAAATGGAGAATTGAGACCACATGTGAGGCAATTTTCCCACGAAAGCCCTCACAAGGACACCACATTCACATTCACATTTGCCTTTGCTAAAAGTGACTATTGCAAATAATTGACTGGTAAAAACGCTAGAAATGGTTGATCTATTTTGATCTTTGTGAAGGTTTAAATGTTACATTTAAAGCGTTTTCCAGTTAAAGGGAAATGAAAGTAAAAGCATGACTTTTTGGACTTTGAATTGCGATGAAGTGATGTCACCAGCTCCCATATGCCGCCTGATGGTCTGTTACCTTTCTGCTTCCTGTCCTCCCTTGGATGTAACAGATAACCATCACAGCCAATACCTGAATTCTATTACCAAATATATATATTCAGAGCGCACACCTTCCGTTGTGTCGAGGAAGGTGCCACGCGGGCAACCGAACCGTCACATGTTAATAAACACAGTTTGTGGTTTAAGACTGGTGGTGCGCTCTGAATTATAGACTTTCTGGATCTAAGTGACCATTTGGATATGGTTTTCTGAGTACCAGCACTACTTACATTGTCTTGCAGGTGTACAGGGGAAACAAACAACTTTGTGATGAATTCTATTACCTCGCTGCCTCCTCTGGGCATGTAATGCTGTGAAAAAAACTTTTGAGAGGCAGAGGGAAGAGAGAGAAGAACATTTTGCTGCCTAACGTCTGTCTTAGTTTTACGGGTTTGGGGGTTGATTTACCAGTATAGAAATTTAATTTGAGTGTGAACTTGCCCTTTAAAATATGTCCTCTAAAAACAAAAATTGGTCAGCATTGTGGATTTGTGTAGCATTGCCCTAGTTTATAAACTCAAGACAGTATTTCTGTGAATTTGTAAGAGTTCTACTGTAACTAAGTTCAACCCACACACACAAAGTCATTCATAATTATACATAGATTTCATAGAAGAATGAACATTTCTTACAATACAAAGCCTTTCTTTAAAGGGAATTACTGTGTTGAAGCTTTTATTACAGAAGCTCCTTGAGAGGTTTAATGTTTAGAAATGTCCCATTGGTCTTTGTATCATTCATCTATTATACATTACTGAATTGTGGCTCTGTCCTACTATCAACAGGGTGTTTGTATTGTGGGTTAGAATAGAAACATGTTTAGTAGAAGAATATTGAGCAGTAAACACAGGGTTTGGTTCAAATCCACCTTATTCTTCATCAGAAGGTGTCTGTAGTTTTTGATTAAGTAGTTCTTTGGCCACTCAGGTTTCCTCCTCTCCATTGTAAAGATGTGGATTCTGTGTGTTTGGAGTTAACGTATTGCAATCTATATTAGACAATACATACATCACAGACTGACATCTATGGATCTATATGTTGATACTTTGTCTGTAAAACATTATTTGTGGTACATTATGGACTAGTTTGAGATAAAGGGAAGGGTGTCTTGCGATAAGACCTTATAGGTACTGAGGGTGGGTGTGAGCAACAGAACTGATATGGAGTGTTGAAATCACACTTTTTTGGGGGGTCACCAGTTGCCTGGCTCATTCTAAACTTTTCTGGATACCCTAGTAGGCAAGTTACCTTGCTCTAAACAATGGTTGGATACATATGTATTTCTACAATCAAAATTAGTTTTGTTTAATTACTACAGGAGGGCCACAAGACCAAAGCAACTTAGAAACCACCAATCCCATGACAGAAAGTGATGGTTTGATGGGTACAGTTAACCAGTTTTAGATGTGGGACAGATAATAGAATGAAGGAGAGAAAAAAAATACTGTTAAAATTTTGCCCCTATTTTTGTTGGGACAAAACACATTGTCTCTAGAAATGGACAAACTCGGAAGTTTCGTTCCATTTTCGGATTTACGGAACTCGTGAAACTTAATTTCGAGGGTTCAGAACGTATTTTCGAGGGTTACCAAATTTATTTTTTTATTATTAACATTCGATAACCCACAAAAATATACGATCGGAAACTACTTTTGAGTTTTTACGTATTTCAAGGATTATCGATTGTTCGATGTGATTTTCGAGGGTTACCGAAAATGATCTTGACACATTCGGTAACCCTCGAAAATATGTCTACGAAATCCCGAAATCCAAACGATCCCCCGGGTTCGGATTTCAGAACCATATCAAATCGACCCGGATCCCATCTCTAATTGTTACAGTGAGTACCACTCCTCATTTGGTTTGACCAATCTGTGGTCCATAGAAGATCGAACTGTTATGGTAACATAGTACCACAGATATTTGTGTTGGTCAGTCTGACAACAAACTGATGGTCCAATACACTGAAATAGGCCCTAATTATGTGGTTGGCCTGCTAAATAAATCCAATCCCACAAACAGCAACAGTTAATTTTTTTCTTGCACATCTGCAGAGCATGTCAATTCTTGTAGACCGGAGATTTGTGTCGATTTCAAACATTAATGAGAACTACTGTCCTGTCTAACCTTTATATATCACCCCCCCATGAAAAGAGCGGTTCCAGTTTATGGGCCAGTTTATCAGGGTCAAGAAATTGCTTCCGGACCTGACTTTCAAGACCAGGCAGAGGACCTCAGACTAATTAATACAGAGGGGGTATTCAGTAGAATATCAACCTGGCATATAATAAAGAGGTCTGACCTTCTATACCCAAAATCTAATCTTATAAGATCTAGGAGAGTGGGAGGTAAATGGCTAAGAGAAAAGGTTTCTTTACAATGGAATACAGTCAAGGATACAAAATAACATTTTCGTAGACACTTTCCATTTTGCAGGCAGACTGAAATTAAGGGGATTTTTGATAACTGTGAGATCAAAGAGTTTTAGTCTGTGACTCCAAAAAACCAGAGTCCCAGCAAACTTGGCTAAACACCCCCCCACCCCCACCCCCCCCGGGACATCGGACCATTCGGTGTGGTGAGTAAATGTAGAACCTGGTGATTGACAGGGGCCTCATTCTCTTCCACATCAACAGAAGTCCTATATCAATGATTCTTTGCTAACTGTGGTACAAAAAGAGTCATATACTCGTTGGAATGTAAGCATGCTACATTCAATATGTCGGTGAACAAGACGACACTTTATGGAGTCGTATTGGCGAACATATTAGAGCGATACAAAGACATTTCGCCAATTGTCAAGCAAGATTTCTGTGGTCATTGAAAAAATTACAGTACAACATAGAGGGTGAATGGACCATATCATTGGATACCAGGAGATACTGGATATACCATCTGACACGTTGTTACTTAAGCCAGATGGGATATTTTCCATTTTATATAATATTTAATAAAATATTGTTTTCCAGTATTTTTTTAGATTTATTGTATCGTTGAGCTTCCTTTACATAGGTTTGCTTTCATTGTGTTCTGTCACTTTAAATACAAAATGGGTGTGTCACTTGTGCCTATAAGAACCTGAACACCTGTTTATTGCCTATGATGAAGGCGCGCTGCCCGAAACGCGTCAGGCAACTATTTAACTACCGTATGTTAAAATAAAGGATTCATGCTTTTACAGTCGAAGTGCGGAACAATCATTTTCTAATACTACAATCTTAATACTAGCAGTAGATAATTGCATGTTTGATGTGATGAAAAATAGAAAAAGTAATGCTAAAATGTTTACTTTAAAAGCTATTGCATATGTAACCTTTAATGTCCATGTATGTGCTTCTTTTATCTTCTCTCCTTTATCTTCCGAAAGCTCCAACTAACAGTGACAGAACCAAATGGCATCGCAAAACCTCAGCCTCAATCATCAGCCACAAAGGACCATGGATGTCTTATTTATGTTTTAATATTATCGTTCCCCACCCCTGATCTCTTTGTAAAATCTTTGGCTGCCTGCCAGCACACTTTCTGCAGCAATTAAGGAATCTGGAGAAGAAGAAGGCAGAAGGGGGAAGATGTATAAGCAAGCAGGGTCTATGGTGAGGCTGTGCAGAACTTAAAGTGTCACAGACACTACAAGGAGCACAAGTAAGGGGGGTGGGGCCAATTAATGAGCTAAACATTAATTTAATGACAAAGCAAGCACAGATAAATATGTGAGTACTACCATTTTTCTTCTCTACAATTGTAGTTTCAAATAATGTAAGGTGGTTTGGGTGAGTAGGTGACCCTTAAAACTAAATGGAAAAAGTCCATTCAATTGTTTTTATTGAATCAACCCCAAATTGATTCCTTTTGTTTTTTGCAAAGTTTTTCGTATAAGAATCTATGGGTTTTGTTGTACATTTGATAGATTTCTGTGTGAATCAATAAACAAACATGGTAATCACATCCAGAATTGACCATAGTTTCTACGTGGATTAACTGATGTCTATAGAGTAAACCGTATTTTGAAATGTAATCGTGGTTGTGTAGCAGTTACTACTACGGGGCACCTACCGCAACTATAAATATAGTCATTTTCTAATCTATAGGTTGTTTGCTGTATATCCTAAATAGAACCTATTCTCCTAGGTTTCAGCTTGTTTTAACTGAAATTTCATGAAGCAAAAAGCTGGAGACATTCATCAACTGACCAATAGGAGTCCTATCACGCTAGTTAATGTTCTACTCCTGGCACACTGCTCTGATGTACAAATTCCAGTTTTGTGCTCAGAACAATGATAGTCAACCTTGAATGTCACTTGATGCTGTATTCCCTTGTAAGACTAAATGCTAAACCTTCTCTGATTCATTATCACATTAAAACACTTTTCCCCCCCTTTCAGACGCATGTCACATTTGATTACACAGCTTTCTGATCTGGGAAAAAAAGAAAACTAATTTAGATTATTTATAGACCATGCTTTAAAATTCTGTATATTAAACATAATAACCAACAAAAATCTCCTGCATTATATTTAAAAAACGTAATCAGAAGCTTCCAACAACATTGAAGATCGATCATGTTCTCCTATACAGTAGAGATAAGTCCCGGGTTTTAAAAACAAATCGAACCTCAATTACAGAATTTTCTGTTAAAATTAAATTCGGAACATAGCATATATAATTAGAACTTGGAAATCAACATTGCTGTAATTTTCGAAAGGACGAAACATTTCAATTTAACCAGGTTTGAATATGGTTTTTCGAAATTCCGAACTTCAATAAAAAAAAACACTGTTAGAACGAATTCACCCGTTCATTCATCTCTAGTAAAAGTATACCTTAAAAAAGAATTAAAGGAGAACTAAACCCAATTTTTTTATACTCCAAATCTGAAAATATCCCCTCTAAAAACACCACTAAACTGTTAATCCCACTAAGTAATAGCATTAAAGTAATGTATCCCACCAAAGATTTGGATGAAATAACTGTATATGTTTATTGACTGGCATCACCTGACCTCAGTCACACACTCCCCTTGCTTATTGTCCTGTAAACGATTGGCTAGAGGCTACTAGTGGTGTGGGCTATCTGTAACAAGTTCCTGCATTACTCAGGACTTGAGCTGTGTGAAGAACATAATGGTCCGTGACCACACTTGTGATGTGGAATGTTGGGAAAATAAAACTGAAACCGCTTGTTAGAAAGGTAAATTTCTTAACGACCTTATCAATATGAGAGGTAGACACAAATAACTGCTTTTTATAAGGGTATTATTTCTGATTAAGTATTGTTCTGAGGCGTTAGTTGTCCTTTAATAACAGTTTATTGAGATACTAATCAAATATATATTTATATGAGTATCAAGATGAGACCACAATACACCACGTAACTGATAATTGATTGGACTTAGTTTAGCCCCCACAGGGTTTGGGTTTTTAAAAGGTCTTCTAATCTTAGTATACCCCCCTGTTGTTAACGAAAATGTTAGTGTTTCCAGTTTGTCTACCCATCTACTTAAATATAAGATTACTGTACTTTATTTGGTTTAGCAACTCATGAATAAAAAAATAATAATTGCATAAAATATAAATATCATCAAATATAAATTGAACAAATGAATAAAAAAAAATAATTCATAAAATATAAATATCATCAAATATAAATTTGAACAAATGACATATAAAACTAGCATGACTTTGCAGTACTAACAAAGAACGTCTGTTGGCTATTAATCACAATCAAAGATGGCAGTGTGCCATAGCAAAGCATTGATTTGAAAGCCAAGTTCCCAGAGTCACCACCTGGGTTTACAATGTGCCATCCACTATATACTACTCCGCTGCAGATTTCTAGTAAAATAAAATGTGTTTTTAAAAATGTTCCCCTCGTGTGTTACTATCCCTCAAGTTATTACCACGCAGCCTTTTAAACTTGATCAAGTTCCATTCTGCTTGCTATTGGCCTGTCATCCCAGCCTTTTCATCAGGGAGCAGCATGGCGCAATGTGGTAAGTGTTCAGTCAAACTGGCAGCTGCGAGAACAGGGGGAAAAAAAAACTTCCTGCCCTGTATGTCTACAGAAGGTACAGTCCTGTACACTGTTAAATCTAGCACATTACGCTGTATGTCTACAGAAGGTACAGTCATGTACACTGTTAATTCTAGCGTCTACAGAAGGTACAGTCATGTACACTGTTGATTCTAGCACATTACGCTGTATGTCTACACAAAGGTACAGTCGTGTACACTGTTAAATCTAGCACATTACACTGTATGCTGTTAAATCTAGCACATTACGCTGTATGTCTACAGAAGGTACAGTCTTGTACACTGTTGAATCTAGCACATTAAGCTGTATGTCTACAGAAGGTACAGTCATGTACACTGTTAATTCTAGCTGAGTGATTATAGGATTTGGAGAGGGACGATGGACAGATGGATTAGATTAGATGGGGGAGAGGATTGATGGAGAGAGGATCGAAGTGAGGGGATATGATTAGGTTTGGATGAGATAAGGAGGAGCGAGGGACGATTAAGATTGGAAGTTGGTGAATTGGGCTGATGAGTGGAGGGAGAGGTGGAAGAGGAAGAACGAATTATAGGGAGGGTGGGTGGGGCGGAGCACTTATGGAGCGGGTGGATTTCTTGATGACTGATTGATTAATAGAGGGATTAGGGAGGCATTGAGAGTGAAGTGGGAATTATGTGACTGAGAGCGCGGATAGAGATTACTGTGGGTTGGGGGGCGGACGCGCCCGACCGCTGGCGCCGGTGACGTGGAGTAAGCGCTGGCTGGGCAGCTGGCGCGGGCGCTTAGGGGCGAGCTGCTTGGATTTCTTCTGCGGGGGGATTGGCGGCTTGGAGGCGCGGGGGCAGCGAGATTGGCGGTGCTTGGCGCGGGGGCGGCTGGGGGGGGGGGGGGGGGTGTGGCGGTGGGATGCTTTGCGGAGATGGGGGGGAGGGGTTGGCGGGCTGATTGGCGATTGGGGCGGGGCTGCTTAGCGGGCTTTGCGGCTAGGGGGGGGCGCGCGGGGGGGGGGGGGCCGGCTTGGGGGGGGCTTGGGGCGGGCGCGGATTCTCATGCTTGCGGGGGGCATGCGGGCTTGGGGCTTCTCAGGGGCGGCTGGGGGAGGGGCGGCGCGGGGGATGGCGCTTGCGGCGCGGGGAGCTTGGGGCGGTTGGCGAGGGCGGGGCGCTTGCGGGGGGGGCTTTCTTGGGGGGCTTGCGGAGCTGCGCGGCTTGGATGGGGGGGCTTGGCGGGGCTGCTTGGGCGCTTGGCTTTGGGCGGGCGGGGCGCCGGCTTCGCTCGGGCTTGGGATGGGCGGGAAGGGCCTTCTCATTGCAGAAGTATTGTGTATCATTTATTAGCTTTTAAGTGTGCACCAAAGCAGGGGAAGGGTAAATATTAGCAAAAACATTACAAAAAATAAATATATTGCAATATTCATTAGGACACTTCCTGCATGTTTACTTTTCCTTGTTATGATTATTTCATTCCCCATTATCTAGATTTAAATGGCATTAAGTCTAAAGTACTACAAATTCTCTTCTTTCTTCTATCTCAAATCAATGTTTACTTCTGTTTAGCTCACAGCAATTTATATTCTATGTCTATCCTGTACTCCTTTTATCTGATGCCCTTCTTATGTGACATTAGTGTTCCATTGATTATTGGGACTCTAGCTCGCTCACTGTTACAATTCATGAACTTTTCATTGTTAATACAGAAAAGGCCTCTGCTTCATTTTTAACACTTTCTTTTCCCCACAGTAACTCACCTTTTCCCTGATCCACTGCAGCATAGTACCAGAGTGAGGACCTAAAATCGCTCTAAGTCCTCACCCTGGGCACTTTCCCTAACTCCTGCACTACTTACTGCAAATCTGCTTCAGCGATCCGCACTGTTCCACCTCTCTTCTACTGTCAGTGACAGCGCGGGGACAGCCAATTGGAAGACACGCCTCCTTGCAGAGGACATCTTCCTATTGACTGCAATCTCAATCTGTCACTGAAGCAGGAAGAGTGGAGGAATGGAATGACGATTTAGGTCCTCACCCTGGGTACTATGCTGCATGGAGGAAGAGGAGCGAGGGTTAGGTGAGTACAATTGTCCTTAATTTGACTATATCAGGTGAGCAGGAGCAGCAGTGTGGACTGGGGCATTGGGGCACACCAGGAAATGTGGAGACCAGGGAACCAACAAGGACAAGTTTAAGGGCCCACCTTCTATCATATCTTTATCACTTTATGTACATTTATCTATTACTCCTAATGTCTCCTATGTTTTTATGCTTGTTGCATTGCTTACTGTCCCTTTAGCTCTGTATTTAAATTAGCTGTTTGTCTGTTTTCTTGAGCAAATGGTCAGTGGGCCACCAGGGGATTCCCTGTAACCCTGTGGGCCAGGATGGACATGAGCAGGATGGAATTATAATCATAAACAATGCCTCCATAGTCCATATCAAACAACTTTTCTGCTTGCATTATAAATCCTGAGTTATGTTGTAGAAAAAAAATCCCCCATGCCTTCATGCGCATTAAAATAAGCAACACGATTACTTATTATAAAGTACCTTACCTCCTGGGCTGCCTCCTTTACAGTGCTGGGAAAGCACATTAAACATCTCTAAAACACTGCAAAAAAATTAAGTTTATTAGAAAAGTCAAGAGGGCAGCACTTTTTACAAATTTACTGTAACTCAAATTCAGCCTTTCATTCCCCTTTAAGCCACATTAACGCGAGGCTCTAAAATAACTTGGGCACATCTTCTAGAGAAAAAACTTGCTTGTATCGCCTCGACGAATCCCTGCATACAACAACAGCTATAATGGTGTTCATGGCCACTTTAGAGAATTATTCCCTTAAGTCTCCTGCTGCCTGCCGTCTTACTGAGAAAATGACTGACAAAGACAATAAAGAGACATCTTACCAAGGTACAATTTTCTGGCTTTCCAATAAGAGGATAAAAAACCACTAACGATTTTTTGAGCTTTATAAATTCCTTATTGCCAGAGGCATCCAAGATATTGCAGCTCAAAAACACAAGTTTCCTCCTTTTCATTGTTTCTCATAGAAGTCGGCTTTGTCAGGTTTTTCTATACTCAGTATGTACCACAGTATGTACAATATATATTGAAGTAAAGACAGCGTCATGTATACCGTAGAATCATTTTGTAGGCGTGATCCTGTAGCACCTAACAAGTAATGTAGTAACATCCAGATGTGATTCTCCATGTCACAGCAGGTCAGATCAAATTTTATAGCAGTGAACACATTGGCCATGTTTATAAAGGCCTGTATAGCTTTTAGAGATATCGCACCTTTAATGATTGGTTAGCTCATAATTTACTATCGTTATCGTAAATTACCAATACCAATCGTATAGTCTATGATACCGCAATCCTAAGATTTACATCCCCTAGAATACCATTGCAGTACTTACTACCACATGGTATCTATGATCGAACTTTCGTTATTAACGAACATTCGGCGTAAATGTACGATAACACACGTTTTTAAATAGGGCCCCATTATTCAGTAATATAAATTTCTACAAACTCAGCATGTGTCTATACATAAGTCTTACTTGTCCAAATCAAGTTTAACGCAAATCTTTAATTGAAAAATAACAAAAAAAACATGGGAAAGCCATTATGATTAAAGGAGAACTATAGTGCATGTAAACTGGATGGTGTTGGTGCTCCTCAAGGAACCCTACCTACCTGCCACCAGAAGTTTTCAATTTTAAAAGATCATTTTTACAGTGTTGTCCTTTGATAATAACCAAAAAAATTTTTAAAAAAAATATTAAAGGTACCTAAAGCCTCTAATTATTTTTAGCCTTGTTGTGTGTTTTGACTCTATAGTCTTTGGCTGCAGAAAAGCCCACTAAGGGCTTGTTCACACTACATCAGTTGTATCGTTTTTCAAACGGCAGTGCGCTTAAAAAAAAAGGACAGACAGTAAAAACCCATAGGATTTCATAATATCGTTCCACACTGCTGCGTTACAATCCGTTCCATTCCAGTCCGTTTAAAAAATCTATTCAATACACATTGTGAAAAAATGGTTAAACTGACAGAAACACATGCTGTGCGTTTCTGTCAGTTTCTAGTGTGAACGTAGCCTAAAGTGAATATTTATAAAGGATCACTATTTTCACTATTGCAGTTATTATAAAGCCAATCATTTTTGCTGTAATATCTTCTCTTTTCGCTGTGGAACCGGACTTAATGCAATGTCGCCATATTCATTGTGCCTGTATTGTGTCGAAAAGAGGAAATAGCTGCAAGCAAAGGTGACCCAGTCTAAATATATGGCCACTTTTTGCCTCTCAGACTTGGGGAGTCTAAATGGCCAAACTTAATGAAAAGAAGTTAACAAACCTTAATAAATATGCCCCTAAATATTTGAGTCACTATGAATAATGAGGTTTCCATGGTGGGGAATGTCGTGACTTTGATTCATTCTGAAGGTGGAACTAAGTACTGATCAGATTAGTAAAACAGTCAGGAAAATGATTGTGCAGGTTCTGCAGGCTTGTTCTCTGTGTCAGTGGATTGTCTCATTTAATACCAGAGAAAGCAGTGGGGCTGAGTCTGACCTGGAACAGGGCCCACAAACTAAAACTACTGTAATTGATGTTCATTTAATTACTAAATCGCTATTCTGGGCTCTGCGGTGCTAGCCAATTCAGCAATATAGATAGCTCATTATGCAAGAGGCTTTCTGATTGGAGACACCCAGCGCATTATATTAACGCGTTTATGTTACACATTTTTATTTTACTTACACACATTGCCTCACCGACACAATAGTACGAAGAGCGAACATCAGGGAGCAGACCGCTCCGGAATTAGGACTCAGGCTTGGTAGGTGTGGTGTCATTAAAACTTTATTTCAACCATATGTAAAACATCAATCAAAGCTGTAAAAGCATCACAAAGGTGCAACCAAACCAGCGTTTCCCGGCGTTCCTGCCGCTTCATCAGAGACCCACAAAGGGAGACACACATAGCTAGCTAAATGCATATATGGCTGATACAAAAAAAAACTTAAATTGTAAATGTGGTGCCGTAAGTTTCAATCTAGGATCATTTCTTGAAATCATAATAACTAATAATATACTACAATTATTCAGAGTAATTTAATTAGAAGTCTTTACCTTTGATTTCAGTTCCCATACAGAAATGACTTTGTGTGTGTTGACATGTCATTAGCGTTACATACAAAACACAATGAAACAATATTTAACAAACCATCGGGATTCAATAAAAGTTCTTATTGTTAAAATGGTGCTAATTTTGCCCCAACCAATCAGATCTTATTAACATTTGAAAGCTAACATCTGATTAGTTGGGGGCAAAATTAGCACCATTTTTAACAATAAGAACTTTTATGAATAACCCTGCTTATTTTTACAATAACAAAGGGCATAGATGATATATGTTTAATACATTTTAATGAGAAAAGAAATGGGGGATGGTTTTGTCCATGAAGTCTTGGTGGTAGCTGGTGGAAAACTTGTTATCACGTTTTCATAACAGGAATTGCCTTGTGGCTATGAAAAAAAAAAAAACACAAACTGACATGCTGTGTTCCCTTTAAGGTGGGCCAGCAGCAACTGTACTGAAAAAGAACCATAGGATTATAAACCACAATCCATTGCTGCAAGCACATAGCTATTCATAGCACTATGTTCAGCAGCTTTCGTGTGGAGCTAAATTGACTTTTTACATAAAAAATGCCTAATGGGTGTTGCAATATCGTAATTTGCATTCTCTGCTGTCTACTGTAATGGCCACTTGTGATCAGTTAAAAAATATTTTATTTTAGCATCTATATGCTACTTTGATTGCATTACATCTATGAGACCACCTTCCTTTTTTTTTTGAAAGTTGCCTGTTTCATCCCGTTGTGCAATCCTGCCTTCTTGTAACACCGAGCAATGTCTTTCAGTTGTCTTCATCAATCTAACTGCATTGGTCCTATCAAATCGTAGTATTTGTTTACTAGGACACATTGAGTGCAGATTACTTATGTAAGCCATGGTGTGGTGACATATATACTGGTTTCACATATAATTAGGAATATGCCAGCCTCAGAGGTATGTTGAAGCAGTGCAGGGGGCAAACAAAACGTTTTAAAGGGAACTACAGCAGCAGCAGGATGTAGCAAAACATTGATAATAGTAAGTATTTTCAATGCTGTATATTAGATAACCCCAAAATCGAATTTTAATTCTTTTTTTTTTTTTTTTTACAAAAAATGTTGCTACGGCATTCTTGTGTAAGTTTCTTGTCATGATTGTTTGTTGGTGATTCTATCCCTTTAAATTGAAATTCCTTACACCATGGGGGTTTGAATTAAGAATAGTTTTGTACAACAGTACAGACGTGAGATTTTGACAGGCGATGAATGAGCTCCCATGAACGATAATCGTATGTGTGTATGGCTTTTTGCTCGGGCACCATTAGTGATATGACTGGTGGATCAATAAACGATACCCAACCAAGTGGCCATACATGTACGGTTATAATGCAGTGTGGGGCGGTTATAGTGCAGTCGCCCTCTCGTTATTGCTGTTTGCATGCAAAATTGCATGCTGTACCAGCCTTCAGAGTTTGACCATACCTTGAAACTATATTCTTCCCAAACCACACTGTATAATTTTTTTTGTTGATCTGCCCCCTATTCTTTAGATATCCAATCTAAAATTCTTATACTGTATTTCAGCTGTCAATCAAGTTCCTGATCTCAAAAAACTATTCTTCTGTGAGTAGTTGTACTATAGCTGGAATGGTGCCAGAGTTTTGCAATTGGAATGCTGATGCTGTGTGCAGACTTGACAGTTGGTTTGTGGGGAAAAGTCAGGTCGGATGGAAGTGGGAGTTGTTAAAAGAGGAAGGGGGGATACTGCTCCTAAACAAAAAGTGTGCTGGATTGGAGGCATGCAGCAACACACGCAAATCAAAGTGCTACTTACATGTATTCAATTTAGATTAAGATGAGGCGCAAAGTCATTTTTCAGTATAGTGTCCCTTAATTGAAACTCACCTGGTAAGGAAATGGTGTTTAAAGCTCCTTTAAAACATCTCCTATATGGAATCTTCAGGATTAAAGGGGAACTGATGAATGTATGTTTTTTTTATCAATTCTAAAAGTAAATATATAGCAATCAGAACTACGATAATAAAATGTAAAAGTACATACAAGTATATTAACAAATAAAAACCATCAAATAATAATATACCAAGTTTTGGTTCAAAGTTGCTAATTAAAAGTAAGAAACATGGTTAGGATATCGAATGCTGTTTAATTAGGAATCAATTATCATGAGCTAATCATTTCTTCTCGATAGCTATTTAAATTCCTGGCGATTTCATTCTTCTGGAACCATCTGTGTTAACCCATTAAATCTCTATGCATCTGGGCGATGGATATTTCATGCTGGTATCAATTGTATTCTATAAGGGTTTTAGTAGATGTGTCTCCTTATTTCCCCCCCATTACATTTCACCATTTTAATTTGCAGCACAGCAGGAACTGTATGTAGAAGCTTTAATTAACAGCACTATATTTACAGCAAATCTTAAACAAAGCAGCTCCAGTAGTTATTAAACTTCTTTTTAATTAGAGTAGAATTTCTGCAACTCTTTACTGCTCACAGCGTTATGTGTCTGCGTGTTTCATTACAATTATGCAATGAATCGATGAACAATTCATTTATTTTAGGCTGCTTTGTGACAGATTCACACACCAATAGTTGTAAGCGCAATGCTTTCACACATTAGATGGATGGAACGCGAGGCTATCTGGTCATGGCAGTTAAAGATGTCAAACCGATATCATTACAGTTGAAAAGTAACAGAGATAACTTGTTCATCGGCTTGAAAAAGTAACTGAAATGTTCAGAAAGCTTCCTTGTCTGGGTTGTCAGGTCACTGAGAAGTTAATAAACACTGAATGAATGACAATTAATGCAGGTTAAATGCAATTATTGCAGCCCTGATAGGTAGACATATTTAGGTTGTCCTTTAATCAGCATATGATCTGGAAACCTTTTGTAGTGTCAGGCGAGGGTGCTGAGGCTCACCATGAAGTTAAAGACCAAGGGCCCACCAGGAAGCATTAAGGGGGACCACTTAACTTTCATCTTTTAATTTCCTACCATTTACATATCTGTCTTATTCCTGAATTCTTCCAATTTCTTATTTCCCCTGGTCACTGTATCTACATTTAAACAATTGTGGTCTGTGTTCCAAAGACTGTGGGCCCACTGAAGCTCCGAGTATCCTGAGACATTCTGCCTTGCATCTAGTTCCTATGAGACCTCAGCATGGTCCAGCAGTGGATCAAATAAAACTCTCTGTATTTAGCCTATACCACTAGTTCACATAAAGAGATCTGTGTTTACATTTCTACTATTTGTACCTTTTGAGAATATATTGGTCAAGGGCACTTAAATGAATTGTACACTGAAAAAATGACTTAAAATCTATAAATTAATACATGTAAGCAGCACTTACTGTGATGTTTGTGTTGCTGCATGACTTCAACCCAGTACTTGTTTTGCTCACGTTTAGTCCCCCACCCCCTGCCAGACTAACTGACTCGCTATGATGGCAAAATGCTCTGTATCACAATGAGGCAGCATTGGGAGAATTTCCCACAATTCAGTTCATGTGGGGCAGAATGGTGGCTTAGTGGTTAGCACTGATGCCTTGCAGCGCTGAGGTCCTGAGTTAGATTCCACCCTTGGACACATCTGCAAGGAGTTTGTATGTTCTCCCTGTGCTTCCGTGGGTTTCTCCAGGCACTCGGTTTCCCCCACAATCATAAAGACTAAAGTGCTAAGATTGTAAGCTCTTTGGGGCAGGGTCTGATGTAAATTGAGTAAATAATGTAAAGCTCTGCAGAATATGTAGCACTATATAAGAAATAAAATACATACCATATACCAACTGTTGCCATTCCAGCTACAGCAAAACTATAATAAACAGAAGAGTATATGATACTAAGGGATTTGATTGACAAGCAAAAATGTAAGATGTTTCAGACTGGCTATCTAAAGAAATAGGGGAACGGATCATGAAAAAAATGGTACAGCGATTGTAGGGAAGAAATAACACTTCTCTTCTGTCAACAGAAGCTGCCATAGGTTGGAGTTGTTTTCATACCTTGGACAATTTTTTTTTAATGTGTGTTCTAGGACCTGGAGTCTGTAGGCTTTGTAGGGCTTTGGCTGGGATGATGTCTCCACATCCACATCTGGTGGTGATAAAAGTACTGTTAATTATTAATGCCCTGGGTTGGAACATACATCTTTATATGAGAACTTACACAGCTATTAGTGATTTTATTTCATTGTTAATATAAAATACTTAGGGTAGAGAGGTGGATGATTATTCCTATCTCCTAGTTTGCTTTTCCTTAAGGAGTGCCAGAGTAGAAAAAAACACTTTGTGCTCATCTGGGTTTCTGCCATGCTTCCTCCGATTTCCATTTTCTATCTTTAAAATAGAGGGTGACATACACAAAGCTGGCAGATGAAACCAGAGGTGCAAAAAGGCATTTTCTGTCTGGTGCTACTCAAGGAAAGCATATAGAAATTTGTAATACACTGGCAGCAATATAAAAACAAGAAAATAATGAGAGGAACCTTAATCACAATCCTGGCAGCTCATAAGGATAGGAAGCTCCAAAAACATATTCCCAGACCCACACTTCTAAAAAGACTTATAACAAGAAGCGCCTTGATACAACAAAAAGGAACCTATCCCTTTGGCAAAAAACAATGCAAAACCTGCCCACACATCTTAATTCAGACCAAAATACAGATTCCAGGCACATTAGAGGAATACAGCATCCATGGCCAATAACAACTGCTCTTCATCCAACGTGGTGTACTTAATACAGTGCACTAGATGCCCAGCAGGAGGGAACTGGACAAAGCCTGAAAAAGAGAAATACACACCACCACTAAAAAACAGAGAACCATTTTAAGGGAACCATTTTAACAGCCTCACCACTCCTTAAACAATCTAAGAATCTTGGTCCTAAAGGGCACGTCACCCCCAAAACTATAATTTCCCCCACTACTGGCCCCATTGTGTAGTGTAGTTTAATCCTTACCCTCACATCCCAGCTCCATATGGGTTCTCCTGTAGCCCCCCCCAAAGTCCAAAAACTGCCCACCAGGAGGATAGCAGAGTCCATATGGGACTCTGCCTCCTGTCTGACCTCCGGGAGAAGTTTGGCATGCGTACTGCAGCCCTTCTCCCCTCCTCCCCCTCCTGGGCGCGGTGGAGGAAGGGAGGAAGAGGGAAGTAAAGTAAAGTTTTGGCCATTTTCTGACAATACTAACATAGCGGTTGGGGCTGGGGGGACAGGGGGAATGTTTGGTGTGAAAAAAAAATTATGAAAACTTTCAACTCTCTGGAGAAGGGACTGAACCTGGGCCTTGGATTTATGGCAAACTATATAGATAAGAACTGTCAGCACCAAGACAGAAAAACAAACATCTGTAGAGACATTGGAATTCCTTTTACTTCACACTTCAGTAACTTACATTATTATATCAGCCATTTGATCCACAGTATTTGTACCCTATCTGTTTGTCCCTTGGAGACCCCTTTATATGACTTTTTTAAACACACTGATATTCCTTTTTCTGGTTATTTGATGTATGAGCTGAATGTTGTATAAATATATTAATATCAGAGAGCACCACAGCTTCATTTTAATCAGCTTGAAAAAGGAACTGGGATGTTCTAAAAGCTTGTTATGACTATCTTAGTTTAACCAATAAGATATCACCTTTATACCACTTTTTTTATCAAATGGGTTACCTGTAAACATTTTGACAGGCATAAACACCAGCTCTTCCTGAATCCTGACAGTAAATGTAATAGAAAAACCACGTTTTTTATTATCCATCCACAATACTAAAAAATAGACACTTTGAGCATAATTTACCCAGATGCCAATCGTTACGAGCAGGGCTTCAAGCGCTATTCAATATACCGTATAATCGAATATAAGTCGAGGTACCTATTTTTACCTGAAAAATTTGTAAAAAATGATTGACTCGAGTATAAGTCGAGGTAGAAATTATCACCACTACTGCTGATTCTGTGTTGGTTTTAGGCTTTAGTTGCCCTTTAATGACAGCAGAATTCCCATACATGAATCCCATACAGTAATAGCCAAATCCAGTACCTGTAACCTCCAATTCTGGCACTCCAGATGTTTGGAAAATACAACTCCCAGCATGCTTTGTTGCAGGGAGTTACAGTTCTAAACATGTGGAGTGGCAAGGTTCAGTAAACTTTTAATTAAGCTTACCATCATTACAATTCTCTGAACCCCATATTGTAAAGGGCACTCTGACACCCATATAGTAAAGGACACTCTGACCCCCCATATAGTAAAGGGCACTCTGACCCCATATAGTAAAGGACTCTCTGACCCCAATAGTTAAAAATGTCACCTGAGAGTTGTAGTTTTAAGCTGTCATTTGCACTGTACTAGCAGCAGTTTTTTTTGCCCCAAACTGAGGAGACCCATCAGATTTACAGCATCCACATGAGCAGTGACAGTGCTGAGTGAGTCCAGCAGCCAGACTACAGGAGCAGGAAGTGTAAAGGCAGATTAGCTCCTGTAACTTTCTATGCAGGTTAACACAGCGCCACCTACTGGTTACTATTCGCAATTGCAGAATTGGATCTAAATTAGGACTTGATCCGAGTATAAGTCGAGGTTAGGTTTTCAGCTAATTTTAAAGCCTGAAAAATTCGACTTATACTCGAGTATATACGGCTCTTGGTAAATCAAGTTATTCTAGCGACAAAAAGCTGCACTATTGAATATTGAATATGACTAGTGAAAAGTCTGCAAGAACAAAACTTAAAGTCCAGTTGATCTAACTGAATACAACAGATATACCATTACCTGGATAAATGAGAACCTCACAAGCAGTCCCACTGATACAAGTTATATGGGAAAGGTCTCAAAGAAATAGAAATATTTTGCCAGGTCTCTTATTACTATGCCAACTGCAGTATCCTATAATTGAATGATAGATTCTGAATTGAGAGAGCCATTCGGGATGACTAGCGAAACCTGTTCAAGAACTAAACTTCAAGTCCAGTTGATCTAACTGAATACAACAGATATACCATGACATGGATGAATGAATATTACAGATATACCATGACATGGATGAATGAGAACCTTCCAAGCGTAATGTTGAATAGGGTCATGATGGCTGCACGGTTCGCTGAAATGAGACATGTTGTACATTTACTCACATTTATGTCGAAACTCTCAGTGCTTTACCAGTCTCTATTTCTGCACAGGCCCTTATTGCAAGCAGTTGCCCTGTACATGCAATTATTTCCTTACCAGGTTAGCTTTTATCTTTTTGATGTACATGTATTGTCCTCTCAGTGTCCCAAATCTAGAGTCCCCCTCTGTCCTAAATCCAGAGTCACCCCTGTCACAAATCCAGAGTTTCCCTCTGTCCCAAATACAGGGTCCCCCCTCTGTCCCAAAACTAGGGTCCCCCCTATGTCCTAAATCCAGCCCCCCATCTGTCCCAAATCCAGGGTCCCTCCTGTCCCAAATCCAGCCCCCCCTCTATCCCAAACCAGGGTCACCTCCTCTGTCCAAACTCCAGGCCCCCCCTCTGCCCCAAACCCAGAGTCCCCCCTCTGTCCTAAATCCAGCATCCCATCTGTCCCAAATCCAGGGTCCCTCCTCTGTCCCAATCCGGGCCCCCCTCTGTCCCAAATCTAGCCTCCCCCTAAAATCCAATCCCAGGGTCACCCCCTCTGTCCCAAATCCAGGGTCCCCCTCTGTCCCAAATCCAGGATCCCCCCTGCCCCAAATCCAGGGTCCCTTCTCTGTCCAAATCCAGGGGGCCCCCCTCTGTCCCAAATCCAGGGTCTCCCCTCTATCCCAAATCCAGGGGTTCTCCCCCACTGTCCAAATCCAGGCCCCCTCTGTCCTAAATACAGCCCCCCCCCTCTGTCCCAAATACAGCCCCCCGTCAAAAACCCATATATATACTAGCAAAAGTGTGCCGTTGGTGCACAATGGAAACTGTGTGTGTGTATGTTTTGATAGTGTTAGATATAGTGATATAGAATCTTTACACAGGTATATTTTAAACTGTTACTCAGACAGCCACCAGCTTTCAGAGGAACCAAATGGGATAATTCTGCAGGTCTGAGAGTAGACCTAGGCAATCCTGCCACACTGTGTGGTTGAAACTAAATAGCATATACCTCACAGCATCATGTTATTATAATAGCATTGCCCTAATAATCTAACATATAAACAAACATTTGTCATTCCCAGTTTACCTAAAGAAATGGATTTATCTTTATATACTCTTTATACAGATCTAATTGCTTCAGAGCAATTTTTAATAACTGATACCTGCTTTTTATTTCAGTATTACAGTAAATCCTTGGTATACCTGCCTGGCTTTTACTATAAGCAAAGGCTAAGGACTTGCCAGCGAGCACCTTTATCCCAACCATTAACAGTGGCTGCCAATTCAAATTGTTATAGCCAATCAGTCCACTCCCTAGTTACCCTATCAAATGGGTCAGATTTAAAAAATGGTTTGGCAATTGGGCCTGGTAGAGTACGGAGTGTAATTGGGGAATTTCATCTGCAGGTACAAGGACAGGGGATTTAAATCAATACTATCAGTAGCAGCCTCCATAGCTTAATACAGAGAACAAATATAACAAAGAAAACAGGGAGAATAAATGGTATTACCAGCATCACTGCCACCAATTTGTACCAGATCACTGCTTTATGGAAGGGTTATGGGTAGCATGGCACACAGTGGGTTACTCTGGTGGTCTGGCACAAGCAGACACTGCACATAAACAGGTTCCCTACAAAACATGTGCAGCAATCAGGGGTGTCCTGTCTATGGTGCATCACTTTGAATATTGACCAGGCTGTATAGTGTGTGTCCTTGTAAGTTGGTGTACACTTATCTGTTGCCTCAGAGTTTGTATCCAATAAGGTAAATTGTATGTCCAATAATCTGTCCTCCCAACAGGTGGTAACAGGATCTTATACACAGGATATTGTGTTGCAGTCAATATCTCTCCAAAGCGCACCACAATCCACTTCACTTTCTGTCCTCCTAGCCATAGAGAGCAGGGATTTCTTGTCTTTTATTACTCACTGATGCCACTGCAGGCTGGAGATGTTATATAAGGAGCCTTGGTGTATATGTCCATTACAATACACATCACACATCCTGTGTAGCAGACAGAAACTTTTTCTGGATTACACTTCCTTCACATGGAGCAGACCCAGGGGGTTGTGGTTTAAGCTGCCATTTGACCATTCCATTTTGAAATAGGGATCTCAGCTCTGTAAGTAAGTTTATGTATTTTGTATATTTTGTGTTGTACCTAATATAAGTCAGTGCTATTCTTTATATACATTACTGATGGTCATTTAAATGGTAATAGTGAGATAGTACACACATACATAACACCTTTCCTATATGTAATATCATATACCCCCCACCATATGGTAACTCCTAAAAACTCAATGCAATCTCCTATTACGATATAAATATATTTATAATATAAGGGATTATGGGGTACGATTAGGGTGATATCCCTAGTATGATGCAATATGGGTATTATGTATTAATGTTTTGCTATGGTATATGGTGTGTTTTATATATTCAACATTTATTTGTGCCAATAAACAGTAGTAATAAAAAATATCATATAATCAATAATCATCACCCAACGCAGTAAGGAATAACCCAAGCGCTGTAAGGAAAAACCCTAACGCAGTAAGAAATTAACCGCAAGTACAGTAAGGAATTACCCAGCTACAGAATGGAATTACCCAAGAACAGTAAGGAATTACCCAAGAACAGTAAGGAATTGCCCAAAAAACAGTATGGAATTACCCAAGAACTGTAAGTTATTGCCCAAGTACAGTAAGAAATAGCCCAATACAGTAAGGATTTAACCAAGTACAGTAAGGAATTACCCAAGTACAGTAAGGAATTACCCAAGAACAGTAAGGAAATCCCTAAGTACAGTAAGGAATTGCCAAAGTACAGTAAGAAATCACCCAAAACACAGTAAGGAATTACCCAGGTACAGTAAGGAATAACCCAAGCACAGTAAGAAATAACCCAAGTGCAGTACGGAATAACCAAAGTACAGAAAGGAATTGCCCAAGTATAGTAAGGAATCACCCAAGTACAGTAAGGAATCACCCAAGTACAGTAAGGAATAACCTAATACAGTAAGAATTACCCAAGAACAGTAAGGAATTACCCAAGAACAGTAAAAAAATAACCCAAATACAGTAAGGAATTATCCAAGTACAGTAAGGATTTACCCAGGTTACAGTAAGGAATAACCCAAGCACAGAAAGAAATAACCCAGTACAGTAAGGAATAACCCAAGTACAGTAAAGAATAACCCAATTACAGTAAGGAATAAACAAGTACAGTAATGAATAACCCAAGTACAGTAAGAAATTTGTCAAATACAGTAAGAAATACCCCAAGTACAGTAAGTAGCAACCCAAGTACAGTAAAGAATTGCCCAATCACAGTAACGAATTACCCAAGTACAGTAAGGAATTACCCAAGTACAGTAAGGAATAACTCAAGTACAGTAAGGAATAACCCAAGTACAGTAAGGAATTGCCCAAGTACAGTAAGGAATTAACCAAGTACAGTAAGGAATCACCCAAAACACAGTAAGGAATTACACAACTAAGTAAGAATTACCCGGTACAGTAAGGAATAACCCAAGCATAGTAAGAAAAACCCCAAGTACAGTAAGGAATTGCCCAAGTACAAGTAAGGAATAACCCAAGTACAGTAATAACCAAGTACAGTAAGGAATAACCCAAGTACAGTAAGGAATTGCCCAAGTACAGTAAGGAATTACCCAAGTACAGAAAGAAAACCCAAGTTACAGTAAGGATTACCCAAACAGAGGAATACCCAAGTACAGTAAGGAACAACCCAGCTACAGTAAGGAATTGCCCAAGTACAGTAAGAAATAACCCAAGTACAGAAAGGAATTGCCCAAGTACAGTAATGGATTACCCAAGTACAGTAAGGATACCAAGTAAGTAAGGAATTCCCAAGTACTGTAAGGAATTGCCCAAGTACAGTAAGGAATTGCCCAAGTACGTAAGGATACAGTAAGGAATAAACCAAGTACAGTAAGGGCTTGCCAAGTACAGTAAAGAATAGCCCAAGTACAGTAAGGAATTACCCAAGTACAGTAAGGAATGGCCCAAGTACAGTAAGGAATAGCCCAGGTACAGTAAGAAATTACCCGAGTACAGTAAGTAATTGCCCAGGTAAGTAAGGAATTGCCCAAAAACAGTAAGGATAGCCCAAGAACAGTAAGGAATAGCCCAAACATAGTAAGGATTTAACCAAGTACAGTACGAATTATCCAAGTACAGTAAGGAATTACCCAATTCGTAAGGAATTACCAAGAACAGTTAGTAATCAGCCAAACACTGTAAAGAATTACCCAATTACAGTAAGGAATTACCCAGGTACAGTAAGGAATAACCCAAGCACAGTAAGAAATAACCCAAGTGCAGAACGGAAAACCAAAGTACAGAAAGGAACTGCCCAAGTACAGTAAGAAATAAACCCAAGTACAGTAAGGAATTATCCAAGTACAGTAAGGAATAACCTAATACAGTAAGGAATTACCCAAGAACAGTAAGGAATTACCCAAGAACAGTAAAAAATAACCCAAATACAGTAAGGAATTATCCAAGTACAGTAAGGAATTACCAGGTACAGTAAGGAAAAACCCAAGCAAAGAAAGAAATAACCCAAGTACAGTAAGGAATAACCCAAGTACAGTAATGAATTACCCAAGTCCAAATACAGTAAGAAATACTCCAAGTACAGTAAGTAGCAACCCAAGTACAGTAAGGAATTGCCCAATCACAGTAACGAATTACCCAAGTACAGTAAGGAATTACCCAAGTACAGTAAGGAATAACTCAAGTACAGTAAAGAATAACCCAAGTACAGTAAGGAATTGCCCAAGTACAGTAAGGAATTACCCAAGTACAGTAAGGAATCACCCAAACACAGTAAGGAATTACACAACTACAGTAAGGAATTACCCAGGTACAGTAAGGAATAACCCAAGCATAGTAAGAAATAACCAAAGTACAGTAAGGAATTGCCCAAGTACAGTAAGGAATAACCCAAGTGCAGTATAATAACCCAAGTACAGTAAGGAATTGCCCAAGTACAGTAAGGAATTACCCAAGTACAGTAAGAATAACCCAATAAGTAAAGTAAGGAATTACCCAAACACAGTAAGGAATTACCCAAGTACAGTAAGGAATAACCCAAGTACTGTAAGGAATTGCCCAAGTACTGTAAGGAATTGCCCAAGTACAGTAAGGTATTGCCCAGTACAGTAAGGAATAACCAAGTACAGTAAGGGCTTGCCCAAATACAGTAAAGAAATAGCCCAGTACAGTAAGGAATTACCCAAGTACAGTAAGGAATGGCCCAAGTACAGTAAGGAATAGCCCAGGTACAGTAAGAAATTACCCGAGTACAGTAAGTAATTGCCCAGGTAAAGTAAGGAATTGCCAAGAACAGTAAGGAATAGCCCAAGAACAGTAAGGAATAGCCCAAACACATTAAGGATTTAACCAAGTACAGTAAGGAATTATCCAAGTACAGTAAGGAATTACCCAAGAACAGTTAGTAATCACATAAGTACAGTAAGGAAATCCATAAGTACAGTAAGGAATTGCCCAAGTACAGTAAGGAATCAGCCACACACAGTAAGGATTTACCCAATTACAGTAAGGAATTACCCAGGTACAGTAAGAAGAATAACCCAAGCACAGTAAGAATAACCCAAGTGCAGTACGGAATAAACAAAGTACAGAAAGGAACTGCCCAAATACAGTAAGGAATTACCCAAGTACAGTAAGGAATAACCCAATACAGTAAGGAATTATCTAAGTACAGTAAGGAATTACCCAGGTACAGTAAGGAATTACCCAGGGACAGTAAGAAATTAACCAAGAACAGTTAGTAATTACCAAGTACAGTAAGAAATAACCCAAATACAGTAAGGAATTATCCAAGTACAGTAAGAGAATTACCCAAGTACAGTAAGGAATAACCCAAGCACAGTAAGAAATAACCCAAGTACAGTAAGGAATACACCCAAGTACAGTAAGAAAGAAATGTCCAAGTACAGTAAGAAATAATACAAGTACAGTACGGAATTACCCACGACAGTAAGGAATTGCCCAAGTACAGTTAGAAATTGCCCAAGTACAGTAATAACCCAAGTACAGTAAGGAATAACCCAAGTACAGTAAGGAATGCCCAAGTACAGTAAGGAATTACCCAAGTACAGTAAAGAATAACCCAAGTACAGTAAGGAATTACCCAAACACAGTAAGGAATTACCCAAGTACAGTAAGGAACAACCCAGCTACAGTAAGGAATTGCCCAAGTACAGTAAGAAATAACCCAAGTACAGAAAGGAATTGCCCAAGTACAGTAATGGATTACCCAAGTACAGTAAGGAATAACCCAAGTACTGTAAGGAATTGCCCAAGTACTGTAAGGAATTGCCCAAGTACAGTAAGGAATTGCCCAAGTACAGTAAGGAATTACCCAAGTACAGTAAGGAATGGCCCAAGTACAGTAAGGAATAGCCCAGGTACAGTAAGAAATTACCCGAGTACAGTAAGTAATTGCCCAGGTAAAGTAAGGAATGCCCAAGAACAGTAAGGAATAGCCCAAACAAGTAAGGATTTAACCAAGTACAGTACGGAATTATCCAAGTACAGTAAGGAATTACCCAAATACAGTAAGGAATTACCAAGAACAGTTAGTAATCAGCCAAACACAGTAAAGAATACCCAATTACAGTAAGGAATTACCCAGGTACAGTAAGGAATAACCCAAGTGCAGAACGGAATAACAAAGTACAGAAAGGAACTGCCCAAGTACAGTAAGAAATAACCCAAGTACAGTAGGAATTATCCAAGTACAGTAAGGAATAACCTAATACAGTAAGGAATTACCCAAGAACAGTAAGGAATTACCCAAGAACAGTAAAAAATAACCAAATACAGTAAGGAATTATCCAAGTCAGTAAGGAATTACCCAGGTACAGTAAGGAAAAACCCAAGCAAAGAAAGAAATAACCCAAGTACAGTAAGGAATAACCCAAGTACAGTAAAGAAACCCAATTACAGTAAGGAATAACACAAGTACAGTAATGAATAACCCCCAGTACAGTAAGAAATTGTCCAAATACAGTAAGAAATACTCCAAGTACAGTAAGTAGCAACCAAGTACAGTAAGGAATTGCCCAATCACAGGAACGAATTACCCAAGTACAGTAAGGAATTACCCAAGTACAGTAAGGAATAACTCAAGTACAGTAAGGAATAACCCAAGTACAGTAAGGAATTGCCCAAGTACAGTAAGGAATTGCCCAAGTACAGTAAGGAATCACCCAAACACAGTAAGGAATTACACGACTACAGTAAGGAATACCCAGGTACAGTAAGGAATAACCCAAGCATAGTAAGAAATAACCCAAGTACAGTAAGGAATTGCCCAAGTACAGTAAGGAATAACCCAAGTTACAGTAATAGCCCAAGTACAGTAAGGAATAACCCAAGTACAGTAAAGAATTGCCCAAGTACAGTAAGGAATTACCCAAGTACAGTAAGGAATAACCCAAGTACAGTAAGGAATACCCAAACACAGTAAGGAATTACCCAAATACAGTAATAGCCCAAGGACAGTAAGGAATAACCCAAGTACAGTAAAGAATTGCCCAAGTACAGTAAGGGATTACCCAAGTACAGTAAGGAATAACCCAAGTACAGTAAGGAATTGCCCAAGTACTGTAAGGAATTGCCCAAGTACTGTAAGGAATTGCCCAAGTACAGTAAGGTATTGCCCAAGTACAGTAAGGAATAACCCAAGTACAGTAAGGGCTTGCCCAAGTACAGTAAAGAATAGCCCAAGAAGTACAGTAAGGAATTACCCAAGTACAGTAAGGAATGGCCAAGTACAGTAAGGAATAGCCCAGGTACAGTAAGGAATAACCCAAGTACAGTAAGGAATTGCCCAAGTACAGTAAGGAATTGCCCAAGTACAGTAAGGAATCACCCAAACACGTAAGGAATTACACGACTACAGTAAGGAATTACCCAGGTACAGTAAGGAATAACCCAAGCATAGTAAGAAATAACCCAAGTACAGTAAGGAATTGCCCAAGTACAGTAAAGGAATAACCCAAGTACAGTAATAGCCCAAGTACAGTAAGGAATAACCCAAGTACAGTAAAGAATTGCCCAAGTACAGTAAGGAATTACCCAAGTACAGTAAGGAATAACCCAAGTACAGTAAGGAATTACCCAAACACAGTAAGGAATTACCCAAATACAGTAATAGCCCAAGTACAGTAAGGAATAACCCAAGTACAGTAAAGAATTGCCCAAGTACAGTAAGGGATTACCCAAGTACAGTAAGGAATAACCCAAGACAGTAAGGAATTGCCCAAGTACTGTAAGGAATTGCCCAAGTACTGTAAGGAATGGCCCAAGTACAGTAAGGAATAGCCCAGGTACAGAAAGGAATTACCCGAGTACAGTAAGTAATTGCCCAGGTAAAGTAAGGAATTGCCCAAGAACGTAAGGAATAGCCAAGAACAGTAAGGAATAGCCCAAACACAGTAAGGATTTAACCAAGTACAGTAAGGAATTATCCAAGTACAGTAAGGAATTACCCAAATACAGTAAGGAATTACCCAAGAACAGTTAGTAATCACATAAGTACAGTAAGGAAATCAAAAGTACAGTAAGGAATTGCCCAAGTACAGTAAGGAATCAGCCAAACACAATAAAGAAATTACCCAATACAGTAAGGAATTTCAGGTACAGTAAGGATAACCAAGCACAGTAAGAAATAACCCAAGTGCAGTACGGAATAACAAAGTACAGAAAGGAACTGCCCAAATACAGTAAGGAATTACCCAGTACAGTAAGGAATAACCCAATACAGTAAGGAATTATCTAAGCTACAGTAAGGAATTACCCAAGGTACAGTAAGGAATTACCCAGGTACAGTAAGAAATTACCCAAGAACAGGTAGTAAGTACCCAAGTACAGTAAGAAATAACCCAAATACAGTAAGGAATTATCCCACATAAAGCTGGGAAATGCCATGGGGAACATGTTCTAATGGCAAAATATTTAAAAACTAATTAGCATTTTCAAGTCTATTTTCAATTTTGTGCCTCCAAATCCCACCTTCCCCCCACAAGTTTGGAATAAGAGACAATGGGGGGATTCCCTATGGAGGCGCAATTAGCTCCCTGGTGCAATGGCCCTGGGGATGTGATTTGCTGAGAGCAACTCTAAGTGTATCACTAAATGCTGTTAACTGTTTTGCCACTTTTAACGCCGGACATTATCTGGTGTTCTATCAGCATATAACATCGCTTGCGGCAGCTGAATGGTTAACTTCTGCGTTAGTACACAGCCGCCTCAGTGAGGCGTTACAGTTGTGGTAAACGATACAACATGCTAGGGTGTAACTCTACACAAGGAGCAGTGCGCCTCTTGATGCATTGCCCTGAATAACCGTTAATAAATGTTATTAACAGGGTCCACTGATTGCAATTGGACACAATTAATTCTAAAGTCAGCCATACACATAATATTATGATTGCTCTGTACCGACAGATTCCAACTGAATGGTAACATCAGTGGTTACCATATACATGGCCCCAATTGATCTGCCCATATGTGTAATGGGATCAGTCAGCCATGCACCATACAGGGGGGCGACTGTATTGGGTCCCTCTACTGAAGGTAAAAAGAGATGATACCAACCATTGGGATGACTGACCGTCCATGACAGAGCAGGATTATTTATTAAGCCGACCTAGACAGTGCCCAGGGCCCAATAAACATCAGGGGCCCTGCTTCTACTGCAGCCATAGAAAGAGTTGCCCACCTTTTCCTTGACACTGGAACATGTTGAAATCTACACGACAAAAGGATAGTTATCATTTCTGTGAAGCATGATAGGCTACATTGTTTTCAGTTTAGCCATCCAGCATTATTTAAAGCAATGGCACATGGCACAGCAGAATGCGTGTTAGGGTCTAAAATGTGGCAACCCTAGTCATACAAATACAGAAGAAGGGGCCCCAAATACAGCCCCGCCCGCGCCCAATTTGACATTAATCCATCTCTGGACCATGATCCCGTTCTGTTGCATCAATCTGCATTCAGCCCCCACACCTGCTGAGAGCACATTCGTTTCAAGGTGATATGTCAAGTATCGGCCATGATTATGTCCACCTTACTCAGCCAATCATGCATGTGTTTTACATCAGTGTCCCTACCTGTTTCTCTAATCTGCTAATCCTATCCTGCAATCAACGCAGCCCTGGTAATTATATTTACTAAATGTGTCGCTGTCAAATGAGGTGATTTGAAGCTACAGGACATGGGTGAATTTTGGTCCGTCCACCGCATAGTAAAAAACACGCACCCAATTGCAGTATTGCTGGACAATTATCACACCCCATTTCCACCCTCCACCCTGAATAGTAACTATAAGAGAGATCTAAACCACTAGGTACTTTACTCATCAGCTTTAATACTTACGAAGTTTCCCTTACTGCACAGCTGATTAGTAAAGTACCAAGGGTGAGGACTTAGTGGTGGGTCTTCACCCTGGGTACTATTATTAGGTGCAGAGAAGAGCAAGGAGAGGCGAGTAAAATTGTTCTTTAAAAACAGTAAGTTGCTAAATACATATATTAATACATATATTAGAGAAATATAATTTATCTGTCCTAACAAATCCTTAGTCCTTTTTACAGTTAGGGCCCAGTCCTGTTATCTGACACCCTTGCACCAGGCGTTTTTAGGCGTAAGACACCCAGGCAAGGAACAAGGGCGCCTATGTTAATCCAGACGCCCAGTGTTCTCCCTGGCATTCCCTGTCATGTTACTTGCTATGTTGGATCTGCTCTCCTTGTTCTGCTGCTGTATTTGTAACATGTAGTGGTAGAGACCCTGAACTCAGCTCCCTCTACTTGGATACAATGTTACAAATGAACTGAAGTGAAGGAAGAAGGGGGGAGGATGAGCTCACTAATAGTACTGGGGAGAACAGTTTCTAAAATGCCAGGTAAAAGCTGCTGCAGACTTTATACAGTGGCCCCTGTGACTAGCAGCAATGAGATCCCTATCCCTGCCTCTTTCTCTCTCTCTTCCTTCCACCCAACTCTCCAATTAGAACTTGGATGAGTGGTGAGGAGTAACAATTTATGGAGGAGACTGGAAAGAGATACATACTGTATACATGTTGATGCTGGCAGCTGGAAGGTTAAAGATAATACTGTGCTGGCACGGAAAGTGTTAATACCAATACTCTAGGAAAGTGCTGGTCTGAAGGGTTAATGGCAATACTAAAAGTGTTAATGCAAATACTGTTGGAGGGCAAGACCACACTACGCATTTTAGAGCGATGTATCTGATCATGCTAGGGCACCAACATGGATAGAAATGGCCCTGCCTTGCACATTAGAAGCACAGGACAAGAAAAGAATTTCAGTCCTTCCATCCACCCCTGATTTGGAAATTATACTTTCGTCTCTTAGACTCCTATCCACAAAGCTGCCCTCTCCCACCTACTCCAACTGCTCTTCTCCTTCAGGATTTAGGGTCACACAGTTGCCAGATCAGTGAATCATCTAGGGCATATATTAAAATGCAAAAAGTGGAAGGCTGCTGTAGACCCCATGCATCTGCATTGAGAAGAGGGGGAAGGAGTTGGACACACTAAGCTAAGAGCTAAGGACTGTTCATTATTTAAGGAGACTTATAGTCCCCCCCCCCCCTTCCCAATAAAAGTACCCAGGGACCTAAAATGTAAATCACCTCTGGGCTTACTGTAGAACTCCTAAATTGATCCTTTGAAGATGTCCCCACCACCCAACTTTAGCCAGGGCTTGGAAAACTGGCCGATGCACCTGCTAGAAACATGTGCTCCCATTGGCCAGGTTATGAGCACAACCACGCATGGAGACTAACAAGCTTCGGTACAGATGTGCGGAACACTCAGGAGAAGTGTGCTATTACCTAGCTGGAATCTGTGGAATGTGTTACCACAGAACTGTGAATTTCTGGAACAAGAGTTTTAATAAAATACCCTTTGTCCAAATGTACATCAGAAGAGTGAAATGATCAAGAAAACATCTTGGTTCACCTTTACTCAGTTTTTTTTACTTCCGCACCTGAAACATACATTAATGACCTGATCGCTTGTGTTAAATACAGCTTCCAAGCTGAGTCTCATTACAGTCACATCAGGACCTGCCCCTAAGAGCTAACAATCTACACTTTATTTCTCACTAGAACCCTGAGGAAATTCACACAAGGAGAACTCAGGACTGCAAGCATCAGTGCTGACCGCTGAGGCACAGTGCTGGAACGCCAAGAATACATAATTTAAGTTCACTTCAATCTACAGATCTTAATTTGCAGAAAATATTTGGAGACCAGGGACCCAAAGGCAAGATGATGGCTTCTACATTTTTTCCCTTATAGCTCCCTTGTTCCTTTAATATTAAACTCCCTTTTTACACCACACAAAAAATCACTTTGCGCTATTCTGACCTCCACCAGTCTCTCCTTCTATGCTTGCCATCATTGGCTCGACATTAGATAGATTCAATGTTCGATCCAGCAGAAACTTTGAATTGATTGTATTGTCACCACTGTGTGTTTTTGTGTGTTTCTAAAACCAGCACTAGCAGTGAGCCACCACCACACATGCAGTTGATATAGATACATTTAGAATCTTTATCTTTTGCTAGGCAATAAAATCAGTTGAATATTTTGTATTGCCCCAGGATAGATGTCAGCAATTCACGCTGGGTGGTAATAAAAAAAGAGCTGCTATGTAAAAAGTTTGTACATATTAGAAACATATATTTTTCTATAGACATGATGGAAACAAACATAAAAAAACACTCAGGCAGTAGGCTATTTTGTATTGTTTCATCAGCAATCAGGAGATATGAACCTATGACTTCATGGACTGTGTGTTTCTAAAAACTGGAATTTTATGTTTGCAATTTACGAGAGAGAACTTACAATGTATAGGTGTTTTTAGGATTCAAAAATTTTAAGTTTAGTTTATTAATGTTTACTTTATGAAAAACATTTCCTTTCAGCTGTTTTAGCTTGCCTGTGCTTGTGAAGTGCCTGCTAATATTCTGAGCTCTGATCAATATAGCAATATTCTCATATTGTACAAAATAGCATGCTAATGACAAGCCTGAGATCAATATTCTGCAATATGTATTTCCTAAAGGTGTATGTTGATAATTCCAAGCATCACTTAACATATTGATTTAAAGTGTTGAAATTAACACATTGAAAATAATATTAAACATAAATCAATATTTTAATCAAATGCTGGACAAAATTGCCATTTTCTGTTCTACTTTCTCTGCTAAAGCTTTTTGGTGCATTTTCCACTATATACTCCTTGATCATTGACCTGCCTTAACCACTTTCTTTTTCCTGACCAGAAGTAAAATAAATATCCCATTCCCTAAAGATACCATTACAGCAATCATATTGTGCTAGGACCAGACTCAGTTATAGGGATTTAAGATTAGGGGATCTCCACTTGTAAAATAGACTAACTTTTTTAGTTAATTGTAAAACAAGATAAAGGAGCCATGTCTTACCTCTCGCCCTTCAATTAAACATCGGAGCAGGTAGAAACACGGAAGACTTACCTACTCCTCCGCTGTTCCTCTGTGCATACATTGCAAAGGTCGGTCGGGACCTGTCAGAGGAACATTGGAGGAGCGCGATCGAGGTATTGCTCAAACTTCCTTGCCTGCTCCTGATTGTTTAAAGGGAAGTTCAATGCAAATCATATGCTTTTAAGAAAAAAAGAGCAGTATTTTTCAATCCCAATGACCTTAACCTACCCATTCAACATTTTGTCTGTGTAAAAAGAATGCAAACCGAAATACTGACTTCCTGTTTGCAGGACCCCTAGTGGAGACCGTTATGGTTTTGCCTTTGACCCGAGCCTGGGTTGATTTGGTTGCTCAGTAGAGATCTGAGCATGTTTGACCCATCCAACCAGCCATCAGTAGAAATTACTGTTGGAACATTCCAAAGATGTGGTGCATTCTGGGAAGAAGGACCATTAGAACCTGAAATGGCAGCTCACTAATGTCAATAGCAGAACAGCATGTATGAAATCACTGATTTTTCAAAATGGGACAGAATATGTAGAATGCTAGGTATGCATAAATCAAACCAAAAATTTTAAAAATATGATATTTCCACTAAAATTTCCCTTTAATTAAAAAAATAAAGAGATATCTCCTTTACCACCCATTTGTCAATTATAGGACAATTATACTCACACCGAACCTCCAATCCTGTTATCCCTGCCATCCATTGTGCCCAGGTGAGGCACTGAGGACCTAAACCTCACTGTCCTCACCCCTGGGTTCACTTTCTAGTCTTATTCACAGTTTCCTTCTGGTGCTCCTCCTTCCAGGTTCGCCAACCGGCCATGAGAAGAACACATTTTTTTCACAGAGGAGCACCGAAAAAAACTTCAGGTGAGTGAACCCAGGGGTGAGGATAGTGCTGTTTAAGTCCTCACCCTAGGTAATTTCCAACGAGGTAGCGCGCATTTGGTGAATGTATTTGTCCTTTAAGCTGAAAAAAGCTAAGGGGCATATTTATAAGGTCCATTATCTTTGCTGTTTTCTATAGCGCTGGCGCAGCACATCAGCGCACACTTAATGCGTATTTATAATGCCGATCATTTCCACGGCGAAAAGTATCATAGTGGCAGTGGGTTGCGAGGGTTTGCTGGGGGGGCATGTCCCGGGGGCTGCTTAATGGCGGGCCCCCCCTTCACAGTTAGGGACCTCGTTAGTCCACTAGGTGCACTGACAAGTACATTTTGGGGGCCTTAAGGGGTGACATAGCTTAAACCGGGCCCCCCTTCTCGGCACTTAAACCTTTGCGGCACTTAGAGGTGCCCTTGGCTGACATGTGGGATACTGACATGTGGGATACTGTCGAGGGTAAGAGACTATATTTAGGTAACCATCAAAGGTAGCCTCACATAGTAGAGGGTAATCCTTAAAAGTAGCCTGCAGATCCTCAAAATTAGATTGCCGTTTTAATACGCCTCGGTCATGTTCCCCATTTCCCAGGTCCCTGCTCAGTTACACTAACTTACTATTGCTATTCCTACCCAAGGCCGGCCTTAGGATTAATAGCACCCTGTGCAAAATTTGTAACTGGCGCCTACACCCCCCCTCCAACCCCCCATGCTGCTTGCCTTGGCCTGAATCAAATCAAGTCTGTCACCTGCGCTTACAGTCTTTCAGTATCTCAGTGCGTGCTTGTATATATCATGCGTACATCATTACATAACACGTAACGCATTAGATGCACACAGAACAGCACACATATAGACATCTATGAGGCTTATGTGTGGTAGAGCTTTGTCTTTGAGGTGGTGCTGATACTACATTTGATCAACAGGACCTTAACTAGGAGGTTTGTGGCATCTCTAGTAAGGAGGATCGAAGTGCAGTATGCATGGGGAAGGCCTGTTAAAGGATTAGTTCACACTGATAATATTAAATTGTTATATATGTTTAATATTTTATAAATGTTTTGGGCAGTATATATATCCCTTATATATATTATAAAATATATTTATATCTTCATAGGAATTGCATCCAATGATGTGCAATCTCAAAATGTCAATCATCTGGATGTCCACATACCTGCTGTAGTTCTAGCTCATCAAGTGGTAGATTATTCTTATCATCTCTAGAATCATCCAAATCCTATAGATCATTGTGGCCAGGAGGATTTCAAAGACCAATGAAATCACTGTAATCTATTTCCATGCAGACACTTGCTCTGGTCTTATGCATAGGTGCAGGTGCAGAAGAAGTTTGTTACTTTGTTCTATGGAGTTGTTACTTTGCTGACTCTGACCTCTGCTAGTGAAACCAAGGTCAGAAGTTTACCTCCTGCCTTTACCCATTGATCTCTGCAAAACCTACCCAGGCACTACAAGAGTTAAACATAGCTGTCTGTATTCCTATCCACAATGCCATCCTGTATAACATTTGAACTTCAGGGAGAGGTGGGATGCCAGCTAACAACATAAAAAAATGATACAGAAAGCTGGGAAATGCCATGGGGAACATGTTCTAATGGGCAAAATACATATATTAAGAGAAATATAAATTTATCTGTCCTAACAAATCCTTAGTCCTTTTTACAGTTAGGGCCCAGTCCTGTTATCTGACAACCTTGCACCAGGGCGTTTTTAGGCGTAAGACACCCAGGCAAGGAACAAGGGCGCCTATGTTAATCCAGGACGCCCAGTGTTCTCCCTGGCATCTCCCTGTCAGGTTTTACTTGCTATGTTGGATCTGCTCTCCTTGTTCTGCTGCTGTAATTTGTAACATTGTAGTGAGTAGAGACCCTGAACTCAGCTCCCTCTACTTGGATACAATGTTACAAATGAACTGAAGGTGAAGGAAGAAGGGGGGAGGATGAGCTCAGCTAATAGTACTGGGGAGAACAGTTCTAAAATGCCAGGTAAAAGCTGCTGCAGACTTTATAACAGTGGCCCCTGTGACTAGCAGCAATGAGATCCCTATCCCTGCCTCTTTCTTCCTTCCACCCAACTCTCCAATTAGAACTTGGATGAGTAGGTGAGGAGTGAACAATTTAATGGAGGAGACATGGAAAGAAGATACATACTGTATATCATGTTGATGCTGGCAGCTGGAAGGGTTAAAGATAATACTGTGCTGGCACTGAAAGTGTTAATACCAATACTCTAGGAAAGTGCTGGTACTGAAGGGTTAATGGCAATACTAAAAGTGTTAATGCAAATACTGTTGGAGGGCAAGACCACACTACTGCATTTTTAAGAGCGATGTGATCTGATCATGCTAGGGCACCAACATGGATAGAAATGGCCCTGCCTTGCACATTAGAAGCTACAGGACAAGGAGAAAGAATTTCAGTCCTTCCATCCACCCCTGATTTTGAAATTATACTTTCGTCTCTTAGACTCCTATCCAGCAAAGCTGCCCTCTCCCACCTACTCCAACATGCTCTTCTCCTTCAGGATTTAGGGTCACACAGTGTTGCCAGATCAGTGAATCATCTAGGGCAATATATTAAAATGCAAAAAGTGGAAGGCTGCTGTAGAGCCCCTATGCAGTCTGCATTGAGAAGAGGGGGAAGGAGTTGGACACACTAAGCTAAGAGCTAAGGACTGTTCATTATTTAAGGAGACTTATAGTCCCCCCCCACCCCTTCCCAATAAAAGTACCCAGGGACCTAAAATCGTAAATCACCTCTGGGCTTACTGTAGAACTCCTAAATTGATCCTTTGAAGATAGTCCCACCACCCAACTTTAGCCAGGGCTTGGAAAACTGGCCGATGCACTCTGCTAGAAACATGTGCTCCCATTGGCCAGGTTATGAGCACAAGCCACGCAGTGAGACTAAGCAAGCTTCGGTACAGATGTGCGGAACACTCAGGAGAAGTGTGCTATTACCTAGCTGTGGAATCTGTGGAAGTGTTACCACAGAATCTGTGAATTTCTGGAACAAGAGTGTTAAATAAAATACCCTTTGTCCAAATGTACAATCAGAAGAGTGAAATGATCAAAGAAACATCTTGGTTCACCTTTACTACAGTTTTTTTTACTTCCGCACCTGAAACATACATTAATGATCCTGATCGCTTGTGTTAAATACAGCTTCACAAGCTGAGTCTCATTACAGTCACATCAGGACCTGCCCCTAAGAGCTAACAATCTAAGCACTTTATTTCTCACATAGAACCCTGAGGAAATTCACACAAGGAGAACTCAGGACTGCAAGGCATCAGTGCTGACCGCTGAGGCACAGTGCTGGAACGCCAAGAATACATAATTTAAGTTCACTTCAATCTACAGATCTTAATTTGCAGAAAATATTTGGAGACCAGGGACCCAAAGGCAAGATGATGGCTTCTACATTTTTTCCCTTATAGCTCCCCTTGTTGACCTTTTATATTAAACTCCTCTTTTTACACCACACAAAAAATCACTTTGCGCTATTCTGACCTCCACCAGTCATCTCCTTCTATGCTTGCCATACATTGGCTCGACATTAGATAGATTCAATGTTCGATCCAGCAGAAACTTTGAATTGATTGTATTGTCAACCAACTGTGTGTTTTTGTGTGTTTCTAAAACCAGCACTTTAGCAGTGAGCCACCACAACACATGCAGTTGATATAGATACATTTAGAATCTTTATCTTTTGCTAGGCAATAAAATCAGTTGAATATTTTGTATTGCCCCAGGATAGATGTCAGCAATTCACGCTGGGTGGTAAATAAAAAAAAGAGCTGCTATGTAAAAAGTTTGTACATATATAGAAACATATATTTTTCTATAGACATGATGGAAACAAACATAAAAAAACACTCAGGCAGTAGGCTATTTTGTATTGTTTCATCAGCAAGTCAGGAGATATGAACCTATGACTTCATGGACTGTGTGTTTCTAAAAACATGGAATTTTTATGTTTGCAATTTACTAGAGAAGAATCTTACAATGTATAGGTGTTTTTAGGATTCAAAAATTTTAAGTTTAGTTTATTAATGTTTACTTTATGAAAACATTTCCTTTCAGCTGTTTTAGCTTGCTCTGTGCTTGTGATAGTGCCTGCTAATATTCTGAGCTCTGATCAATATAGCAATATTCTCATATTGTACAAAATAGCATGCTAATGACAAGCCTGAGATCAATATTCTGCAATATGTATTTCCTAAAGTGTATGTTGATAATTCCAAGCATCACTTAACATATTGATTTAAAGTGTTGGAAATTAACACATTGAAAAATAATATTAAACATAAATCAGATATTTTAATCAAATGCTGGACAAAAATTTGCCATTTTCTGTTCTACTTTCTCTGCTAAAGCTTTTTGGTGCTATTTTCCACTATTATACTCCTTGATCATTGACCTGCTCTTAAACCACTGTTCTTTTTCCTGACCAGTAAGTAAAAAATAAATATCCCATTCCCTAAAGATAAACATTACAGCAATCATATTGTGCTAGGACCAGACTCAGTTAATAGGGATTTAAGAGTTAAAGGGGATCTCCACTTGTAAAATAGACTAAGCTTTTTTTAGTTTAATTGTAAAACAGGAGATAAAGGAGCCATGTCTTACCTCTCGCCCTTCAATTAAACAATCAGGAGCAGGTAGGAAACACGGAAGACTTACCTACTCCTCCGCTGTTCCTCTGTGCATACATTGCAAAGGTCGGTCGGGACCTGTCAGAGGAACATTGGAGGAGCGCGATCGAGGGTAAGTGCTCAAACTTCCTTGCCTGCTCCTGATTGTTTAAAGGGGAAGTTCAATGCAAATACATATGCTTTTAAGAAAAAAAGAGCAGTATTTTTCAATCCCAATGACCTTAACCTACCCATTCAACATTTTGTCTGTGTAAAAAGAAATGCAACCGAAATACTGACTTCCTGTTTGCAGGACCCCTAGTGGAGACCGTTATGGTTTTGCCTTTGACCCAGAGCCTGGGTTGATTTGGTTGCTCAGTAGAGATCTGAGCATGTTTGACCCATCCAACAGCCAATCAGTAGAAATTACTGTTAGGAACATTCCAAAGATGTGGTGCATTCTGGGAAGAAGGACCATTAGAACCTGAAATGGCAGCTCACTAATGTCAATAGCAGGGAACAGCATGTATGAAATCAACTGATTTTTCAAAATGGGACAGAATATGTAGAATAGCTAGGTATGCATAATACAAACCAAGAATTTTTAAAATATTGATATTTTCCACTAAAATTTCCCTTTAATTAAAAAAATAAAGTAGATATCTCCTTTACCACCCATTTGTCAATTATAGGACAATTATACTCACCGAACCTCCAATCCTGTTATCCCTGCCATCCATTGTGCCCAGGGTGAGGCACTGAGGACCTAAACCTCACTGTCCTCACCCCTGGGTTCACTTTCTAAGTCTTATTCACCTAGTTTCCTTCGGTGCTCCTCCTTCCAGGTTCGCCAACCGGCCAATGAGAAGACACATTTTTTTCACAGAGGAGCACCGAAAAAAACTTCAGGTGAGTGAACCCAGGGGTGAGGATAGTGCTGTTTAAGTCCTCACCCTAGGTAATTTCCAACGAGGTAGCGCGCATTTGGTGAATGTATTTGTCCTTTAAGCTGAAAAAAGCTAAGGGGCATATTTATAAAGGTCCATTATCTTTGCTGTTTCTATAGCGCTGGCGCAGCACATCAGCGCACACTTAATGGCGTATTTATAATGCCGATCATTTCCACGGCGAAAAGTATCATAGTGGCAGTGGGTTGCGAGGGGTTGCTGGGGGGGGGCATGTCCCGGGGGCTGCTTAATGGCAGGGCCCCCCCTTCACAGTTAGGGACCTCGTAGTCCACTAGGTGCACTGACAAGTACATTTTGGGGGCCTTAAGGGGTGACATAGCTTAAACCGGGCCCCCCCTTCTCGGCACTTAAACCTTTGCGGCACTTAGAGGTGCCCTTGTGGCTGACATGTGGGATACTGACATGTGGGATACTGTCGAGGGTAAGAGACTATATTTTAGGTAACCATCAAAGGTAGCCTCACATAGTAGAGGGTAATCCTTAAAAGTAGCCTGCAGATCCTCAAAATTAGATTGCCGTTTTTAATACGCCTCGGTCATGTTCCCCATTTCCCAGGTCCCTGCATCAGTTACACTAACTTACTATTGCTATTCCTACCCAAGGCCGGCCTTAGGATTAATAGCACCCTGTGCAAAATTTGTAACTGGCGCCTAGCACCCCCTCCAACCCCCCATGCTGCTTGCCTTGGCCTGAATCAAATCAAGTCTGTCACCTGCGCTTACAGTCTTTCAGTATCTGCAGTGCGTGCTTGTATATATCATGCGTACATCATTACATAACACGTAACGCATTAGATGCACAGACAGAACAGCACAGCATATAGACATCTAGTAAGGCTTATGTGTGGTAGAGCTTTGTCTTTGAGGTGGTGCTGATACATACATTTGATCAACAGGACCTTAACTAGGAGGTTTGTGGCATCTCTAGTAAGGAGGATCGAAGTGCAGTATAGCAGTGGGGAAGGCCTGTTAAAGGATTAGTTCACACTGATAATATTAAATTGTTATATATGTTATATATTTTATAAAATGTTTTGGGCAGTATATATATCCCTTATATATATTATATAAATATATTTATATATCTTCATAGGAGATTGCATCCAATGATGTGGCAATCTCAAAATGTCAATCATCTGGATGTCCACATACCTGCTGTAGTTCTAGCTCATCAAGTGGTAGATTATTCTTATCATCTCTAGAATCATCCAAATCCTATAGATCATTGTGGCCAGGAGGATTTACAAAGACCAATGAAATCACATGTAATCTATTTCCATGCAGACACTTGCTCTGGTCTTATGCATAGGTGCAGGTGCAGAGAGAAGTTTGTTACTTTGTTCTATGGGAGATTGTTACTTTGCTGACTCTGACCTCTGCTAGTGAAACCAAGGTCAGAAGTTTAACTCCTGCCTTTACCCAGTGATCTCTGCAAAACCTACCCAGGCACTACAAGAGTTAAACATAGCTGTCTGTATTCCTATCCACAATGCCATCCTGTATAACATTCTAAGTACATTAGAGCTGTTGATAACTCAATATTTACCCAGCCAAAAACACAGTAAGAGGCTGGGAGCTTAAGATGCTATACACACTTGGTCTTGGATTGATAACAATGTATTCTCAGTTTCAGTTATTACAGACAGATCTCCATAGACAGGAAAAAAAACCTTTTTTTTTAAGACTGGAATTGTTCTACCCAACCCAAGGTTCTCTTTACTCGAACCCGACCCGCAACCAATTCAAACTCAATAAGAGTTACCCGAACCCGACCCGCAAATCGGGTAACCCGTGGGTACCCGAACCGATGCAGAACTCTGCCCCATTTAGACTCCGTAGCTCTACCAGGCCCGATTGCCAAACCTATTTTTAAACCTGATCCATTTGATGGGGTAACTAGGGAGTGGACTGATTGGCTAGAACAATTTGAATTAGCAGTCACTATTAATGGTTGGGATGAAGGTGCTCGCTTGCAAGTCCTTAGCCTTTTGCTTAGTGGGGGTCCCCACTGGTACACCCAAAAGGTTCCCTTCTGCCTCTGTATATTGTGTAAAATATTCATTTAGGGGATGTGACTAATAGAACCAGGATTTCTTTTAACTGTATAAAACCCTGAAATTTTATAGTAGAGTATATTAAGATTTTATATCATCTGTATCCACATATAGCTGAACATACACCCACATAATTCCCACTGTGCACCAACGGGCACACTTTTGCTAGTATATATATATATATATCAAACATAAATTACTTTGTCAATGCCGATAATTTAGAGCAGGAATCTTTTTGATGTACAAAGTAGCAGCACCTAGTGGGTAAAACCATTTCTTTTTCCCATGGGGGTTTCTTGCATAAAGGGGAAAGACAATTGACCATCTCAGTTTAATCTGTTTCATTTTCTTTTATGTCTTTATACCTACTGCTCACTCTCGTGACTCTTGCTCTTATTTTATTGTTCCCAGCTGTATGCAGCATTTCCCGGCAATGTTTCATGTCCCCCCACCCATGTATCTGTGCCCTTGTCAATGTTGTGTTTTCTCTGGATCTTTGAAGATTTTAATGTATTTTAAGGTAACAATAAATATTAGTAAAATAATACATTAAACTCAAACTGCTATCTTGTTTATCAATTAAAATGTATCATCATTTGCTGTATAACCGGAAACCGGAAAATTCTTGGTTCAGCAATCAAAATTTTGGCATTGAGAATTTTGGCTCAGAAACCAGTAGTTCTGCTCCGAAACCAGGAAGTGTCGGACCCGCTTGTTGGGGCCCACAAGGAATCATCAAACCCAGAGTCCACTAGAAAACATTTTTAAATCCTTTTTAATCATTATAAGTATCTGCCCTATTTTTATATATATTAATTTGTATTAGTTACTGTCCCTTTGCTGCAGTATCTAAATGTGAACTGTTTTCTCTGTTTCATGGGTAAAAGGGCTGTGGGCCATCCGAGGTCTTTCCCTATAAACCTATGGGCCAGTCCAACCCTGAAACCAGGTTTGGGGTGAAACTACCACACATCCCTATTTATGAGACTCTTATCTATGCTGCCCTTTAGCTTTCTTTCTTTTTACTCTCTGTTTCTTCCAGCTGTATTCTCTCCATCTTCATATTATTGTTAGTACAGTAGTTCCTATAGCTCTTCATTACGGAACATTATTTTCCCCTGTCTCCTAGCAAAGGGCCCAATTGTCCACTGAGTGTTGTCCTGAAGTATTAATCACATTGCCCCACTTTTGGTTATTGGGATACAAAATGGAATGACGGTGCGTGGATTCAGAAGAGAACAAATGATATTTATATATAGACCGAGAACAGAGAAAGGGGCACAGTTCATCCCGGTGCTCTAAGGAATACGTGTTCAAAATAAAGTTTTCTTTGTTACATTTAGGTAAAATATAAATTCTGCTGTCCCTGCATTGTGCCCTTAATTCTGACATTATGGATAGTAAGAAGCTCTGGCAGAAAATATAGAGATGTTTTTGCTTTATGTTGTCTGACTGCTGGTGGATTATTTTGGTTGTCTGAGATTTTGCAAATAACTTTATTTACGAAGAGATTTGTTTCTCGTCTGTAATAAAATGCAATGATCTCTCCTGAACACAGAACTGATGGGGAAGGTTAGTAATCTCAATGAATTCCATTTAATAATGTGACCCAGGATAGGAGAGTTGCTTCAGGTGCAAGCTGGGGAAATAATGCAATATATAATCGTAAGGACAGATCCTTCACTCACACCATGCATTTATATGTGGAAAAGAGAAAAATGGTTTCAATTTATAACAATATTCAGACTGAACAGATCTAGAGTATGTTCCAATGTTTAAATGAATGGATGACAGATAACAGTAAGGAATACAATATATTGCTTGTGACACAAGTAGATATGGACAGTAAATAAGAAAATAATGTGGCATAACTGGCCCTATTTATCCTGTGTGATAGCAGTTCGCTTACCTCTTATCCTGTTCAAGACCAGAGAAACCCTAAAGATTGTTGTTCTTGTTATACTATAGAACTGAATGTATGTATGTATAATTTTATTTATATAGTGCCTTTGGGTACGCAGCGATGCACATTATTAAACAGGAGGATAAGTGCAAGTTATTATACAGATAAATGAAATTTACATTAATAAAGTTTCAAAGTTAACAATACATATATATAAAATAAATGTGGTGCCTTGACATATTAGGAAAGAGATCGAAGAGCTTGCAATCTAATTGTAAATGGAAATCCTGGCCGTAGTTTGAGTTTGATTTTGCATTTGGGTTTCTTAAGGGAAGACACACCAAAATAAATGTTTAGTCTACCAATAAATTTAGTGGATATGATGCTTGATAATACAGCTCTTCTGTACTGACTAGCGATGGGCCCCTTCCGAAGCGGATTTCTGAGTTTTTCTGGATTTTTCTGAACCGCTGAACTATTTTTGACATTTATTGAAATTTCAACAATTTTCAATTTTGTAAATTCAACGTTTTACCCAGACCGTTTACAGTAAGTTACCATTGCTACCGATAACTTAATTTTAGGCGGAACGTTTCAATTTTTTAGCTCCCATTGATTATAGGTCCACTTGCGGATTTTTCAATTTTCAGATTTTTTTGAAAATCCATGAATCTGCAAGCAAAACGGATTTCAGTGAGTTTGCCCATCTCTACAACAGACCTGTGTGTCTAACATTAACAAAGACTCATCTTGGTTATTCTTTGTATAATATACTCCGAATATTATGGGGTTATTTGTCTATAACTGTAATGCTCCATCTATGGTAATCCATGCCATCGATTTGTACTCTACAGGAGCTTGTTATAGCAGGTCACTGCCCACTGGAAATCTCTAGCCAATCATGTTGCATTCCAGTACAGGAAAGACAGTTTGGACTCACATGGTGGTAATGACTGCTTTTTGGATTCAAATAAATTTATAGGTAAATGCGCTGCAGTCAGATGCTGTTTATTGAAGTGGCATCTTATACTTCATAAACATTCTTAATGCAAAATCCTCTCAATTATGGTGGTATAGAGAAGTTCAGTACTTGCTGTAAAAGAGACAACAGAGTTGCAGACGGTTGGGTGAAATATCTTCTTACCAAACCCAAGCAAGGTTGGTGGTGGTGGCGGCAGGGGGTGTAATTTAGCTTTCCATTTTGGGGTGATCTTGTCCTTTAATTGTTCCTTTGCCTAATTTTGATATCTTTCAATTCAATTTGAGATATAAAGATTAAAGGTGTTGGCAAACCTGACAGGTATAAAGGTAAAAGGACAATTATGCTTACCTCTCCCAGGTTGAGGGCCCAAACTGCTAAGTCCTGACCCCTGGGTACTTTACCGATCAGCTGGAATACTTACATGAATTTCCTTCACCACTCCGGTCTGCTCTGCCCCTCTGCTATGGTTAGTGAGAGTCTGCGATCTGGCCAATGGGAAGACATGGTTCTTTGTAGAACATGTCTTCCCATTGGCTACATTGCAAACTTAGTGGTTTTGAGGTCCTCACACTGGGTAGCATTAATGGGTAAAAGAAGAAGAATGAGGGGGAGGTGAGTATAATTGTCCTTCAATTCATCATATTCAGTTTTCAAAAGTTAACATTTTGTAGTCATTGTAATAATTTCCTAATCTTTTGGAGAATATTTCCTAATCGGTTCTTGCAAGGTGAAAATGTCTCCTTTGTTGCTGTTAATGAGACGGTCAGTTCAGCTCCATACACAGTACGTTATCTCTAGAAAATATTATCCACGGTAGACCAATATCTGTGCAAATGTCTGTGACAGGTCAGCATTTTGGCTTTTTGTAAAGAACTTATCTTTCTATTTTTCGCTGCAACCTAATGATACACAAGTTAAAGATAATGAAATTCCACCTTCCAGTCTGATTTTATCAAGAATTATGAACAGCTTTTCTTAGAGCCTGCCAGCATAATTTAATATGTTAATGATTCCCCAGGATGCACCAAGCGTAGGCTAAAGAAAATAAAACTAATACTGTGACAGGAGCATGGGATTTAATTGTCACTGCAGTTGGGGGGTTATTTGTTATGTTGGGCTAAAAGCTGTTTATGTTCATTCCTTATCTATAGCTATTTATGGTACATCAATTGTAGGATTCACTAATTGCTATGATTTAGAATTACTGTATCTTTGTATTTCACAGGATTATGCTAATTGGTATATTCCTGATGTATTTTGATATATTTATTGAATAAACCTCCAGTTGTTTGATTTATTTCAGCTATTTAATCACTGCTGTCCAGTTATTTATCTGTAGCTAAAATGCCATTACTTTTATCATGTTTTCCTAATACCTTGCTACCATATCTCAGTCTGGCATGGTTTCCATTTTTATGGTCAGTTCCAGACATACGGCGAGATTCAATAAAAGTTCTTATTGTTTAAAATGGTGCTAATTTTGCCCCAACCAATCAGAACTTATGTAACATTTGAAAGCTAACATGTGATTGGTTGGGGCAAAATTAGCACCATTTTAAACGTTAAGAACTTTTATTGAATAACCCCCATAGTTTTCAGTATAGTTAAAGGGTATCTCCACTGGTAAAATCGTTTTTTAGTATTCAGTTTTATTGAAGAACAGGAGGTAAAGGAGCTGTGTCTTACCCTGTGCTCTTCTGTAAAACGAAGGTAGAGAACTGTATTTTATGCACATGCGCATAGTGTACTAGGTCTGTCAGGACCTGTCAGAGGACACGGTGGAGGAGCAAGAGATTGGGTAAGTTCCTTACCTTCCTTCTTGGCTCCTGAACATTTTATTGAAGATCGGGAGGTAACACACAGCTGCTTTACCTCCTGTTCTTCAATAAAACTGAATACCAAAAAAATATTTCACCAGTGGAGATACTTCAATGTTCAAAATTGTATAAACCATAGGTGCCCAACACGTTGTCCATTTGGGAAAAGGTGCAGCCCATGGAACAACCTGGTGTCTTTCGGTGGGTCTGGGTAAGTTGGGTGCATGGTCTGGTTTTAGCTTTCTAATAAAAAATTGTAAAATATGTTATCCATCTCCTACTGGAAGAGAATTAACATGGCTAGAAAAGTCTTTAATTATCCTTCCAAATCCTCTAAATGCAAAACCATTGTGTTATTGGCTAATGTTATTCATCTTGGTTATTCTAAATTCTTGGAAATCTTTTTATTCACATTGGATCACATGAGGAGCAGGATACCTTGAAGTAAGGATATCTTATTAGATACTGGACATATAACTATAACAAGAAACTTAACAGGACACCATACCCACCCAGTAATTGGCTGTTTTGTGGCTCCTCCTACAGTCCGTGTCCCTGACGCTGTTCCTATCTCTTCCCAACAAAGGCAAACATATGTTAATGATAGGGATATCAGTTACTGCAAAATTATAGCGTCCGTTTGATTTGGAGTAAGCTGAATGTGAAGACAAAGTCTCTGAGTCATTACATACATTTTATACTGGAATGTTCATCTCTAGAAATCCACTCGGTACATTCTAATTTCTAACACAAATGGTACCGCATCAGGACAGTTGGAAAATTCATTTCTGACAGGTCAGTACCTTCGCAAAACAGTCGGTAGAAGTTTTTTTTTTATTATTGTGGAGAATCATCTTTAATAGGAAATGGGAAATGTAATTATAGGATATCTCTTTGTCATTCTGACATTATAATGTTTTTTCATGAGCACACAGATAAAAGAAGTGTGATTTGGTTCATAAAGTTTAATGCAATATATTGGTGCAATTGCAATATGATACATAAATTAGCTTAGTAAAATGATCACGTGGCTTGGTTTATCCAGGTCAATGCGCAGTAATGGGAATATTTATTTGAATCTGTGTAATCCTCAAATAAATGAAATTGCTATCCTGCAATTTTCACCTACAGAAAATAAGAATTGGAATTAACATATGTTATTAGCAAGTTCTAGGAAGGCGGCACATTCTGACCCTTTTTCTTACCTTTCTAATTACTTATTCCACGCATATTGGATTGTAGTGAAATTGTTACCTTAAAATACATTTATGCTCTGCAGGGTTTTGGGTGCAAGAACTGAGTAAAAACAATGAACAAAAAAAAGGAGCCTGGTGATCTAGCAGGGACCCCAGACTATGGAGCCAAAGTATTATAAACTAACTTTTGTTGAAACATCATAATCTAAGGATGCACCTTTACTGGCATGAAACATGCAGGGTCTTTTTTTTAATATACTTTTATGAAGTTGTGTACATGCTGTATGTCTTTTCTGTTGTTTCAATCAAAGTTATTTTTTAATTATTTTGCTTTTAATTATTATGTCCACCCCAAAAATTTAATTTTTCCTGTAGTGTAGTGTACCCTCAACTGCCAAGTTAATTTTTTAAGACAAGCCCCAGAAATATACTTCTACTCATTTGTTCCCTTGGCTGTTTGCTCCCGGCTCTCTGCTTTCCGGAAGTAGCAGATTGGGACTGGACCAGCAGTTGCATCTGTGATTGGCTGAGAGTATGCAGACAGCAGAGTGAACAAAGGAGCGCAAGTATATTTCTAGGGCTTGTTTTACAAAAGAAACTAACTTGGCGGTTGGGGATGGGCTGGGGTACACTACACTACAAAAATAGATTTTTAATGGTAGGTCACCAAGCAGCCTGAAAGGATCCAGAGGGTGGAGGGCAGGGAGAGTGGAGGACTGCAGTAGAACCATAAGGAGCTGAGGAGAAAGGTAAGGATTTTTTTTACACTACACAGTGGGGCCTGTAGTGGGTAAAATTTTAGTTTTGAGAGGTGCCCTTTAATGGTCCATCATGTATCCAGTATCCCTGTGACATTTGGTGGTGATAGTGTGAAAGGGTAGATTTAAGCCTCTCAATGCAATTTTTTACTGCTGCTTTTGCATCTGCTTGTACTATTGTAAGTTCACATGCAACCTCACCATTCATGGTTTAATAGCAATCACTTTTGCCCAATCTAATAGAAACAATCATATGTTTAGTTTAAAGGGTAACACACCCCTTAAAAAATGTTTAGATTAGAAAGGATTACCCCCTAAAACCCAGGTTACGTTTTACTCTTTTCTGCATCTGACGCTCCCACGGGGAGTTATTAGTACTTACAGAACAAGGATCCCTCGCTGGAGATCCTTTCTTCTCTGCTGCCCCTCCTACTTTGTTGCAAGCTGGTAACAAGCACACTCAGGAACAGAGCATGTATTCACCACAAATATTGTGTGTCGAAAATCTGCACAATATCGATGCAAACCTGGTGACAATTTTTTTAAAGTTGAGCAGTTTTTTAAAAGTTGCCAGTTCGGCACAATGTTACCACTGAACTTGCACAATCTCTCACCAATGCTGTTTAACCCCCACATTATAATCTACAGCCAATCAAGGTGCGGAGTTCTTAGAGGGGTGGGGAGCACTGTAAGGCAGCAGACAGGCTTTTGTGAACATGTACTATGTTGATAGAATCATATTGTTTATTAAAGGAGAACTAAACCCACATTTTTACACTGCAGAATCTGAACATATGCCCCCTAAAAACACCAATAAAATTTTAAATAGCAATACTGTAAATAGCATTAAAGTAAATGTTACCACTTGAAGAACTGGATGAAATAACTGTGGGTATGTACAGTGACTGGCCACACGCCTAATCTCAGTCACATGCTCCCTTGTCAATTCTGTCCTGTAAAAGGATTGGCTAGAGGCTACTAGTTGATGTGACCAACTGTTAAAATTTCCTGCAGTATCTTAGGACTGAGCATGTGCAACTAACACAATGGTCAGTGACCACACTGTGCGATACTGGAACACTAGGAAATAAGACACAAACCTCATGTTAGAAAGTTACATTTCTCAACAACCATATTAAAATAAGAGGTGAGACACTGATTACTGCTTTTATATCAAGGTGATCTGCCTTCTAATTCAATTTTGTTCTGAGGCTTTAGTTGTCCTTTAAGCTTTTTCTTTGCAATAAATCTAGTAAAATCTGATTAAGCATAAAGATTTTCTTTTAATCAGATTTCCTAACATTACTTGTCTCTGTTCCCTTATTTTACAGCTGTTTCTTCATTCAGTTTAATTTCATATTCTTTATAGTGACCTTCATGTCTTTTTATTGCTGGCCTTTTCATATATATTTATCATTTTAGCAATCTGTGTGTCTCTAATGTGGAAATATAAAAACATGATGATGATTAAGGACGTTATAAAATTGATTTAGCACATTGCTCCTAAACCAGTTCAAGAAATTACCAATTGTGACAAGAATGAACTTTTCAAGTAGTTTTCCTGGAAATGGTGAACTTTGCTAATTGTAGTTTGCATAATGATTTTGGAACTTTGGTGTTGCTATCTGATCATGACCTCATTAACCTTAATTCCCTGTTCAAGGTACCTTGACATTTCATTGCCAAAATGCGCTTGCTGATAAAAGTTTAAAGATGGGTAAAAGAGAATAGGAAAGATCCAAAGAAACATTGTTAAAAACTAATGCAAAATGTCAGTATTTTTTAAAAGGGAAATTAACCTTTTTAAAAAAATTGCTAGTTATTTTTCACCTGTCTGTAGATATCGCTGGCAATTTTCATTCCGTCTGTTAAAAGATGGGTAACAGAATAGGAAAGATCCAAATAAATGTTTTTTTAAATGCTATTTATTTTCCACCTGTCTGCAGTAGAGAGGGCCGAAACTGGTTTTGTTCCGTTTTCAGATTTACGGATCTCGGGAAAATCCTGTACACAGTAAAAAGGATTTAATGCTAGGGGATGCAGCAGACAGAAGAGATCTAGGGGGATTGAGGGGGAGAAGGTCTCCCCTGCACATGTCACTGTCCTTACTGAGGTTAAGGAAGCAGCATGGACCGGATGACTCACAGACTCCTACTCTTCACTTTCTGGGACTTTAAACAGGAACTGCAGGAGAACCATTTGGAGCAGAGATGTAAAGTAAGGATTTTTTTAAACTACACAGTGGGGCCAGTATGGGATTAAATTTTAATTTTGGGGACATTCCCTTTAAGGTGTCACAATATAGGAAAGGATCGGAGCTCCTAGGCAGAACACGCTCAGGTCCGATGTACTAAAATAAACGTTTTAGTGAGGCAAATACATGTTACAGCAAGAACACGCCAATGCCGGGTGCATTTCGTGATACAAACTTCATCAGAGGCATGGCGTGGGACAAACACTGCTACTGATTTATAGGGGAAGACACACCCCCATGATAACGGTCAAAAGAGGTAAAGTGGATACAGGTGCAGTGGAGCCGTGATCACAGGTATACATAAAGATCACATAATACAAACATAATGTCAATAAATACAAACAATACAAAATAAAACAGGAAACAAAGTATAAGTAAATAAAGCAAAACAAAGAAAATAGATACAATACGGAACTATATATGCATGTAAACCAAGGATACTTTCTGAGTGACACTGCTCTGGATCGTAGTCCCTACTGCTAAGAAGGAGCAAATAGTGCAGCGATTACTACACATTTACAGGTGGCTGTGTACTTCAACCAGTTAGTACATGAGTGGGAAGTTTGAAAGGCACTAGGTGAAAGAATATCGCGTACATTTTGAGCTATTTTTGGGAACTATTTTAAAACCATTTTCTATTGCCTGTTGGACATACGTGTCACCATATAGAATAGGGATATCCCTATTTATTTAAATGTGGTAGTAATCGCTGCACTATTTGCTCCTTCTTAACAGTAGGGACTGCGATCCAGAGCAGTGTCACTCAGAAAGTATACCGTGTTAAGGAGTATATTAATTGCAACAGCGACTTTGTTATATATCTCATCACTTGTAATTATTGCAGTATACCATATGTAGGCTGTACGAGTCGCCCATTTAGACAACGATGTTGTAAACATCATAGAGCCATAAATAAGGAGGATAATAGCCATAAATAAGGAGGATAATAGCCATAAATAAGCAGGATAATAGCCCCATTGCTAGGCATTTTGCCACTTGCAATAACTGTAACTTAAAGTATGTTAGTTTTCAAGGCATACAAAGAATCCATAGGCCATACAGAGGGGGCAACAGATTGTCCCACCTGTTGAGGTTGGAAACCCAATGGATGTTCTGCATGGGGACCCGACGACCAGTCGGTTTAAATTCCGCTTGGGATGTATCATGTCTTGTAGGTTTCTGATTCCGTCTGGTGCTGTATTTTTCCTTGTACCTTTACCTGTTCCTTTCTTTTTTGCTCTTTTTTTGGCCTTTTACTAGGTTATTATGTATTAATGTAGCTTTTCCTTTTTCCTACTTAGGATCTAGCTGCTGCTATTCAGCTCCCTTTCATTTATAGTTTGTTATTTTCTTTTTGACTTGGTTTACATGCATATATAGTTCCGTATTGTATCTATTTTCTTTGTTTTGCTTTATTTACTTATACTTTGTTTCCTGTTTTATTTTGTATTGTTTGTATTTATTGACATTATGTTTGTATTATGTGATCTTTATGTATACCTGTGATCACGGCTCCACTGCACCTGTATCCACTTTACTTTACTTTACCTCTTTTGACCGTTATCATGGGGGTGTGTCTTCCCCTATAAATCAGTAGCAGTGTTTGTCCCACGCCATGCCTCTGATGAAGTGTGTATCACGAAATGCACCCGGCATTGGCGTGTTCTTGCTGTAACATGTATTTGCCTCACTAAAGCGTTTATTTTAGTACATCGGACCTGAGCGTGTTCTGCCTAGGAGCTCCGATTCTTTCCTATATTGTGCATTTCCGGGCGATTCCGGCCTAGTGAAGGGCCTGGGGCGTTGATGCACCTGGGCCACCCATGTATGCTGGTGATTAGGATCGGGGGTTGATCCACCCTGTCCTCCTACTGCCTTGTGTAGGTTTTTTACATTATACCCCTGGCATCAGTGTGTTTGAGACTGCCTTCTTTCTTATTGTTTATTCCTTTAAGGTGTCAGTAGGGTTTAGTTAGTAGTATTTACATATCATTGTTTTAAACTGGTATCAGGAGAAAACTTATATTCCAGGTTTGCAGTAATACCCCATTAAAATGTAGCACCTATCATCTTGTCATCCAAGTTAAAGGGGTGTTTTGTTCCACCTTTTTTGAGACACTAATTTCAGGGTGGTTTCTTTTGTAAATCCAGAAATGTTATGTACGTTTTCAAATCTGGTAATTGGTTTTGTGCCCCAGAATGTAGTCTGCAGTATCAATGTTCTTCAGTCCAGTATCACTGATTTTTAACATTTGGTTGAATAAAATTAGCAGAGAGTGCATCCTTAAGCTGGATTAGTAAAGGTCATATCTGACTTGTATAAGTTATTAGTTAAACCTGACAGATACATCATTTCTTCTCAGCATGATATAGTGAGAGGATGTGCTGTGCCCAGGAAAATAGCAATGATCACAAAGGATAGAATTTATTCTCACATTGCCTCCGGACTGGTACAACAAATGATATGCATTAGGTTACTTTGTGCTTTTTTAAAGGGTCAAATTTTAATTTGGATATAAGACGTTTCACTGTTTTTACCTTTTGCCTGTAAGGCACTGACATGCTGGGTGTTTAACTGCGTTTTAACAGGTTTTGACATTCATCAGATCAGTTGACATGAAATATTCAAAATTCTGTTCACCCAAAAATATTATCATTACTTTAGAACTGCACTTTTATGGAAGAACCCTTTATGTAACTTTCTTGTGAAGGTTCTCATTCATCCAGGTATATCTGTGGTATTCAGTTAGATCAATTGGTTAGATCATCCGACTGGCTGTCTCAAAACTTCATAACTGTTTGCTCATACATGTGATTACAAAACAGGGTCCAATCAGGTTAGTGGATTTTATTTTATAGTCTGAATCCTTGTTATTAATTATATTTAAACCAAAACACATTTCATCTGGGAAAGTGCAGGGAGGGTCAATCCCCATGTAAGTTGTATAACAGCCTGCAACAGGAGGAAAAAGACTTACTGTAATTCTTCACACTCACGAAATATCAACAAAAGTATATAGTTAGTATATATAGTAGTAATGGGATCAGCGCCTGACTCGGACCCGGTTCCAACACGGAACCCCTTGGTTCCGAAATCCAAACGTTCCATCCAAAACCGTTATTTTCAGTAATCATTGAAAATAACCTTGAACGTTCAATAATCCTTGAAAATATGATTGGAAACTCAAAAGTTGTTTCCGATTGTATTTTCGAGGATCACTGAACGTTCAAGTTTTTTTTTTTGATGATTACCGAAAATAACTAGGTACATTCGATAATCAATGAAAATGCAGCCTAAAGTCTCAAAATTACATTTTGTTTTGTGGGTTTTTCCCAAGATCCGTAAAGCCATCTCTAATAGTTATTATAAAATCCCTTTAATTAATTCCAATGGATAGGGGAACATATAACTGGGTAATTGGAAAACAATTCATTAAAGGGCATGTCCACCCTTTTAAAAAAAATTTGATATATTGTAGGGCTTCCTCCCCCAACCCCAACTGCATTATTATTATCTGCAGAAACTCCCCCGATCATTACTTACCTTCCCTCTATCCTCCGCCGCACTGTCCCGGCCCTCTGCTTGCATGAAACTGCAGTCAGGGGGCTGGACCGGCAGCCGCGTCTGTGATTGGCTGAGAGGCAGCAAATCACGGATGCGGCTGCCGGTAGTTCAGAACGGTGCCGGTAGTTCAGAACGGTGGAGGAAAGAGGTAAAGATCGGGGGAGTTTCTGGAGATAATAATAATGCGGTTGGGGCTGGGGGAGGAAGCCCTACAATATGACAAATGGGTTTTGTGCTAAGGGGAGGGAGACCAAAACAGGTGGGAGAGGGAGAAAGAGGGAGGGAGAGGGGGGGGAGTGCTGCAGTGTGCATGACAAAATTGAGCCCGGACAGGAGGCAGAGTCCTATATGGACAGTTTTTTGGACTTTGGGGGAACATTGCAGGGCAGCCATTTGGATCTGGGATGTAAGGTAAGGATTTTATTACACTACACAGTGGGGCCAGTAGTGGGTTAAGTTGTAGTTTTGGGGGTGGACATGCCCTTTAAAACATCCTAAAATCAAATAATTACATAAACCCCCCAATTCATCAATATATATTCAATCAATAGAGATGTGAATTCATTAGGCTAATAGACAAACTACCTAATAATAAATAGCAGCTAATGGTAAAGTGCATAGTGCATATAATAAATAGTATGCAACTTAGCTGTCTAAGAGTCTGTCAGCTAATCGTCACCCCATGGAACAGTCAGAAGGTCAGTGCCTGCTTGGTGTGTGCGAATAGTAGCACGCTTAAAGCTGCACCAAACATAGGGCTTTACTATGTGTTAGTAAAGAGGTGTCTAGACAAATAGTGTGAAGAGAGGAGACCAGGAACTGACGTGTTTCGTACCTCACAGACCTCTAACAGCCTGACTGTTAGTGCACATTGACCCTTTACTGTTTGGCTGTCATAGGCTAACAGTTATTATTAGGCAAGCGCGCGCGTAACCAGCTCTCACCTGGAGCAAAGGGGAAGGGACTTCGGGCAAGGAATCATGGTTCTTGTAAGTTCTTGTAAAGCTGGCCATACATATGCGATTCCGCAGCATGTGTGCCAACAGATTACATTGGTATCTGCCGGCACTTATGCTGTGGGAACAGCACACACAGACCCGACCGAACCCTATACGAGGTATGGGGATTGGTCGGCCATTCGGCCATACACTGCACAATCAGATCGCCTCCCTCTACTTAAAGTAAAGGGAGCCGATAACGACCGTCGAAAATTGACCATCATTCCCGAACGATCAGACTACGGTCATTCGTTGGCACTCCTATCGGTCGGAAACAGCCCCTACACACTTTACCATTATCGTTCGTATGTATGGCCACCTTTACTCAGCATGGGTGTGCTGGAGGAAGGTAAAGTTACAACACAAGTGGGGCTATGGGGGTTGATACTTCAAAATATGTAAAGTTATTAGTTTCCCTTGAAGGGGATCGACCATTTCCACCACGCTCCATTTTAACTGGGAAATATTTCGCTTCATTGTCTTGACACTGGTATCATATTTTCCTATTTTGTCCATAATATGACCCCAGGTCTGCTTGTCAGTATAATTTCTTTATTTATTTTATAAATAAATGGTGTCAATTTTATCTGCAGTTTAGTTTTTTTTCTTCTTTTAAATCCTAAATTCCTCTAACATGTATTTTATTCTTTAATTCAATCTCTGAATATTTTAATTATCTTCCTATGAAGATTTCTATGTAGATTAGAGATGTGAGAAATCCGGACTTTTCGGTCTGTGTAGTTGATTTAAATGGGTTACGTTCCGATGCCAGAAATAGCCGCACAGTCTGTATGAGGGGGAAATTGCTGGTTTGCTGAATTAGATGAAGAACTGCCTTAGGATAACAATAAACCAACCAATAGCATTTTATTATTTTAATTGCCAATTAACTGCACACATACTTTACATGGCTCTGCAGCTAAAGATTAGCTACAAAGCTATTTATGTTAAGCAAGTGATTTCCATGTTTTTTCCTGGTAACAGTAAACTAAAGAGAACTGGGAGAAATAATGATAAAGTAACTGTAAATAAGCAGTATGGACCCACAGTTCTATTAATTGGCTATCACTAAAGTTATTATTGCTCACTACGCCATGACAAACACATTGGGGCATATTTATAAAGGTTCGTTAACTTTTCGCGGCCGTTTTCGCGGACATTAACGCATAAATGCGTTTACCGCGATTTATAAAAGTCCGAAAACGGCCGCGAAAAGTTAACAAAGCGTTAACCTTTCGCGGCGATACTTACCTGTTACCGCCGCTTCTATTTATAAAGCGGCGGTACTGGTTTCGCTCGGCTAGTATCGGCTGTTTTACTTCGCCACCTTGAAGGTGGCGAAGTCAGCCGATACTAACCTCCGCGGCGGGGATGGGCAGGCAACCCGCGGCGGGTGGTCGCACCCGCCCGGGAGACACGCCCACCCGCCCACACACCCGCGGCGGCAGCGGCGACCACCCGCCGCCGCTTCCCAGCAGCCCCTCCCAACCCGTTCCCGTTCGCGGCAATCTGGAACGGGAGGCTAGGGGGGCTGCCGGGAAGGGGCCGCAGCAGGTGGTGCGACCACCCGCCGCGCACCCCCTCCCCGGCAACCCCTCCAAGCCCCCCGCCCCGGCCGCTCCCGGGGAGGGGACGGAGGGAGCCGTGGGGGGTGGAGGCTCCCTCCAGCGGGGCCCTGAGAAGGGCCTTTTGGGGCTTAGGGGGTCCGCAGCTCGAACCGGGACCCCCCCTCCCCGGCCCTTGTAAGGGCCTTTGCGGCACTTACAAGTGCCCTTGCGGCTCTGACAAGAGCCTTTTGGGGCTTAAGGGGTCCCGCAGCTCGAACCGTCACCCCCCTCCCCGGCCCTATCAGGGCCTTTGCGGCACTTACAAGTGCCCTGCGGCTCTAACAAGAGCCCTTTGGGGCTTAGGGGTCCCGCAGCTCGAAACAGGACCCCCTCCAGGCCCTTGTAAGGGCCCTTGCGGCACTGACAAGTGCCCTTGCGGCACTGATAAGTGCCTTTGGCGGGGGTCCCGCAGCTCGAACCGGGACCCCCAGTGCGGCTCTTAAAAGAGCCTTGGGCGACGTCTTCGGGCTGGGACACCAACCCCACTCAGGTGCCGATGCCAGGCGACTCACTGCGGCCGACAGTGAGCCCGTGGCACCGCGGCCTCAGCGGAGCCGATGTTGCCAGCCGCTCTTTTTCTTTCTTCAGCCATCTACTCGATGGCATCTGAGTTCTCGGCGGAAAGCTCCTCTTTATATGGTTTGCAGAAATCCATAATCCGTTTCTGATTGGTCAATTTTAATACTTGCTTTACATTAACCAATCAGATTTCAGAACTTTCCAGAAATCTGATTGGTTAATGTAAAGCAAGTATTAAAAAATGACCAATCAGAAACGGATATGGATTTCTGCAAACCTATATAAAGAGGAGCTTTCCGCCGCGGAACTCAGATGCCATCGCAGTAGTGGGTGAAGAAAGAAGAAAGAAGTGGCTGGCAACATCGGCTCCGCTGAGGCCGGCGGTGCCAGCGGTCATGGCGGCCGCAGTGAGTCTGCCTGGCATCGGCGACCTGAGTGGGGTTGGTGTCGCCAGCCCGAAGACGTCGCGTCGGATCAAGACGCCGGGAACATCGGCCTCGTTGAGGTCGCCGGCGCCCACCGGGGGTACCCTGGCGGCCGCAGGGGTACCTCTCGGGGTGGCGGCCTCGGCGGAGCTGGTGTCGCCGGGACTGGAAGAAAGGAGACGTCGCCCAAGGGCTCTTTTAAAGGCCGCACTGGGGGTCCCGGTTTCAGCTGCGGGACCCCCACCAAAGGCACTTGTCAGTGCCGCAAGGGCCCTTACAAGGGCCGGGGAGGGGGGGTCGGCTCGAGCTGCGGGACCCCTAAGCCCAAAAGGCCCTTCTCAGGGCCCCGCGGAGGGAGCCTCCACCCCCCCCGACGGCTCCCTCCGTCCCTCCCCGGGAGCGGCCGGGGCGGGGGGCTGGAGGGGTTGCCAGGGAGGGGGTGCGTGGCGGGTGGTCGGACCACCTGCTGCGGCCCCTTCCCGGCAGCCCTTCCTAGCCTCCCGTTCCGAGATTGCCGCGAACGGGGAACAGGTTGGGAGGGGCTGCTGGGAAGCGGCGGCGGCGGCGGGTGGTCGCCGCTGCCGCCGCGGGGTGTGTGGGCGGGGTTGGTGTATGCCCCGCCCCCTTAGGACCGGCGTCGGGAAGGGATTTTAAGTCCCTTCGCGGCGATACTATACAGTATCGCAGCGAAGGGACTTAAAATTACCGCAGCACATCGCAGCCGCGATAGGTATCGCGGGAATAGCGCTCGCCGTTATAAATACGGCGATAGCGCTATTTTCGCGGCCGCGATGTGCGGCGGTAATTTTTTTGCGCTAACATCGTTTCTTTATAAATATGCCCCATTGTCTTATACTGGTTTCCCAACAATAATTGTATACAATGACACAATAATGTAATGGTATGAAAAAGAGAATCTATTACAATACAGTACGTCAAAATGTTGACATTGGCTGAGACAAAACTAGTTTTTTGATGAAACATCTTTACACAAGAGATTATCAAAGGGTTTCCCAAAGGGTGTGCACATTGGTGGGACTTCAGAGAGCCAGAGTTGTGCCTAAGAATTTTGGTAGTGGAAATATTTTCACCAACATGTCTGATAGTTTTGTAATTTTTTTACTCTAGAAATATATATTGTGAAAAGTTTTAACACATTCACTGTAGTGTAAATTTACACTACTTTGATTTGAATACACCATACACTGTAAAGCGCATAAAATATGGGCAATTAGGTAAGTCCAACATCAAAGGGTGTCTCCACTCACAATAGTGCCTTAGTTTTTTCAGTTTAATTAAAGAATGGGAGGTAATGGAGCTGTCTTACCTGCCGTTCTTAAAATTGAAGATCAGGAGCTGGCAGGGATGTTAGAGAATTTACACGCGATCATGCTCCAACGGAGTTTGCTCTGTACACGTATACACATAATATATATGCATACAGTGCAAGCTCTGTCAGGACCTATCAGAAGAATTCAATTGAGGGAAAAGGTGGCCATACATTAGGATGATTTTACTTACCCCTCCGAGTGATCCCACAATATTAGACTGATCCTGCCGGAACCACATTTCCTGTTCTTCTTTGCAACCGACATCCGATCGCATGTCGGTCACAAAGAAGAACGGGAAAGGCAATTCCGTCAGGATCAGTCTAATGTTGTGGGATCTGTCAGTCAGGTAAGTAAAATTGCCATAATATATGGCCACCTTAACTATTCTAGCTTCCCTGCCTGTTCCTGATCATTTAATTGAAGAATCGGAGGTAAGACATAGCTCATTTACCTCCCGTTCTTCAAATAAACTGAAAAAAACAATGATTCTGAGTGCAGATACCCTTTAAGAACACAGCATGCTTCGAGAATAATTAACTTTGCAAAATGTGCTTCGATCTAAAAAGGTTTGAGAACCACTGGATTAGTTCACTCTCCATGCACAATAGCTTTTTTATAATGTAGAATAACCAGTCATCAGCTTACTTCAGATAGGAAATGGTGTAAGCAGCTTAAACAGGTAACGAGGAAGTAACAAAGGAATCACAGTTTAACTGCAGAGCATTTGTAAGTCAAAACAGAGCAAGCAATGTAATAAGATTTAGCACGGAAATACGACAGACGCCCTGTTCTTAAACACACACCAAATATAAGTTCCTGGAAAATATAAAGCGCTCTCCGTTTACTTGATTTATCCTATTGAAAGAGATAGTGGCTCTTGGCCAATTGCCCTGTATTTATTTAAATGCTTTCTTTTTTTTTACTTCTTTAAAAATAATCCATAACTTCATTATTTAAAAGGATTCAGTTTTCTATGAAAATCAACAAATAACAAACAATAACAAAGTCATTTAAGTTCGTTGCTGTAGATAAGTTACTTGTATTTCTCCTGTGAAAGAGAACACAGTCTTCCTTAAAAAGCTAAATACAGATAATTAAAGGATTAACAAATGATCATAGGTTTATTTTAAACTTTTAATGGAATGGAATAAGTAGAGGCAGCGTAAATTTGGTCTTGCTTCTTCCTCCTGCTCATCATTTATTTCCATACAGAAAGGAATTAATCAACCTTCACTGAAACAGTTAGAAAGGTCAATTCACCATAGCAACTATTGCCGAGGGGGGACACAGTTATTCTTCCCTAGCAACCAGTTAAGCATTAATTGTGGAATATTTTTTGTTATTGCAACAATATTTAGTAGATAATTTTAAATTAATTTGTTACTATATTATGGAAAATTACCAAAATAATTATATCAAAAGGTATCTCCACTCACAAGTGCCTTGGATTTTTTCAGTTTAATTGAAGAATGGGAGGTAAGTGAGCTATGTCTTACTTTCCTGTCTTCATTTAATTACGGAGGCAGCTGTAATAAATATGGCCGGGTTACTCACAAGTACTCTTTCAGGAGGAGACCCACATCTGTAGTTTTGGATACTAGAGCTGATGAGGCTGATGGGAATTGTATGCAGGATACTGAGACACCACCGGAAACCGGATACCAAGGAGAAGGTGCTGCTGGGAGCTGGGATGCAGAAACAGGTAATGTAGTCTCTGGAGCTGGCGAGGTAAGTATAGACTCAGGAACAGGCAAGGTAAGTATAGTCTCTGGATCTGATAAAGTAAGTATTCCTCTGGAACTGGCAAGGTAAGTATTCCTCTGGAACTGGCAAGGTAAGTATTCCTCTGGAACTGGCAAGGTAAGTATTCCTCTGGAATAGGCAAGGTAAGTATTCCTCTGGAATAGGCAAGGTAAGTATTCCTCTGGAACTGGCAAGGTAAGTATTCCTCTGGAACTGGCAAGGTAGTCCCTGGAACCAGGAGAGGTAAGTTCCTAAGGAGCCAGGGGTAGCAAACGCTACGATCGGGCGCCGGGTCCAGGAGGACGCCGGCATTTAAACCTCCTTAAAATAGTTGTGCTATCTCCACTGAAGATGATAGCTTGGGAAGTGGAACGAAATGGGCCATTTTTCTGAAGCAGTCTACCATGACCCAAATAACACTATTCTTCTGGAAGGAGGAAGTTCAACAATAAAGTCCATAGATAAATGGGTCCAAGGTCAGGATGAAATGGGTAGGGGTTGCAAAAGACCACAAGGTACAGTTCTAGAAGACTTTGGGGCACATTTCTAAAAAAGCGAAATTATCGCAAAAAAATTACCGCCGAAAATAGCGCTATCGCCGTATTTATAACGCTAAGCCGCCGCTTCCCAGCAGCCCCTCCCAACCCCTTCCCCGCTCATGGCAATCTCGGAACAGGAGGCTAGGAGGGGCTGCGGGAAGGGGCCGCAGCAGGTGGTCGCGACCACCCTCGTGCACCCCTCCCCAGCAACCCCTCCAAGCCCCGGCCACTCCCGGGGAGGGGAAGGAGGGATCCGCTGGGAGGGGTGGAGGCACCCTCCAGCGGGCCCTGAGAAGGGCCTTTTGGGGCTTAAGGGGTCCCTCAGTGCAAACCGGGACCCCCCTCCCCGCCCTTGTAAGGGCCCTTGCAGCACTGACAAGTGCCTTTGGCAGGGTCACCCCCAGTGTGCAGCTTAAAAGAGCCCTTGGGCGGCGTCTTCTTTTCTTCAGTGCCGGCGACACCAGCTCCGCTGAGGCCGCCGGCCCCCGAGAGGTACCCCTGCGGCGCCAGGGGTACCCGCGGCGGGTCGCCGCACCTCAACGAGGCCGATGTGCCAGGCTTGATCCGATGCGACTCATCGTGCAGCAACACCAACCCCCATCAGGTCGCGATGCCAGGCAGAGTTTACCAGCAGATGCACCTCTTTTATAGGTTTCAGAAAACCCTAATCCATTTCTGATTGGTAATTTAATGCTTGGTTTGCATGCTTTACATTAACCAATCAGATTCTAGAAAGTTCTGAAATCTGATTGGTTAATGTAAAGCATGTAAACCAAGCATTAAAAAACTGACCATCAGAAATGGATTAGGGTTTTCTGCAAACCTATATAAAGAGGTGCACTTCGCTGCAGAACTCAGATGCCATCGCAGTAGATGGCTGAAGTTAGAAGAAAGAAGCGGCTGGCAACATCGGCTCTGCTGAGGCCGGCGGTGCCAGCGGGCTCACTGGCGGCCGCAGTGAGTCTGCCTGGCATCAGCGACCGGAGTGGGGTTGGTGTCACCAGTCCGAAGAGTCGTGTCGGATCAAGACGCCGGCAACATCGGCCTCGCCGGCCTCGTTGAGGCCGCCGGCCACCGGGGGTCCCTGGGTGGCCGCAGGGGTACCTCTCGGGGGTCGGTGTCCTCAGCAGAGCTGGTGTCGCCGGGACTGGAAGAAAGAAGACGCCGCCCAAGGGCTCTTTTGACCGCACACTGGGGGTGGCCCCGCAAAGGCACTTGTCAGTGCCGCAAGGGCCCTTCAAAGGGCCGGGGAGGGGGGCCTGGTTCGCGCTGTGGGACCCCTTAAGTGACTGGCAGGAAGAGTTTGAGTGGTTCACATCTAGTAGGAGACGAGATTACCTCGAAGGAGCTCCTCCTTAGCTTCTAGGTCCTGGAGTTTCCCGACTTAAAGGGAAATTTTTGACAAAGTGCCCTTGTCCGGCACAATAAAGGCAAAGTCCATTTTTACGTCTACGAAGTTTTCCTTCGGGGGAAAGATGGGTGCAACCAATCTGCATAGCTCATCTGCAGAAGACACCTAGGGTGGAGAGGATCGGACAGGATGAGAGAGGGTTTTAGACAAGTTGTAGCGAGCCTGTCGCTCCTGGAAACGGGTATCAGGGTGATCAGCTCTTTCAATAGGACAGGCAATTCTCTAGAAACTAGGTCATCCTTAAGGCGGTTTGAAAGTCCCTGCATAAAGGCTGCAGTAAGTGCTTCGTTATCCCAGGACGTCTCCACGGCAAGTGTACGAAATTCTATGGCATACTGTCCCACTGAACGAGAGCCTTGACGGAGTTGCATCAAGCAGGATGAAGCAGCTAAAGATCTTCCTAGAGCGTCAAAAACTTTGCGGAACATGTCCAAGAAGGCTGTAATATTATTGACTATGGGATTGGCTTTCTCCCATAAGGGGGAGGCCCAAGCCAAGGGGTTACCTTCAGGCAAGGCGATGATATAGCCAACCTTGGCCTGGTCAGAAACAAAATGAGATGGCTGAAGTTCGAATTAAATCTGGTACTGGTTTAAGAATCCTCTGTAGGCTTGGGCATTACCCTCAAAATGGGAAAGTGAAGTTATACAGGGTTCTCTATGATGCGCAGGGTCAGTAGGACCAGTTGGCACCGGAGCTGGCGTAGAAGCGGAAGCCGGGGGAAGTCGGACAGCAAGAAAATCCATGCATTGAGCCAACTGCCTGTGATGATGTTTAAATACATCCATGTGTTTAGACAATGCCTGGAGTGTCTTGCCTAAATCCGCCATGGCCTCCTCAGGCGTTTCCATGGCCCGATCGTACTGTAATAAATACGGACGGACGTACTCACAAGTACGCTTTCAGGAGGAGACCAGTGTCTGTAGGTTTGGATATTGGAGCTGATCAGGCTGATGGGAATTGTATGCAGGATACTGAGAAGCAGGTAATGTAGTCGCTGGAGATGGCGAGGTAAGTATAGACTTAGGAACAGGCAAGGTAAGTATAGTCTCTGAAACTGGTAAGGTAAGTGTAGTCTCTGGATCTGGAAAGGTAAGTATGACTCTGGAACTGGCAAGGTAAGTATTCCACTGGAATTGGCAAGGTAAGTATTACTCTGGAACTGGCAAGGTAAGTATTCCTCTGGAATAGGCAAGGTAAGTATTCCTCTTCCATGCCTCCGTGAAACTGCTGTGTCCGTGCCTCCATGTAACTTCTGTGTCCATGCCTCCGTGTAACTGCTCTGTCCGTGCCTTTGTATAAGTGCTGTGTCTGTGCGTCCGTGTAACTGCTGTGTCTGCTCCTTCATTGTAACTACTGTGTCCATGCCTCCATGTTACTGTGTAATTAGGTGATCCATTTAGACAATCATTGCCCTCTCTGGATAAATTGTTGTTTGGGTAAGAATTTAGCGTAAGATAAAGTATTTAACTTGATAGAGTTAACTAAAAAGGTTCTCAAATAAAAAATATGCAGAAAGGAAGAAAAAAAATTGTATTTAGCTGCGCAGCCAGAGAAACAAGGAAGGTACATGGCAATATAAAGTGATCAGATTTAATTGGAGAGGGAGACACTAGAATAAGTAAATTGTAGTGCAATGACAGAGCTCTATAAAAATAGAAAACTAGGTTGTTAAAAAGCGAATGGAATTATAAAGCATATGTGACCTTTGCAATGTAAGGAACACGTTAAGCTAATTAAATGTGACAAAGGAAACGAAAGGTTATTAGGTTTCCAGAAGTGAGAAAAATGTGCAAAAGTAGTTTTTTTTCTCTTTAACACCCTTGGTGAGTAATGCTCACAGGCGTCTGTGCTGTAACAGAAAATATGTGACTTTCTACAGTTCTAAGTTATATATATATGCACAATAATCCAGAATCCAGCATATTAATGGCTTGAGTACAGCTATTAACTATGTAAATATGCATTCTCTTTTTCCTTATCCAGTGTTGGGTTATTATAGGGTTATTATTATCTCCCTGCCATCATGTGACCCACACACACACATAATTTTATTACAGAAAATATTAAAGGACATATAAAGGTTTTTAATCAGTTAAAAATAATTTGCAGAAAGTGCTGTTATTATTAGTACTTTTTCTATTTATGTTAGTTCATTATACAAGGGGGGTTTTGGCAGACTCTATATTGTTACATTGGGGAAATTACTTAAAGTTTAAAGGTCCTCTATACAGAAAAAAAAGTTATTTTAAATTGCCCATTACTTGAAACTATAATTCTTTCCAACCACCACTGTAGCGTCTTTTGTTGATCTGCTCCCTATTTATTTAGATATCCAATCTAAAACATCTTAAATTTCAGCTGTCAGTCAAGTGCCTTGCTCTGATAAACTATTCTTCTGTGAGCAGTTTTGCTGTAGCTGAAATGGTGACACTTGGAATGCTGTATGCTGTGTGCAGATTTAACATTTGGTTTGTGGGGAAAAAAGAGCTTCTCCTGAGCATGCAGCAACACACACACCTCAGATAAAGTGCTATTTACATGTATTTATGGATTAAAGGGCATGTCCCCCTTCTAAATTTTTTTTGAAATAATATTCTCCCTGTCCCCCCAGCCCCAACTGCTATAGTGTTAAGTTCAGAAAGTGCCCCAAATATTACTTACCTTCCCTCTTTCCTCCGCCGCACTGCCAGGCCCTCTGCTTGCGAGAAAATGCAAGCAGAGGGGTGGGACCTGCAGTCGCATCTGTGATTGGCTGAGCGGCAGCCAATCACGGACGTGGCTGCCGGGAGTTCAGTGCGGCAGAGAAAAGAGGGAAGGTAAGTAATGTTTGGGGCACTTTCTGAACTTAACACTATAGCGGTTGGGGCTGGGGGGACAGGGAGAATATTATGTATAAATGATTTTACGCTAGGGGGAGGGAATCCTAATCGGGAGGGAGAGGGAGGGGAAGGGAGGTGGAGAAGGGCTGCAGTGCACATGCCAAACTTCTCCCGGAGGGGAGACAGGAGGCAGAGTCCTATATGGACTCTGCAGTACTCCTGGTGGGCGTTTTTTTGGACTTTTGGGGGGGATAGCAGAAGAACACTAATTTTTTTTAACTTTTAGGGTATAGGTCTCCCTCCCCCAGCCCCAACCGCAATATTATTATGTCCAGAAACTCCCCCGATCGTTACTTACCTTACCTCTTTCCTCCAGCGTACTGTCCCAGCCCTCTGCTTGCATGAAACTGCAAGCAGGGAGCAGGACCAGCAGCTGCGTCTGTGATTGGCTGAGAGGCAGCCATTCACGGATGTGGCTACCGGCAGTTCAGAACGCGAGAGGCAAGATAAGTAATGATCGGGGGAGTTTCTGGACATGTTAGTATAGTGGTTGTGGCCCTTTAAAAGATGGGCGACTAGTTCTAATCCGTTAATTAGCTCCCCATGATCTCAATAATTCCAGGGTGAATTCAAACTGTTATGGTCTTTCTTCATGTAACATAAACTGCATAAACTACTATCTAAACACTATGTGAAATAGGATCTGAAAACAGGTAAGAGGGCCTGCGATCCCCCCGAAAAGATCTGTGAACAGCTGTTATAAAGTTTAAGTTTGGTTCTGGTCTTTTAAACAGCTGATCTCACACAACTTTACATCATACGTGCGATCAGCTGTTTAAAAACAGTTGATCGTGGATCTTCCCAGGAGGGGTGTGTGTGGCAGGGGCCTAGCCTCCAATCTTGCGGAGGGGGCAGGCCCCTGCAGTTACGCCCCTGTCTGTTTATCTTCCAGCTACTTGCAAACTCTAATTAATCATCCAGCTATTATCATATATTTAGATGGATTTGTTAGGTTATAATTCAGTAACCAATACTTAAAATTTATTCTCTAACAGTAAAACTGAATAACATTCGGATTATTATGACTTTTTCCTGTCATATTGAATTAAAACCATTTCACAATTAAAAAACGTATGTGACTGTGATGACAATAACATGACAGATTGCTTCACATGATTGCACTTTACTCATTTAAATCATTTAATTAAAAGGGAAAATTATATGCAACTTTTTAATTGCAATCTCAATAGAGTCTTAAGTTTTTTTTTCACTAGTCTTTTTAAATCTTGGTGATTTCTGGTATTTGAATGTTTCCATATTATTACTTACAATAGGAAAGTTTACACCTTGTGGCATATTTACAGATGGATAACATCGTCGCACATCTCCGCAAAACGATCGTTATTTTCGCCATATTTATAAAGCTGATTATTTTCGTGGCGAAATGTATCACCACGGCAATGTGTGCTGATAGTGTTTTCTCTTATCGCCACAATAATGTACTTAATGTGGCAATGTCGCCTGCGAAAAGTATAGTATTGTGGAGAAAAGAGGAAATAATGCGTGGCGCGGTTAGCGATTCTCAACACCGTTGGGGGTGGTGGCGGGGCCGGTGATAATGGCAACGACAGCTCGTGGGGGGGGGTATGGCAAAGGAAACGTACAGGGCAGTATCTTGTTCATTTTAAGCATTCTTAGGTAAAATATTTACACTTGACCCTCGTCAAGAACTATCCTTGCAAACCTAGAACTGAGGGTCAGGTGGCCCCTTTCTTGTTGAGGTTTGGAAACTGTAAAAAAACCATACCTATCCAACCAATCCTGTAATGCTCTTTGGGATGGGGCAGCCAGCCAATCGGCTAATGGTAAGTAATGGTAACATTAATATGGTGGTTGGGGGTGGGCTTGGGTACCCTAAACTACAGAAAAGGGGTTTAAAAGAATAGTTCACTCCCAAAGTAAACTATTACTATTACACAGGTAAGGAAAGGATTACACTACACAGTGGGGCCTGTAGTGTGTTAAATTTGAATTTTGGGGGTGGACATGACCTTTAACATTTATTAGGCAAAATTAGAGATGGCTGAACTATATAAAGTTTGGTTCGTTTTCAAACTTTCGAACTTCAGTAAAAGTTCGAAAGTTTGAATTCTGACCCATTAAAGTCGAAAAAGTCTGAGTGGTTTACCGCTAAACTAACAATGGTAACTTACTGTAAATGGCTGTGGCACCTGGGAAATGGTTGGTGAACATGTTACTATCACCAAAACTTTTTAAAACACTTCTTAAACACGAGCGGGCCAATTCAAGGGTTACTGAACAATACTTTCGAGGGTTAGCAAAAATAGAATCATAATATCGAGGGTTACCGAAATCGAACGATACTTTCAAGGGTTAGCGAACCATACATTTTAGGGTTAGCGAAAACGATCCATACATTCAAGGGTTACCGAAAAGGAATGATATTTTCGAGGGTTACCTAAAATTAAAGGCTACATTTGAGGGTTAGCTAACGATACATTCTAGGGTTAGCAAAAACATTCTGTACATTCGAGGGTTACCGAAATGTGTTTTTTCCACAGCTGGTGTTGAATATTTGGACAAAAACATTAACATTTCGATGCAAAGTTTTTCAAAAGTTGCTATATTGCTGCTATCAGAAATGCTGTTCTGCACAATCTAGCTGTTAATGTTTGGCCGTGCCTGTACATTTACATCAAACGTTTGTTAATTAACTACCGTGATGCTATTCTGGGGATCGTAAATTTACAATCAAATTATCGTAGATTGATGATCGTCATCGTTAATTAACGATAACAATCGTAAATTAATGATCGCTAAACCAATCGGAAAGTAAAGATTGTTTTAATGATCGTTAAAGGCGCGGTGACGCTAAAAAGGAAATAGAGCCCAAAGTTCTTTGTATAACCCAGTGGTTCTCAAAATACTTCAGCGCACTTGGCAAAGTACATTTTTCTCGAGGCACACCTGTGTTCTTAATGTTGTATAATTACCAATATTTTATGCACTTTATAGTGTATGTTGTATTCAAATGAATGTAGTATAATGGTTCACTACATTGAATGTGTTGAAATGTTATCATTATATATACTTTTTGTGTACAAAATAAAATGTTATACTGGTGAAAATATTTTCAATACCAAAATTCTGAGGCCCACCTCTGGTTCTGTGAAGTCACAGCAGTGTGCCCCGACATGCCCTTTGAGAAACCCTGGTATAACCCTCCAGATTTCTTTTAGCCAAGTGCTAAGATTTTGTTTGATTCCAGTGACTCCAAAGGAAAACCTTGGATTCTGTATCATTTCAGTGCTTAACAATAGATGATAAATGTGTCCAAAATGTAATTAAAATGTTCCAAATGCCTTTCACTGTTATGATACAGTGATTTGTTCAGTTCCATGTTTTCGCAATACATTTCCACTCTATTCCTGTGTGTGGCTCTCTCTTTGCTCTCCCCATTGGCCGTCCTTTCACGGTGTTTAAATTGTTCTGGCAGTCCATATCTTCTATAGCTCTTTTTAATTTTCCAAGCTGATACAAATCACAAGAAAAGCTGTCACAATGTATTCACAGGAACCGAGAAATTTGGCCTTAAAGCCCGAATAAAGGAAACTCAGTACACACGACAATTACACATACTGGCTTTGTGCAGCGCATAATGAAGATATCTGTATTCTGTCCAAAAGCCGTTCTCCATTTCCTTAAAAATAATTCAATGATATATTATAAGGGTAATATTTAATCACTGTGTGCCATATTTCTAAAGGCTCGCTATTCTAAATATCTAAAGGAATAGTTTATTGTGCGGGCTTCAAATGTTACTGCTAAAAAATCCTACGTGCTATTAGTCAGTTATCAACAGTCGCCGTTTAAAACAATAATTAGCAGCGTCTAAAGTGGCAGCTGAACAGATAAATGTTATCTCAGTGGCGGTGTTCTGTAATCAGATAAGTCCATTTAAAATTGTTTATATTGTAGAGATCAATTGCAGAGAAATTAATGAATTAATAATTAATAAACAAAAACGGGGTTTGTGGGGATGAACCTGCCTGGGTTGGGTTGGACTGCAGCGAACTGGGGTTTATTTTGTGGGTTGAGGGGCCCCCATCTATAATCTTGCTATGGGGCCCTGTGATTTCTAGCTACGCCACTGTTCATTAGAGATGTCTGAACTTCGCAAAATCCGGTCCGCTCGAGGATTCGCGAATTTTAGAAAAAATTTGAAAATCCGCAAGCGGACCCATTAAAACCTATTAAAATGAAAGTTCAGCAAAATCCATTCTTCGAAAATACGGGGATTTTTCGAAAATACGGACCGAAAATGTGGCTTTCTCCGTCCAAAAATGTGAAAAATCCATGAAATTTTGAATTTACGAGGATTTCTCGTATTTTCCCGTATTTTTTAAAATACGAGAAATCCTCGTAATTTCAAAAATCTTCGAAAACGCGGTTCGGAAAAGTTCGGAAGGCGGAGAACCGGAAAATCGCGAATGAGGTAAATCCGCCGCGGACCAGGGTTCGGATCTGCAAACTGGGCCCTCACTACTATTCATTAAGCAAATATACTCTAGTTATTGTGATATCTTTTATATTAGATTTATTGCAGGTCCATAAAATCTAGATAACAAAGCAATGTCTACAAAGCCCTTCTTACCCGGGTACTGCAGCCGCATTGGTATCTTATTCCTCAGAAGGTTCTTAACAGAAGAAGACTTCTACATAATAAATTAACTAACCAAACTCTGTTATTAAATACATTGCGCCACTGTCTTTTGCCAGACATCACAATGAAGGAGATAAACCTATTCAACATGGGTTAGCGCGTGTTTAACCCCTTATTTGGGTTATTGAGGCCTAATGATTAATGAATGTGTTTATTTTAACAGGTCATGCATTTTTTAATTGAAAGGGACACTAAAGTGAATTTATTGAAAAGCTGGTAGGAGGACCTATTATTTACAAGAAGGTAGGATAGTTTACTTCTATGGCTCTGCAACAGAACTAACCCGACACAGCGAGCTTCATTCTCGCTTCTTCTAAACAACTGGGAGCTATTCTATAGCGTACAAGGGGAAGGAGGGGTGTGTGTGTTATAATAAGCTATCCTACCTCCCTGTAAATTAAAGGTCCTCCTACAGACTATTTATGTCTTTATACATGCTATTTAATAGAAATTCACTTTAGTGCCCCTTTAAACTAAAAAAGAAATGCGAGCGTGCAATCTCTGTTTTATGGTGCAGACATAGTAGCAGAATGGAATAAATCTTTCCTATTTCCTCTGGATTTCTGGAAAGGATGGCGTATCGGCCCATAGTGAGCATTCAAGCTCATGTTAAGCTGTTAGAAGGCACTAGATGTGTTTTAAAGGAACATTTATCATGACTGTGCTGTGGCGAGACTAAAATTAGAAAGTACCTGGTGAAGCCCATTTGAAAGCATTAACTTCTAATGGATTTCCATTCACATCAAACCGGGAAAACAAGCATCCTATGTGTGATTTCTTGATTATACCGTTGCTTTCAGCTGAGAAAACACATTTTTTCCTTTGCAGCCTTCAACATCTTTGCAGCCACTCAGCTAAAACCTGCTAAACTGATTTCCGATAGTATTCAAAATTACTTAAAGGGGAACTAAAGTGGAGCAATCCTGTGCAATTCTGTGGGATAAGGTTTATGGCGTTCCCTGATGTCTGCACCCTCCTTCCTAGTGAGTAATAAATGTTTTTGTACTCGTTTACATACAGGTCGATAGTTACTTGACAGGTCTTGCTGTACGGGTGAGGGAGGCTAGAAGAGGCAGATATCCCCAAGAGCCTCCCTGTAAAAGCTGGAAACCTAAATAATTCAAGAGCTTATTACCCCACAATGCTGCTAATTTCTAAGAAGAAAAATACAATATGTTACTTTGGAATTATAATGTTGCAGTATACAATTCTTGCAAAAAACAGGATTTAACATGATGTAACCCCAGTGAGGTAATTAAAGGGCATCTACAACCTCACTCAAAAATATAAAAGTAAAAAGACCCCAAACCTAGACCTTGCTCGATTTAAATGTGCAAATTCGCATTCTAAATATCCTTACAGCCTTCATTCCTTAAACGTTCTTCTGCTGCTTCTACCAATTGCAGAAGCAGCAGAAGGGGCCAGTCTGGCAGCCGCTCATTTATTGGCTGAGTCTTTATGCATGATTCACACATTATTTAAGTTTAGTGCACTGAACAGCAGCAGGAGGAAGGGGAGGGGGAAACTCCAATGCGAATGCCAGAAACCTCTAGGAGGAATAGTTAGAGGAAGAAACCGATTAGACCAGGGAAAGGCTCCTACTCTTCAGTTATTCTCTTTATTTTATTCAAACAAATCCTGAAGTTTTTATGGTCATCTTAATGTGCACTTTAGTCTTTTTTTTATAACCTCTTTGATTTTCTCTAAAAGTTAACTTGCAATGAACAACATACTGTATATATGATGTCTATAGTTATTATCCTCTACCGGGTTCTATTATTTAAAAGATCCAGGGTTGCTTTATATAATTTTCAGATCTGTAAAATCAATTGCTAGATGCTCTGTATCATCCTTTTTGGGTCCTGATGCAAAAGGGGCTTGACCTTCATTTGTATGCACATCCCCTGGACTGGCCCAATCACAGCACATTGCTCTCTCCACATTTAGAGATTTAGAGAGCATGTACCAATGTAGTCAGGGGAACAGAGGAGAAGATGGAGCTCTGCATTGAAAGTTGGAGCTTCTAACAGATTGATTGAAGAAATTACAGGCAGCCTTATGGATCCTTTTAATAATAGAATCCAGGGAGGGTTACTTTTTATTATAGTTGGATCATCATTTTTTTAGAGATTTTTTTGAAAATAATTGCCTGAATTGTAATGAAAGCTGAACTGTAAATCCCTATGTACAAATTCAGGACCTGTACACCCCATTTGGGAACACTGCAGATAGTAATGGAGCACTGACCCAGTATTGGAACCATTGGTCATTTAATAGAGACAATCCATATATCTATGATTTACTACCATTTGCATCAGGCCCACAATTCTTACTTATCCAACCACAGACATTTTTGCTATGGCAATATGAACTTTGTTGGATTGCTGATTAAGGGGCATATTTATAATGCCACAGTAAAAACGGGCTGAATCGTTACTGTTGTGCCTTGGTAAAAATGGGTTGTTTTTACCGTGGCACAACACTAACGATGGACATGGCTGCAACAATGTTGCGAAGTTAATGAACTTACAGTAACTCCTTATTTATAAACGACCGAGAATTCTCCAGTGCTATAGTGCCACGGTAAAATCCAAAGTGCTGCACAGTAAGCATGTCTGCCAACGTCAATTGTTTTTGCAATGCGCTAATAGCAGGTCTAACTTTCCATCCGAAATTCTGCTGGTTTATAAATAATGGTACATCAAAAAATCACGGGAAAACCAGTGATGTTACCGACAGAAAGGTAAATATGCCACTAAATCATCCTCTGTACGAAATTAATATGATTATGGTCACTTCCTGACAAACACATACCACCTTTCTAATAAAGTCTATGGTGTCCTTGCCTTTTACACCGTGCTCTGTTAAATCGTGACCTATCTGTACACTGCAATCTTGTCTACAGATTTGTGGAGTTGTCCTTTTGTCTCTATGGTGAATGCAGTTGTCTACATAATCCATACATTGAATGGTAGATTAGGGTGATGTGTTACATGGATGAAATGTGATTTAATATATTTACTTACATATCCCACACGATAATAAAATGCATTATCTATGCAGAAAATATCAAAGCCTCGAAGGGACAATATAAACTGTAATCATACAACGTTCCGGGATGATAATTGTCTCTCTGACTTTGTATAGCCTAAGGATTTATTATAATGCAAAGGGAATGCTGTCACGTCTGCAGGCCGCTCTAGAAGCTGAATGACTCATTTACTATAAAACACTCTGTCCTGATTGTTAATCGTGTTGTATTTGATTTTGTATTATCCTTTCCGATGATTCCACACAGGTTTTGTATAAGTAACACACCATGAATTTTAATACACAATACAACATTGCTTTTATCTGCAGCCTCCTGGCTCTAGAGGGATGTCTTCTGTCAAGATCTGACCCCAGAGATCTGCTGCAATATCTCAGAAAAGGAAAATAATTCTAGTCGTGTCACTCTTAATGCCGCCTTATGTTTCAGATGCTTGAATAGCATAGCAGTGTGAAGTAACTATACAGTACATACGTGCAGCGATATACCAAATGGACAGTTATTGGCAGCAATGGGGCAGATAGCAGTTTTTCCACTTTTTTTTATTTACTGCAGAAAATCCGCTACCTGTTCATGCCATAGAATATCATTAACCAAGATCTAACATAAAACGGGATTGAAACATTATTCCTTGGACTGTGAGAAAAGACGCGCAACATTAATCTTTGATGGCCGACTGGTAAACTGAGTTTATAACCGTAATAGTTTAAAAGCAATTAAATTAAATGTGTAAAAAATTAATTCCCAGATGACATTTTCAATGTAATTTTTTTAAGGGATATGGTACTGGTAATGTGTCTCCTCCAATCATAAACCTCCCACATAATGATCTACCCATACTGCTGGCTATGTAGTGCACTGGGTGGCTATGTAGTGCACTGGGTGCAGGGATTACTTCCCCCTTTCTGTTATTTCTCTGGTTCACTGAATCGATTATGAACCTGAATATGAAAACAGCATTGTACATGGCAAACATACATGCATCTCAAGGTAAAAGGACATACGTTGGAAGATTGTAATGTCAACATCTGGGCAAAGGAACAAGATTGGTTAAAAAGAGGTGTCAATGAGGATATGTATGGCAATATAAAGAAAATTAGCCTATATAGATGTCAACCCCCCCCCCCCCAAAGGTACAATGCTGTTTCAACGCCTTAACCTGGGCAGATTTGATAACACCTTTCATTCTGAATTGAGAAAGCCAGTCGGATGACTAGTGAAACGTCTTCAAGAACTAAACTTCAAGTCCAGTTGATCTAACTGAATCCATTTATAAAAGTCTGTGGACAGAGTTTGTCTAATAGCTTTATCTCTCTTTATTTACTTTTTTAATTGAAGAAATATCTCTTATTTATTGACCTAAGTTCCCCATTTTGATAATCTGGTCTTTCCACAAATTTCCCCTTGAAATCTGCAAAGAGATGGGGACTGAAGATGGAATTTCCCCCTAGCCCGATATTTAACACTTTGAGGGGTGCATTATCCCTTATATATATTTATCCCTTTCTATATTTCAAACATATTCACTGCTTTTTTTACTATAATCTCCCCTAAACACAACTTTAACGGTCATAATAACTCTAATGTACGTTTTGTTCGTTAGGAACATTTCAGTGCATTTGTCACAAACTCTCTTAACATTAATATACACCGAGCAGTTTTATTTTGTTGCAGGCTGGTTTTATGGAATCCATTAAGGAAGATCCTGTTTATTTTTTATCTGTTTAGCATTAAATCCTGTAATTTCCTTAGACATCTTTGAAAATCCGTTTCCCACAGGCTTTCTAATTACGCCGTTATACAATCACAGCCAGTGAAAAATGCTTGCTCAGCAAATACGTAGGAATATACCTTGGTGTAAATGTTATTCTTTCTGCTAGATTATTATTAATCTATCGTATTGCATTTGCTGTCATTATTTAATGGTTCAGTGCAGATTCTTCCATTGTAATCTTCCCTAATCTCAATTGGCAGATATTTATGCAGCACTTTGTAATTTGTTACAATCAGGATAGACTTCACCATTCTAACAAGGCTGGGAAATAAAATGCATAAAAATGAAAATACAAGATGGCAGTGCTGGAAAAATATGTAAAAACATGGAGCATTATGGGATTACATTTAAAAAATAAATGTAAGAACGAATCGAGATCTAATGTAAAACCTTACAGATTATTACTTAACAACATTGAGCATTTCCATATATTACTCTGAATTCATTTACATTTTCTTTATTGCTCCGCTAATTGAAGAACACATGTCTCTCAAGCTGTGCGTAGACTTTTAAAAAACCTTAAAGCTGTAATAGAGAAGATACGAGCCGGCATCCAAGATTAACAGGAGCCATAAATTTCATCTGCTAAGTATTTCAAATATCACACAAAACAGAAACCGTGAAAGGGTTCGTGAGAATATCACGCTCTACCTTCAGAAAACGACGCCATATTTTTAGCAAGACGAAATCCTCCATTTGATAAATGTAAATATCATCCTGTCACCTGCTATGAAATGTTCCCATTTAGAACTGAAAACCAACAATGCTTTATGGTAGCCAAAACAAGAGCAGATGCAAAGGTGAGAAAAACACGTTCCTTTCATGGCTACGTATGTATAATATATATTAGAATATATAATGTCTGGGTAGTTAAAGGAATATGGCTGTTAATCAGAGCCTTGTCTAATTTATAAGACCTCTCTCATTACATTAGTATTAGTAGTTCTACCTAGTCCTAAACACAGACTTGTTTTCAAAATCTCCGCTTTCCTCATTTTACTGCGGAACTCATATCGGGTTTCATATGAGGTCATTCGTTTCTTAGGTTATTAATCATCTGATCTGAGAGGGATCTGAGAAAGTCCATCCTTTCAACAACAATCATTATCTAGACACCCACCCATATGTATTTTTCATTATACTTACTTACAGACCCTGACCCTTATAGGTGATAATTAAATTCTATGTGGATTATTATAACCTATTATGATCTCTGAAATCCTCCCCCCAACCAGAAAATGGAAAGTTCTCCCTTGTTGCTTCCTTTATTCCCTCTCTTTCTATTCTGAACCTGGATGGTGGATTTAGATAAACTGCTTGCGAAAGAACACATTGAACTGATGTCCATTCAATCTCCTTCATACAATTCTATAGTTCAGGTTCTGATTGCAGTGTATAACAATGCTTGTATTGTATTGCAGTTCCTGCTGCTTTTGGAATACGTGACTTTTACTATCAACATAGATAATGGATTTAGCTTAACTGCTGACCAACAAAGTTCACTCTGAACACACTTTCTGAACTATGGCAATTGAGCCAATCATGAGAGAGTCGTACGACATCCCTTCAGTTAAAGGGCAACTGTGGTCTCCAAGCAAGTAAGGGTTAAATGAAAGCCTGCATTATTTCCTTTAAAATGACCCAACAATGATATCTCTGGCTGGAGCCTGTGAGAAATAATATTAGTATGCTAGATCACCCGCTTCAAGGAACATGGAAGGGCTCCCAGAGGGATAACACGCCACCCACGTTGACTTGAAAGCTGCACCCACATGAATAGCCACTGCAAACTTGAGAGTTCATTCCTGCACCCAACATGAATCTCTAAGATCATCGCACGTTTCGTGACGCCCCAGTCCTGTCTTTTGGGAGTCTGTTGTGTTACTAAATTATATTACTTCTAGCACCAACACGGAAGTGCCGTTTTATTGTCTCCCGTTACATACAGTATAAATACTCACCACATAAGTGTTCTAGTGTTCTATAGTGTTCTATAATGTTCTATAGTGTTCTATAGTGTTCTATAGTGTTCTATAATGTTCTATAGTGTTCTATAACACTATTATATATAGTTGAATTATTAGCCCCAGTTATCTACTGCAATTTTTTACTTTAAAAATATGTACTGTGGTGCTGTCTTTCTCTTTTTGATATAATAGATGGTGAGACTTTTGGGTAGTTTCAATGTTGGCCATTCGTACACCGCATTGCGTGGCCTGGCACTTCAATTCTTCCCTATGTATCTGTATTTTACCCACCTAACTAGATTGTAAGCTCTACGGCACAGGGACCTCTTTCCTAATGTTAGTGGCAATATAAATAAAACTGTAAATACTAAACATTTCAGGAAAACAGGATGTATTACAAATTGTTTTAAAAAGTGAAATAATACATTTGTCAATCAAAGGGAATGGCATGTATAGTCACGCCCTCCTACTGCTGTGAATAACCATATCCATGGCCCTCCCTATGAATAAATTACCATATCCCTCTAACTATAAACACTATAGACGCTGCCACTATGTGTAAGACTAAGCAGGACATGCGTGTACTGGCAGATCAAGGAGAAAGATTTAAGACGTCTCTATTAGTCCCATATTATAATTATTAATAAAGTCAATAAATCTTCCAGTTATTCCCTGGAAACTCCCAGAAACTCAGTAATCAAAGAAAAAACAGTTTTATCCCATCTCTCCCCACATACATGTAAAAGCCATGAATGAAGGATGTATTACACAGAGCCTGACAGACAGATAATGTAATTAGCAGGACTGCATTGTTGTAAATTGATTGCATTTTATACTGGGATCATTCTGATTCAGACTGGCTGCATGTGTTTATCCGATTAACCTGTAGTTCTATGTTTCCAATATACAACTCCAACCATTCCCTGACTGCCCTCTGCTCAGGGGAGGACTGGCCCAGTAGGCTGAGGGGCAAATGTCCCCCAGTCTGGTTTCCAATGAAAAATTTGGGCTGCCACAGAAGCTATTAGTAAGACGTGCTTGAAAGGCACAGCTCACACCTCTAGCTCTAACATGTGCAAGAATTAGGAAACTCATCCTCAGATCATTTGCTAGTCAGCCCTCAAGTTCATTAGCAGTGTTAGGTAGTCCTCCAGTTCAGTATCCAATGTTATCAGCCCTCCACTTCATTAGCTGGTGTTGTCAGCCCTCCAGTTCATTAGATAGTGTTGTCAACCATCAAGATCATTAGCTAGTGTTGTCAGTCCTTCAGATCGTTAGCCAGTGCTGTCAGTCCTCCAGTTCATAGACCAGTATTGTCAGACCTCCAGTTCATTAGACAGTGTTAATCAGCCCCCTCTGCTCTACTATTAGAGAGTGTCTTTAGGGGAAATTGTGATAGATGTAACTAAACTACACCTGTTGTATAAACTACACCAACAATTATTTTGTTCAAAGCCAGTGAATTTGATCAGGCTGAGAAAAACTCAGGCTTCATACTTGGCAACTAAATTCTGAAATAACTATATGAAATCTTCTTTCATACACTAAGCACTGAACAGTGAAAAATTAGACGTAGAAAAAAATAGCCTCTGCACTACAACTACCAGGTACCAAAACTAGTGCATGTTTGCAGCACAAACCAACAGCTCTGCTACTAAAACAGAACTAGGGGGCACATTTATAAATGTTCACTATCGCTATCGCAGGACATCGCAATGACAACTAGCGCTATTTTCACTTCATTTATAAAACTGCTTATTTTAGTTTTCGCCTCTGTGGAAAAGTATCGCTATGGCGATGTGTGGCGATAGTTTTCACTTATTCATTGTGTTAAGTGTGGTATCACTGCGAAAAGAGAAATTGCTTTCTAGTGTAATTTCAAAGCTAGTTTGGCATTTTTTTTAAAGCTATTTATAAATAGGTGAAATTTCGCTTTTCTACTTTTGTTGCATTTTTTGCAGTTTTACCAGAATTTTCGCCAAGCATCATAACTTACTGGAATGTTCTATTAACATGACTATTTCTTACACAGCACTATGGGATGTTCCCATATTAATGGAACTGGTTTGATAATAAGCTGCAGTTTGCTGAAAATAAGCAATACTAAAAAATGTGTCTTCTTAATAAATTAGAGAAAATTCGCCTTTTAAGTTTTATACTATTTATATATTTGGCTGAAAAAAACACCAAATGTGTTAGGCTATTTTTAAATAACAAAGATAGGTGTTCAGTGTGTATTAACCAATTAAAACTACCTTGATAAACCACCAGGGAGTATTACCTATTTACCATTATATGTGCTGAGCTTTTTCAGCATTATTAGTGCTTTTTGCTACATAATTTCCACTTTGGATAAAAATTCGCCTTTTTATAACTTTGATGAATAGAAAAGTTTAAAAAATTGTGGTAAAGGCTGATGAGGAAAAAAGCAAAAATAATGTCCTTTATAAATATGTCCCTCAGACCCCAATTTGACTTTATTGGTAAATAAAGAAAATTGGAACCTTAAAAAAAAAATAGAAAAAAAAAAGAAATCTTAAAAAAAACAAAAAATAAGCCTTTAAAAAGCGAAATCGCAGATCGTATTTAAGTAAATGCTGGAAAATAGTCTAACACCCCCCTGGGTACTTATTAGTATTGAGAAACACTCCACAATGTACTGACACCTCCATGGACCCATTGGCAGGCTAAATAAATGGCCACTTTTTTATGCACCTCAGACTTGGCGAATTGGAATGGCTGAACTTAAAGGGTAACTGTGGTCTCCAATGCTTCCACACTAGTTTTATAGTTTATATATAAAGCCTTCCATTGTACCTTTAAAATAAAACCTAAATCACATCTCTAGTTAAAATTTGTGAGAAGTTATTGCTGGGAAGGTTCCGCAATATTACTTCCTGCTTGAACTTTTCCTGTTTTCAGCCATGTGACCAGCTTGTAGTCATGTGACCAGCCTGTCTGCATTAATAGGCTCCCCTTCTCAACTGTCAATTTTCCCCCCAGGTAATTCCTGTTTTCCCCAGCCTTAAGTCTTAACTGAGCATGCTTCTTCCCTGGGGCAGAGGGGCTAGCAGAGGTCAGGTGATGTCACTCAACCTACTAGAATGCAGGAAGTTTGAACATTCACCTTGATATCATTTCTCACAGGGTGAAGCCAGAGATATGATTGTCGGCTCATTTTAAAGGAAATACTGCTTTCATTTAACCCTAACTTGTTTGGAGACCACAGTTGCCCGTTAACGCAAATATACACTTTTCGCCATTTTATAAATATGTTTGAGCGGTAACCACAGCGATGTAAGGTGAAAAGGGAAATATAGCGGTAATGACCTTTCGCCACTGGTTATCATATGCCCCTTAGCCTCATTTCAACCTATAAATGAATACATGTAAACATGAAACCTGGTTCTGACAAAGTTTTTTGGGATTTTCGATAATTTTTGAGAATGACTGATTTTGGGAAATTCTATTTTTGAAAAGTATCGAATATACAGAACCGATTTTTTTCGAGCTAAAGCTCGAAAATAGCTTGAACGTGAGGAAAGTTTGTTTTTTGATATGTGCTCCCTAGACCATTTCCCAGATCCCTGGGCAATTCACACTAACACACTATTGCTTTTTATACAAAATTTAATCAGAATTTTCAAATTACTGTATATACTATACACTGTACCGCAACATAGTAAATTACAATTAATACTATACACTAATATATTATACACTGTACCACTACATATTAAATTACAATTACTACTACATACTTCTATACTATACACTATACCACTACATAGTAAATTATAATTAATACTACACACTAATATAATATACACTGTACCACTACATAGTAAATTACAATTCATACTACACACTAATATACTATACACTATACCACTACATAGTAAATAACAATTAATACTACACACTACTATACTATACACTATACCACTACATATTAAATTACAATTACTACTACACACTGCTATACTATACACTTACCACTACATAGTAAATAACAATTAATACTACACACTACTATACTATACACTATACCACTACATAGTAAATAACAATTAATACTACACACTACTATACTATACACTATACAACTACATAGTAAATTACAATTTACTAACACCACTACTATGCTTAACCACTATACCACTACATAGTAAATTACAATTACTACTTCACACTACTATACTATACATTATACCACTACATAGTAAATAACAATTAATACTACACACTACTATACTATACACTATACCACTACATATTAAATTACAATTACTACTACACACTACTATACTATACACTTACCACTACATAGTAAATAACAATTAATACTACACACTACTATAATATACCACTACATAGTAAATAACAATTAATACTACACACTACTATACTATAAACTATACAACTACATAGTAAATTACAATTAATACTACACACTACTATACTAAGCACTATACCACTACATAGTAAATTACACTTACTACTTCACACTACTATACTATACACTATACAACTTGTGATCAAAAAAATATATCAATCTGTGGCAGTATGTGCACAATATGAACTGTTCCAAGGAAACATTAAGACAGACTTGTTATTGAATATAAAACATGCAGACCTATTCTGAAAGCCAATGAATATAAATTAACGTATTCATTTTGCAAAGTGTAACAATAAATGCATAAAGAACAGATGGGACCTCCTTCTTGTCTACAGTAAAGTGGCGCAGAATGCGCTGAGCCTTTTCAAACACCTCATATTGTTGGACTGGGTACAAATACCAAGAACTTCTTTTTTGGCTCCAAGTTGAAGTGTGAACAATTTCAGAATCAATGCAGCTCAAATCTGAAATAATAATGTTTTTTTTAATTTAATTTTAATGGAATGTTGTTTATGATACTGTATTATAATCCATCAAACCATCTCTTGTTTTTGTTACACAGTTTCATATAATGGCTCACCCTTAAAGGAGAACTAAACCCAATTTTTTACACTCCAGAATCTGAAAAAAAACCCCTAAAAACACCAATAAACTATAAAATGCCACTTTAGTAAACTCTGTTAAAGTAAATCAAAGCCTGTTAAGAACTGGATGAAATATCTGTGTGTATGTGCAGTGTCAGACCACGCCTCCTGACCTCAGTCACATGCTTCCTTGCTTTATCTGTCCTGTAAAAGGATTGGCTAGAGATTATTAATGGGTGTGACCAACTGTAACAAGTTTGTGCCATAGCAAAGGACTGAGCATGAGCAGAACATAATGGTCGTTGACCAAACTGTGTGATACTAGAATGCTGAGAAGTAAAGCACAAACCATATATTATTTAGGTAAATTTCCCAGTGCCCGTATCAAAATGAGAGGTAAGACACAGATTACTGGTTTTATATCAAGGTGTCCTGACTTCTGGTTCAGTGTTGTTGTGGCTTTAGTTGCCCTTTAATGTACAATTTATAGGCAATTCCATCCCTGCACTCAAATTGATACAAACCAGGAGGACCCTCCAAATCCCCAATACTTATCTGTCTCCCCTATATCTCTGAGCAGATATTACTTTCACCCTCATCGACTCCGGTGATCCTTTCTCTGGTCCTTCTGGATAGCAGATGTCACAGCCAATGACTTACGGCTGCTTCCCTCCTCTGCGGCTTTGTAAACTTATAAAGAGGTTGTAAAGTGTCAGAGGAGGCACAAACCTCATGGATAAAGATGATATTTCCATATCTACATTCAAGGAAGTCTGAGGGGCATATTTACAAAGCTTTGTTAAGTTTTCACGGCCGTTTTCCCTGACATTTCCGCATAAATCGCATTTAACGCGATTTATTAATGTCCGAAAACGGCCGCGAAAAGTTAACGAGGTGTTAACTTGTTAACTGCTTCTATTTATAAAGCGGCGGTAACTGTTTCGCACTGCTAGTATCGGCTGTTTGGCAGCCCATACTAGCCTCCCTGCGGCGGGGATGGGCAGGCAACCCGAGGCGGGTGGTCGCACCCGCCCTGGGAGCAACGCCCACCCCGTCCTCAACCCCCCGCGGGGTTAATGTAAAGCATCTAAACCAAGCATTAAAAAATTGACCAATCAGAAATGGATTAGGGTTTTCTGCAAACCTATATAAAGAGGTGCACTCTGCTGCGGAACTCAGATGCCATTGCAGTAGATGGCTGAAGATAGAAGAAAGAAGTGGCTGGCAACATTGGCTCTGCTGAGGCTGGCGGTGCCAGTGGGCTCACTGGTGGCCGCAGTGAGTCTGCCTGGCATCGACGACCTGAGTGGGGTTGGTGTCACCAGCCCGAAGATGTCGCGTCGGATCAAGACGCCGGCAACATCGGCCTCATTGAGGTCGCTGACCACCCGCTGCGGCCCCTTCCCAGCAGCTCCTCCTAGCCTCCTGTTCCGAGATTGCCGCGAGCGGGGATGGGGTTGGGAGGGGCTGCTGGGATGGGGGTCGAGGGCGGGGTGCGTGTATGCCCCGCCCCCTTAGCGCCGGGAAGGGATTTTAAGTCCCTTTGCGGCAATATTGTACTTAGCGGATTTTTTATAAATATGCCCCTGAGAGTTTGGGAGGAACTCCTGGTTTGTATCAGTGTGATTGTGGTGGATACAAACCAGAGTTTAAAGAATTTGGGGTTATTATTACAACTTTCATCGCTTACTGTACATTTCCTTACGAAAATTTACCAAGTTGTCATTAAAATATTATCTCCGAAACTGAAATTCTGCCTTGAAATTGTGTTTTATTGAAGCCAAAACCAGAAATGTCATTGTGGAATTCTGTTTTTGACAACAATTTCATCAGTTGCCAAAATGTTGACATCAAATTCTGTAATTTTGTTCCAAAACCAGCTTCAGGGTGAATTAACAGCCCATATCTTCCAAGGACCTACGCTTCTGTTTCTCTTTTGCAATTCTCTGTGCTTTTCATTTAAATTTAAATTATTGCAAATCAGGAAAGGCAGAGAATAGAGTCATATACTGTATGTGACTAGAAAAACTCTTTACTATGATGTACTGTATGAAGAGTCAGGGTCTATGTCAGGTGCAGGAAAGTAGAACAAATTTAGAATATTATATGTAGCTGCTTTCCATGCCTACATCTTCCACCTGCCATTATAGCTGTACATCCCTTTATACTTCCCCCAAAACACTCTCTTTGAACATGTTCACAGAAAATTCATTTCTAACGTTTTCTTCAAACGTAGCTTCAGAAAACGTTCGGCGGTGGCACAGCAGGTTGCGTGGATCTCAGCATAAAGTCAGTATGTTACAGGCTAAATTGTTTGTTAAATTGAATCTTGCTGGATGCTGGACTTTTAAGTGTAACACAGGGAACAGCCATTACCTATTTATTCACAGACTTTCTGTCAATCTAAATGCTCTAAGTGCTCTGGAAATGCCTTGATCTACATCAAATACATCCTTAACTAAAATGTCCTCCGAAATGCAACCATTAATTGTTGGGTTCCATCAAAAATCAATGGGTCGTTAATTCTGCTGCAGCTCTATCATGTAATATAACGTCCTTTTCATAGCAACATTGTAAAGAAAATCCTCCAGTTAGCAAAAGCCAAAAAAAACCCATGAAAATCAAAGAAAAGTCAAAGTTTAGAATATGAGAAATGTAAACTACCTGCATCAGTCATTCAAAGGCAGAAACCCACTGATAGATCAAGGTTTAGTTTGCTATGGAGACCTTATGGGATCTGAGCCCAAAGTCAATATTGTGGGAGATGCTCATTGCTCAGTCACATTTGCATAAGATGAAATTGCAAACAGGCAGAATTACCTGGTTTTAAAAGTTCTGTAGAGATTATACCCCGTGTATGTGTTGATTTATCCCTGTGTGTGTGTATAGTTTGTTTATAATGCCACACTGGGGACGCAGCACTGTACAGTAATAAAATACAATAAAATCATACAAGGGGGATAATTGCATAAACAGTTCAGTACATAAATATATAAATAGAAGTGCTTTGCCACAAGAGTAAAGGAGGTCCCTGACCCATAGAGCTTACAATTTAGTTGGGTAACACACAGATACAATGGAATGGGTATAAGTGCCCCTGTGACAAGGAGACTAATAATAGTTTTTCACGTTTCGTTACATAGATTACTAAATGGAATTATTTCCATTATTTATGTCACTAATAAGAGTTTTGGCTTTGGGTTATAAATTCTGTTTCCACCATTATAATTTCCTCTGTCGAAACTACTGTCAAAATTTAGATGCAGATCTACTGAAATTTCTCGGTTTTGAAGCAGAATTTTAGTTTTAGCGGTTAAAATTCCACGTCAACTCCATTGTCTGCTCTGCATCCTCCTGGGGGAATGAAACGCAGTGAGTTTGTTCATCCGTTTACTAATCCTGGCAATGGGAAAGCTGCAGACAGTAACCTTAGTAGCCTGATATTGTACCTGTTCACAGACCTACTGTACTATTACAAAGTGGACTATGGTGGACCAAAGAAGAAGAGCTAATATTACAGTAATTGGGTTTTGGGCACAGTAAATACTGTAATTGTGAGAGCTTGCTGGAAATGCAAAGTTATAATGTCTTATTAACTTTGCTAAATCTTATTTAAATCCGTATATGGGAAAATTATCAGTTATCGACATGAAACAGTACCAACATACAAAAAGGTCAGAAACTGGTTCTATGACATGTAATCGGACATGTGAGTCAGGGGGATCCCCTACTCAGACGTGAATCCCTGTAACATTTTTGCCAGATATTCTCTACTACTACTAAATCCAGGAATAGAGAAGGGACCCGGATCCAACACGGAACCCCCTTTACCAAAATCTAAATGATCCGTCCAAATCCAGGATGGATTGTCGGATTTCAGGAGCTTATTTTCTATAATTATCGAACATTCAATTATTATCGAAAATACAATTGGAAACTCGAAACTAGTCTCCGATCACATTTTCAAGGGTTACCGAACGCCTCAAGCATTCGATAGCAATCAAAAATTCATTCTGTTTTCGGATTTTCCCGAGATGTGGGAATCTGAATGAAACTGGTGAATTTCGGCCATCTCTATCTTGAAACATTGGCAGTGGTAGCTATCCTACTTTATTAATGGTCACATTTTAGGGGGGTCCTGAAATAATGGAGAATGCTAGCACTATACCGAGTATACCGAATGGAAAAGTTGACTGCACCTCCAGCAGAGATGTGAAAATATGAGAGATGTCATTGAGCTTCAATGGGATGGGTGAGATGAAAATATCAAATGGAAACAGCGATAAAGACACTATTTATATAGGCTTAGTGTAAGAGGAAGGGCTATAAGATAAGGTTACCAGATCATATGTGTGACCAAACTAGAATATAAATAAACACTAAGGGGCATTTTATAAGGTGTTAACCTTTTCGCGGCCGTTTTCGCGGCCATTAACGCATGAATCCCGTTTACCGCGATTTATAAAGCCCGAAACGGCCGCGAAAAGTTAACGAAGCGTTACCTTTCGCGCCGATACTTACCCGGTACCCCCGCCGCTTCTATTTATAAAGCGGCGGTACTGGTTTCGCTCGGCTAGTATCGGCTGTTTTACTTCGCCACCTTGAAGGTGGCGAAGTCGGCCGATACTAACCTCCCGCGGCGGGGATGGGCAGGCAACCCGCGGCGGTGGTCGCACCCGCCCCGGGAGACACGCCCACCCCGCCCACACCCCACCGCGGCGGCAGCGGCGACCACCCCCGCCGCCGCCACTTCCCAGCAGCCCCTCCCAACCCTTCCCCGTTCGCGGCAATCTCGGAACGGAGGCTAGAAGGGGCTGCCGGAAGGGGCCGCAGCAGGTGGTCGCGACACCCGCCGGCCACCCCCCCCCGGCAACCCCTCCAAGCCCCCCGCCCCGGCCGCTCCCGGGGAGGGACGGAGGGAGCCGTGGGGGGTGGAGGCTCCCTCCAGCGGGCCCTGAGAAGGGCCTTTTGGGGCTTAGGGGGTCCCGCAGCTCGAACCGGGACCCCCCTCCCCGGCCCTTACAAGGGCCCTTGCGGCACTGACAAGTGCCTTTGGGGGGTCCCGCACAAACCGGGACCCCCAGTGCGGCTCTTAAAAGAGCCCTTGGGCGACTTTCTTTCTTCTCAGTCCCGCACACCATCCCGCCGAGGCCGCCGACCCCCGAGAGGTACCCCTGCGGCCGCCAGGGGTACCCCCGGGCGGCGCCGGCGACCTCAACAGGCCGATGTTGCCGGCGTCTTGATCCGACCGACGTCTTCGGGCTGGCACACCAACCCCACTCAGGTCGCCGATGCCAGCAACTCACTGCGGCCGCCAGTGAGCCCGCGGCACCCCGGCCTCAGCGGAGCCGATGTTTGCCAGCCGCTTCTTTCTTCTTTCTTCAGCCATCTACTGCGATGGCATCTGAGTTGTCCGCGACGGAAAGCTCCTCTTTATATAGGTTTGCAGAAATCCATAATCCGTTTCTATTGGTCAATTTTAATACTTGCTTTACATTCCACATCAGATTTCTGGAAAGTTCTAAATCTGATTGGTTAATGTAGCGTATTAAAATTGACCAATCAGAAACGGATTTGGATTTCTGCAAACCTATATAAAGAGGAGCTTTCCGCCGGAACTCAGATGCCATCGCAGTAATGGCTGAAGAAAGAAGAAAGAGCGGCTGGCACATCGGCTCCGCTGAGGCCGGCGGTGCCAGCGGGCTCACTGGCGCCGCAGTGAGTCTGCCTGGCATCGGCGACCTGAGTGGGGTGGTGTCGCCAGCCCGAAGACGTCGCGTCGGTCAAGACGCCGCAACATCGGCCTCGTTGAGTCGCCGGCGCCCGCCGGGGTACCCCTGGCGGCCGCGGGGTACCTCTCGGGGGTCGGCGGCCTCGGCGGAGCTGGTGTCGCCGGGACTGGAAGAAAGAAGACTCGCCCAAGGGCTCTTTTAAGAGCCGCACTGGGGGTCCCGGTTCAGCTGCGGGACCCCCGCCAAAGGCACTTGTCAGTGCGCAAGGCCCTTGTAAGGGCGGGGGAGGGGGTCCCGGTTCGAGCTGCGGGACCCCCTAAGCCCCAAAAGGCCCTTCTCGGCCCCGCTGGAGGGAGCCTCCACCCCCCACGTCTCCCTCCCCCCCTCCCGGGAGCGGCCGGGGCGGGGGCTTGGAGGGGTTGCCGGGGAGGGGTGCGCGGCGGGTAGTCGCGACCCCTGCTGCGGCCCCTTCCCGGCAGCCCCTTCTAGCTCCCGTTCCGAGATTGCCGCGAACGGGGAACGGGTTGGAGGGGCTGCTGGAAGTGCGGCGGCGGCGGGTGGTCGCCGCTGCCGCCGCGGGGTGTGGGCGGGCCGGCGCGGGTTGGTCGCCGCTGCCCGCCGCGGGGGGTGGTGGGCGGTGCCCCCCCCCCTTAGGAGCTGCGTCGGGAAGGGATTTTGTCCCTTCGCGCGATACTATATAGTATCGCCCGAAGGGGCTTAAAATTACCGCAGCACATCGCGGCCGCGATAGGTATCGCGGGAATAGCGCTCGCCGTTATAAATACGGCGATACGCTATTTTCGCGGCCGCGATGTGCGGCGGTTAATTTTTTTGCGCTAACATCGTTCCTTTATAAATAGCCCCTAATTTTTTGTAAATATGTTTAGTGCTCTTCAGTGAGAACCGAATTGCTTTCCAGTTCAAATATGTTATTACACTGATAGCCAGAGACCCACAGGATATTTATTGTTGCTGTTACAATGTATCTATTGAAGGGATTATTGGATGGTCCTCTCTGGTATCATTAATAGCAGTTTTCAAGGCAATTGGCTCTCGGTTTGTTATTGAAGCTGAACAGGTAAGTTTGGTGCCTTTTATGTCATTTTGACAGTAGCTATTTCATTTGAAAGAACTGCAAATGCTGTACATATCCATTACTGTCTATAGGAAAGAAAGATAAAGGTCTGCGGTAACAGCGACCTTCCTGTATAAATTAGGGTTACAGAGGGTTACCCCCTGCCACAGGGTTATAATAAATGTAGAATTATTTTCTCATTTCTGACAGTTTCCTTGGGTATGGATCCTTAAAGGGAAAGCGCAGTGGGAAAAAAGCATATTTTTAAAAACTTAATTGTGCATATTACCTCAGTATTTCTACATATGCTCTTTGTTTTTAATAAAATCAATCTATTTTAATTTCCTATGCTACATGTGCCTTTCTTGCGATCAGTAGCTAGAAATCTGTGGAAGCATGACTGAGGAATTGTTGGATGGGCAGATTAAGGTTTAAACAGATTGTTAAATGCCATTTTAAGGGGTAGTTAAAAGGACATGTAAACTGGAGCAATTTTTAACTAATCACACAGTAATTAGGATTAATTACCAACAATCTTAAATCTTTTTATTTTTCTTCTCTGACCTTCCTTGTTTTTTTAGCTCTGGGAGTTTTACTATTTACAGAGGGCAGGGCACAGCTAGTCAGTAAAGAACTGTCAATCACCCAGCCCCTCCCCCTGGCACACTACATGTAAAACTATCCATTCTATAAAAATAAAGCTTTTTTCTCTGTCACTGCATGGCTAATTGATTCAGCGTTAAACGGTCAAATGTCCACCCCCAAAAACTATACCCCCACATAATGGCCCCACCATGTAGTGTAGTAAAATCCTTAGCTCACATCCCAGCTCCATAAGGTTCTCCTATAGTCCCCCCCAAAGTCCCCAAAACTGCCCACCAGGAGGATAGCAGAGTCCATATAGGACTCTGCCTCCTATCTGGCCTCCGGGAGAAGTTTGGCATGCGTACTGCAGCCCTTCTCCCCCTCCCTCCCTCTCCCTCCCCCTACCATAAAACCCCTCGTCCACATAATAGAATATGTTCCCCCAGTCCCAAAACGCAAAAAAATAATTTTAAGAAAGTCCCCAGAACTCTACTTACCTTCCCTCTCTCCTCCGGCATTCTGAGAAGCCGGCAGCTGTGTCCGTGATTGGCCTCTCAGCCAATCACGGACGCGGCTGCTGGTCCCGCCCCCTGCTTGCAGTGTCTTGCAAGCAGAAGGCCGGGCCAGGCGTCGGAGGAGAGAGGGAAGGTAAGTAAACATCTGGTCACTTTCTTAAATTATTTTTATAGCAGATTGGGTATGGGGGACTGTATTCTATTATAGGGCAAACTTGCTTGATTCAAGAAGTTATTACATCTCCCAGTTCTGCTTACCTTTCCATAGCAAAGCAGTTTTACGTTCACTATAACACTACATCACTGGGTGAATGTGATTGGCTATAGTGGGGCACAGATCATCTCCACTGCACATGCTCCACACTTTATCTGTGTCCTACTCCCACTTTCCACCTTTTGTGTAACTTGCTGCTGAGCGCACCACCTCCACCCATACTTGTCCCTTTTAGTCCCTATTTTCCCACCTCCCGCCCCCCCCCCCCCCCCTTTTCTTTATTTGTTTTACCTCCCGCCCTTTTCCCTCCCCCCAAATAGAAAAAAAAGCAATGATTGTGAAGGTTCCATTCATACCAAGGTCATGGTATATTGTTCGTATTGAATTAGACAAATGGACTTGAATGTAGTTATTGCAGACGTTTTTTGCTTAGTCCATCCGATGGCTTTCTCAATTCAGAATGGCTTGTACAAGAATCTGTGCAATTATGTACCCTGGAAAATACAAATTAGCAGATCACAGCCCAGGTGTTAAGGTTTTTTTGTATTAGATAGTGGCTAAGAGGTGTTATACGGAACGCCCAGAGTAAGGTGTTTAAAACAGCATTTGTACATGGCAGACAGTTGGTCTGTCAACCCACCCACCTCTATTTAGGATTGGTTTCATTTATTTCACTAAATGATCTTAACACCTCTCTTGAACAGTCACGTTTACTTCGCCAGTATGTTACCATTACAATCTTCAAAGGTATGTCTTTATCCTAAGATGCAGATACCACGGCTGCGTCCGGACCCGAGGATTGGCTATCTGTGCTGCCACGGCCATTAAGTGTGCAGTGATGTTTGGTATCACCCCACATACAAATCAGAGATTCGTCAATGACATGCAATGCATAATATGATGTCGCTTTTCTGTGTTTGGTATTGTGTCTTAGGATGTACCCAATTGCTGCCTCAGTGGTTGTTGTTTAAGCAGACAGGGATACGATGTTTTTGAAAATCTTCTTAATTCTAGGAGCGACCCCTGCTAATATGGGATGACCATGTTCTTCCTCCTGTCTGTTTTCCCGTCAACTGTTGGTATTCGTGTTCTTTTCTTTCCTTTCTACTTCTTTTGACAAAGGCGTCTGGATACCACAAGTTTTAAGGGCTCCTTGAGATGTTTCATTTCTTTAGCCTGCCTTTGTGCTAGTGGGGATGTCTCGGCTCTGTGTTGCAGGGTATCTTCTGATGACCCCCAGCTTGTGATCTAAAGGGTGGTGGGAGTAAACATCAATACTGCTCTGTGCTGTGTGGTTTCTGTTACACCTCTACTCCAGTTTACCATTTTCCTAACTTCTACCACGCAGTCCAAAGAAAGCAGTTTGTTGTTGTACCTCTTCACTGGAATTTAATGTTTTGGTTCCACCGCATTAATGTGTTCTGTGAAGCTTGTAACTTCATTCTGGTGGATTTAACCCAGGTGTCTCAAAATATCTGAACAGTGGCTGGGTGTATTGCCCTTAAAGTAGTAACCAAACAAAACCACACTGCGGCAGCAATTGGTAATCCGAACGGAAAACCCAATACCAAAACACAAGAAAAAGCGACATCATATATGCAGTGCAGTGCAGTGAAGAATGCTCGATTTTGTATGGGGGGAGACCAAACAGCAAACTGATAAAACGTAGGCCCAGCACAGAAGAGGGACATTCATCGGGTTCCGACTCAGCCGGTATCTGCATATTAAGGATAAAGGACATTAACTTTGACGATTGTAATGTTAACATTGGACTGGCAAGGAACGTGACTGGTTCAAGAGAGGTGTTAAGGAGGCCATTATGTGGAAAAAATAAAGAACAAGCCTAAATGAGGTGGGGGGGTAGACACCACTGGTCTGCATGTACAATGCTGTTTTAACACCTTACTTTGGGCGTCGTCCTATAACACCTCTTAGCCACTATCTAATCACACCTTAACACCTGGCTGTGATTGCTATTGGGATTTCCGGGTATCATAATTCCACAGATTCTTGTACAAGTCATTCTGAATTGAAGAAAGCCAGTCGGATGACTAGCGAAACGTCTCAAGAATACTTTCAAGTCCAGTTGAATCTAATTGAATACAACAGTGATAAAAAAAAGACAATCTTAAAAAAAAAAAAAAAATAAGCCTTTAAAAAGCGAAATCGCAGATCGTATTAAGTCAAATGCTGCGAAAATGTCACAACCCCCCTGGGTATTATTAGTATTGAGAAAAACACTCCACATGTACGACACCTCCATGGACCCATTGGCAGGCTAAATAATGGCCACTTTTTATGCACCTCAGACTTGGCGGAATTTGGAATGGCTGAACTTAAAGGGTAACTGTGGTCTCCAATTCTTCCACTAGTTTTATAGTTATATATAAAGCCGCCTTCCATTGTACCTTTAAAATAAAACCTAAATCACATCTCTAGTTAAAATTTGTGAGAAGTTATTGCTGGGAAGGTTCGCAATATTACTTCCTGCTTGAACTTTTCCTGTTTTCAGCCATGTGACCAGCTTGTAGTCATGTGACCAGCCTGTCTGCATTAATAGGCTCCCTTCTCAACTGTCAATTTTCCCCCAGGTAATTCCTGTTTTCCCAGCCTTAAGTCTTAAACTGGCATGCTTCTTCACCTGGGCGAGAGGGGAGCAGAGGTCAGGTGATGTCCACTCAACCATACTAGAATGCAGGAAGTTTGAACATTCACCTGATATCATTTCTCACAGGGTGAAGCCAGAGATATTGATTCAGCTCATTTTAAAGGAAATACTGCTTTCATTAACCCTAACTTGTTTGGAGACCACAGTTGCCCTTAACGCAAATATACACTTTTCGCCATTTATAATATGTTTGAGCGGTGGTAACCACAGCGATGTAAGGCGAAAAGGGAAATATAGCGGTAATCTGACCTTCGCCACTGGTTATCATTCCTTATAAATGACAAAAAGCCTTTTGGCAAAAGCAGCTTTAGAGCTTTTCTTATTTCTTAGCCTCATTTAACCTATAAATGAATACATGGAACAGATAAAACCTGGTTCTGACAAAGTTTTTGGGATTTTCGATAATTTTTGAGAAGGAATATGATTTGGGAAATTTCTATTTTTGAAAAGTATCGAATAGAAAGAACCGATTTTTTCGAGCCAAAGCTCGAAAATAGCTTGACTGTGAAGAAGTTTGTTTTTATAAGTTATATGTGCTCCCTAGACCATTTCCAGATCCCTGGGCAATCACACTAACACACGATTGCTTTTTATACAAAATTTAATCAGAATTTCAAATTAGCTATATACTATACACTGCACGAACATAGTAATTACAATTAATACATGACACAATATAGTTATACAACTTACCACTACTATTAAATTACAATTACTACGACATAATTCTATACTATACACTATACCCACTACATAGTAAATTAATTAATACTACCACTAATTAATATACACTGTACCACTTATAAATACATCATACTAACACTAATATACTATACACTATACCATACATAGTAAATACAATTTAAACTCACACCTACTATACGTATACACTATACCACTACATATTAAACTCAATTATACTACACAATGCTATACTATACACTACACTACATAGTAAATAAACAATTAAACTACACACTCTATACTATACACTATACCACTACATAGTAAATAAACAATTAATACTACACACTACTATACTATACACTATACAACTACATAGTAAATTACAATTAATACTACACCACTACTATGCTAAAGCACTTATACCACTACATCGTAAATACAATTACTACTTCACACTACTATACTATACATTTACACATACATAGTAAATAAACAATAATACTACACCACTACTATACATATAAACTATACAACTACATATTAAATTACAATACACTACACACTACTATACTATACACTACCACTACATAGTAAAGAACAATTAATACTACACACTACTATAATATACCAACTAATAGGACATAACAATATACTACACACTGACTATAATAAAACTATACAACACATAGTAAATTACAATGAATACTACCACACTACTATACTAAGCATATACCACTACAAGAAATTACACTACTAATTACAACTATATAACTATACAATTGTGATCAAAAAAATATATCAATCTGTGGCAGTATGTGCCACAATATGGAAACTGTTCCAAGGAAACATTAAGACAGACTTGTTATTGATATAAAAACATGCAGACCTATTTTGAAAAGCCAATGAATATTAAATTAACGTATTCATTTGCAAGTGGTAACAATAAATGCAAAGAACAGAGGGGACCTCCTTCTTGTCTACAAGTAAAGTGGCGCAGAATGCGCTTGAGCCCTTTTCCAAAACCTCATATTGTGGACTGGGTACAAATACCAAGAACTTCTTTTTTGGCTCCAAGTTGAGTGTGAACCATTTCAGAATCAATGGCAGCTCAAATCTGAAATAATAATGTTTTTTTTAATTTAATTTTAATGGAATGTTGTTTATGATACTGTATTATAATCCATCAAACCATCTCTTGTTTTGTGTACACAGTTTCATATAATGGACACCTTAAAGGAGAAACTAAACCAATTTTTTACACTCCAGAATCTGAAAAAAAAACCCCTCTAAAAACACCAATAAACTATTTAAATGCCACTTTAGTAAAACTCTGTTAAAGTAAATCAAAGCCCTGTAAGAACTGGATGAAATATCTGTGTGTCATGTGTGCAGTGACAGACCACACCTCCTGACCTCAGTCACATGCTTCTGCTTTATCGGTCCTGTAAAAGGATTGGCTAGAGATTATTAATGGGTGTGACCACACTGTAACAAGTTTGTGAACTAGCAAAGGACTGAGCATGAGCAGAACATAAGGTCGTTGACCAATGTGTGATGACTAGAATGCTGAGAAGTAAGCACAAACCTATATATTTAGGTAAATTTCCCAGTGCCCGTATCAATGAGAGGTAAGAACAGATTATGGTTTATATCAAGTGGTCCTGACTTCTGGTTCAGTGTTGTTGTGGCTTTAGTTGCCCTTTAATGTACAATTTATAGGCAATTTCCATCCCTGCACCTCAAATTGATACAAACCAGGAGGACCCTCCAATCCCCAATACTTATGTCTCCCCTATATCTCTGAGCAGATATTACTTCACCCTCATCGACTCCGGTGATCCTTTCTCTTGGTCCTCTGATAGCAGATGTCACAGCCAATGACTTACGGCTGCTTCCCATCTTGCGGCTTTGTAAACTTATAAAGAGGTTTGTAAAGTGTCAGAGGAGGCACAAACCTCATGGTAAAGATGATATTTCCATATACATTCAAGGAAGTCTGAGGGGCATATTCCAAAGCCTTGTTAAGTTTTCACGGCCGTTTTCCCTGAACAATTCCGCATAAATCGCATTTAACGCGATTTATTAATGTCCGAAAACAGCCGGAAAAGTTAACGAGGGTTTAATTGTTAATGCTTCTATTATAAAGCAGCGGCGGTGGAATGTTTCGCACTGCTAGTATCGGCTGTTTGGCAGCCCATACTAGCCTCCCTGCGGCGGGGATGGGCAGGGCAACCCGGGCAGGCACCCGCCCTGGGAGCAACGCCCCACCCGCCTCAACCCCCCGCGGGGTTAATGTAAAGCATCTAAACCAAGCATTTAAAAAATTGACCAATCAGAAATGGATTAGGGTTCTGCAAAAACCATATAAAGAGGTGCACTCTGCTGCGGAAATCAGAGCCATTGCAGTAGATGGCGAAGATAGAAGAACGAAGTGGCTGGAAACATTGGCTCTGAGGCTGGCGGTGCCAGTGGGCTCACTGGTGGCCGCAGTGAGTCTGCCTGGCATCGACGACCTGAGTGGGGTTGGTGTCCAGCCCGAAGATGTCGCGTCGGATCAAGACGCCGGCAACATCGGCCTATTGAGGTCGCTGACCACCGCTGCGGCCCCTTCCCGGCAGCCCCTCCTAGCCTCCTGTTCCGAGTTGCGCGAGCGGGGAAGGGGTTGGGGAGGGGCTGCTGGGATGCGGCGGCGGGTGGTCGATGGGTCGAGGGCTGGGGTGCGTGTATGCCCGCCCCCCTTAGCGCCGGGAAGGGATTTTAAGTCCCTTTGCGGCAAATTGTACTTAGCGATTTTATAAATATGCCCCTGAGAGTTTGGGGGGAAATCCTGGTTTGTATCAGTGTGATTGTGGTGGATACAAACCAGAGTTTAAAGAATTTGGGGTTATTATACAACTTCTCATCGCTTCTGTACATTTCCTTACGAAAATTTACCAAGTTGTCATTAAAATATTATCTCCGAAACTGAAATTCTGCTTGAAATTGTGTTTATTGTAAAGCCAAAACCAAAAGAAATGTCATTGTGGAATTCTGTTTTTTGACAACAATTTCATCAGTTGCCAAAATGTTGACATCAAATTCTGTAATTTTGTTCCAAAACCAGCTTCAGGGTGAATTAACAGCCCATATCTTCCAAGGACCCTACGCTTCTGTTTCTCTTTTGCAATTCTCTGTGCTTTTCATTAAATTTAAATTATTGCAAATCAGGAAGGCAAGAGAATAGAGTCATACTGTATGTGACTAGAAAAACTCTTTACTATGATGTACTGTTGAAGAGTCAGGTTATGTCAGGTGCAGGAAGTAGAACAAATTTAGAATATTATATGTAGCTGCTTTCCATGCCTACATCTTCACCTGCCATTATAGCTCGTACAATCCTTTATATTCCCCCAAAACACTCTCTTTGAAACTGTTCACAAGAAAATTCATTTCTAACGTTTCTTCAAACGTAGCTTCAGAAAACGTTCGGCGGTGGCACAAGGTTGCGTGGATCTCAGCATAAAGTCAGTATGTTACAGGCTAAATGTTTGTTAAATGAATCTTGCTGGATGCTGGACTTTTAAGTGTTAACACAGGAAACAGCCATTACCTTATTATTCACAGACTTTCTGTCAAAAATGCTCTAAGTGCTCGGAAATGCCTTGATCTACATCAAATACATCCTTAACTAAAATGTCCTCCGAAATGCAACCATTAATGTTGGGTTCCATCAAAAATCAATGGGTGTTAATCTGCTGCAGCCTATCATGTAATATAACGTCCTTTTCATAGCAACACTTGTAAAGAAAATCCTCCAGTTAGCAAAAGCCAAAAAAAAAACCCATGAAAATCAAAGAAAAGTCAAAGTTAGAAATATGAGAAATGTAAAAAACCTGCATCAGTCTTCAAGCAAGAAACACACTGATAGATCAAGGTTTAGTTTGATGGAGACCTTATGGGATCTGAGCCCAAAGTCATATTGTGGGAGATGCTCATTGCTCAGTCACATTTGCATAAGATGAATTGCAAACAGCAGAATTACCTTGGTTTTAAAAGTTTGTAGAGATTACCGTGTAGTGTTGATTTATCCCTGTGTGTGTGTAGTTTGTTTTTATAATGCCACACTGGGACGCAGCAATGTACAGTAATAAAATACAATAAAATCTCAAGGGGGATAATTGCATAAAACAGTTATCAGTACATAAATATATAAATAGAAGTTGCTTGCCACAAGAGTAAAGGAGGTCCCTGACCCATAGAGCTTACAATTAGTTGGGTAACCACAGAACAATGGATGGGTATATAGTGCCCCTGTGACAAGGAGACTAATAATAGTTTTTCACGTTTCGTTACATAGATTACTAAATGGAATTATTTCCATTATTTTATGTCTAATAGAGTTTTGGGCTTGGGTTATAAATTCTGTTTCCACCATTATAATTTCTCTGTCCGAAACTACTGTCAAAAATTTAGATGCAGATCTACTGAAATTCTCCGGTTTTGAAGCAGAATTTTAGTTTTAGCGGTTTAAAAATCACGTCAAATCCATTGTTCTGCTCTGCATCTCTGGGGGAATGAAACGCAGTGAGTTTGTTATCCGTTTACTAATCCTGGCAATGGGAAAGCTGCAGACAGTAACCTTAGTAACCTGATATTGTACCTGTTCACAGACCTACTGTACTATTACAAAGTGGACTATGGTGGACCAAAGAAGAAGAGCTAATATTACAGTAATTGGGTTTTGGGCACAGTAAATACTGTAATTGTGAGAGCTTTATGGAAATGCAAAGTTATAATGTCTTATTAACCTTTGCTAAATCTTATTTAAAATCCGTATATGGGAAAATTATCAGTTATCGACAATGAAACAGTACCAACATACAAAAAGGTCAGAAAACTGGTATGAACATGTAATCGGACATGTGAGTCCAGGGGGATCCCTACTCAGACGTGAATCCCTTGTAACATTTTTGCCAGATATTCTCTACTACTACTAAATCCAGGAATAGAGAAGGGACCCGGATCCAACACGGAACCCCCTTTACCAAAATCTAAATGATCGTCCAAATCCAGATGGATTGTCCGGATTTCAGGGCTTATTTTCTATAATTATCGAAACATTCAATTATTATCGAAAATACAATTGGAAACTCGAAACTAGTCTCCGATCACATTCACAGGGTTACCGAACGCCTAAGCATTCGACTAGCAATCAAAAATTCATTCTGTTTTCGGATTTTCCGAGAGTGGGAATCTGAATGAAACTGGTGAATTTCGGCCATCTCCTATCTTGAAACATTGGCAGTGGTAGCATCCTACTTTATTAATGGTCACATTTTAGGGGGGTCTGAAATAATGAGAATGGCTAGCACTATACAGAGTATACCGAATGGAAAAGTTGACGCACCTCCAGCAGAGATGTGAAAATATGAGAGATTGTTGAGCTTCAATGGGATGGGTGAGATGAAAATATCAAATGGAAACAGCGGATAAAGACACTACCTTTATAGGCCCTAGGGGCATATTTATAAAGGTTCGTAACTTTTCCGGCCGTCTTCGCGGCCATTAACGCATGAATCGCGTTTACCGCGATTATAAGGCCCGAAAACGGCCGCGAAAAGTTAGACGAAGCGTTAACTTTCGCCGCCGAACTTACACCGTACCGCCGCTTCTATTTAAAGCGGGGCTACTGTTTCGCTCGGTAGGTATCGGTCGGTTTAACTTCGCACCTTGAGAGAGCGAAGTCGCCGGAGTACTAACTCCCGAACGGCGGGGGATGGGCACGGGCACCCGCGGCGGCGTGGTCGCACGCGCCGGGAGACACCCCACCCCCGGCCCACACCCCAGCGGCGGCAGCGGGACCACCGCCGCGCCGCCAGCCACTTGCCCAGCAGCCCCTCAACCCGTTGCCGTTCGGCCTCCGGAACGGGAGCACAGGGGCTGCGGAGGGGGCGCACAGGTGTCGCGACCCGACCGCTGCACCCCCTCCCCGGCACCCCTCCAAGCCCCCGCCAGGCGCTCCGGGAGGGGACGGAAACGCTGGGGCGTGGAGGTCCCAGCGGGGCCCTCAGAGAAGGCATTTTGACGGGCTTAGGGTCCGCAGCTCGACGGGACCCCCTCACCGCCCTACAGGGCCTTGCGGCACTGACAAGTGCCTTTGGCGGGGGGTCCCACGACGCTGAACCGGGACCCCCGTGCGGCTCTTAAATAGGCCCTTGGGCGACGTCTTCTTTCTTCGTCCCGGAACGCAGTCAGGAGGCGCCGAAGAGAGGAATACCCCTGCGGCCGGCCAGGGGTAACCCAGGCGGGCGCAGGCGACCTCAACGAGGCGAGTGCGGCGTCGTGATCCGACCGCGATCGTCTTCGGGCTGGCGACACCAACGCCCTCAGTCGCCGTATTTGCCAGGCAGACTCAGACGCGGACGCAGTGAGCCTGCTGGCAACCCGGGCCTCAAGCGGGCAGCCGCTGCTGGCCAGCACGCTTCAGTTCTCTGTTCTTCCAGACTACTGCGAGGCATCTGAGTTCCGCGGGGAAGCCGCCTTATATAGGGTTTGCCGAAATCCAAATCCGTTCGATTGGTCAATTTAAACGCCATTAACTCAGTTTCAGGACTCCAGATCTGGAAAGTGGACCATGCTGCGGCCCCTTCCGGCAGCCCCTTCTGCCTCCGTTCCGAGATTGCCGCGAACGGGGAACGGTTGGGAGGGGCTGCGGGAAGTGGTGCGGCGGGAGGGCGGGTGGTCGCCGCTGCCGCCGCGGGGGGTGTGGGGGGGTGGGCGTATGCCCCGCCCCTTAGGAGCTGGCGTCGGGAAGGGATTTTAAGTCCTTCGCGCGATACTATATAGTATCGCGCGAAGGGGCTTAAAATTACCGCAGCACATCGCGGCCGCGATAGGTATCGCGGGAATAGCGCTCGCCGTTATAAATACGGCGATAGCGCTATTTTGCGGCCGCGATGTGCGGCGGTATATTTTTTTGAGCTAACATCAGTCCATATATGCCTTATTAAAAGCTATAAATAGTGACCCGTCTATACAACGTAAATAAAAATATTTTTGTAATATGTTTAGTGCTTCAGTGAGAACCGAATTGCTCTTTCCAGTTCAAAAATATGTTATTACACTGATAGCCAGAGACCCACAGGATATTTATTGTTGCTGTTACAATGTATCTATGAAGGGATTATGATGTCCTCTCTGGTATCATTAATAGCCGGTTTCAAGGCAATGGCTCTCGGTTTGTTATTGAAGCCTGAACAGGTAAGTTTGGTGCCTTTTATGTCTTTTGACAGTAGACTATTTCATTGAAAGAAGAAACTGCAAATGCTTGTGGACATATCCATTAATGTCTAAAGGAAAGAAAAGATTAAAGGTCTGCTGGGGTAACAGCGACTTCCTGTATAAATTAGGTTACAGAGGGTTCCCCCTGCCACAGGGTTATAATAAATGTAGAATTATTTTCTCATTTCTGACAGTTTCCTTGGGTATGGATCCTTAAAGGGAAAGCGCAGTGGGAAAAAGCAATTTTAAAAACTTTTAATTGTGAATATTCTCAGTATTTCTACATATGCTCTTTGTTTTTAATAAAATCAATCTATTTTAATTCCTATGCTACATGTGCCTTTCTGCGATCAGTAGCTAGAAATCTGTGGAAGCATGACTGAGGAATTGTTGGATGGGCGATTAAGGTTTAAACAGATTTGTTAAATGCCATTTTAAGGGGTAGTTTTAAAAGGACATGTAAACTGGAGCAAATCATTTTTTAACTAATCACACAGTAATTAGGATTAATTACACAACAATATTAATCTTTTTATTTTCTTCTTGACTTCTTGTTTTTTAGCTCTGGGAGTTTTATATTTACAGAGGGCAGGGCACAGCTAGTCGTAAAGAACTGTCAATCACCCAGCCCCTCCCCTGGCAACATACATGTAAAACTATCCATTCTATAAAATAAGCTTTTTTCTCTGTCACTGCATGCTAATTGATTCAGCGTTAAAAGGGCATGTCCACCCCCAAAAACTATAATCCCCCACTAATGGCCCACCCACTGTAGTGTAGTAAAATCCTTAGCTCACATCCCAGCTCCATAAGGTTTCCTATAGTCCCCCAAAAGTCCCCAAAAACTGGCCCACCAGGAGGATAGCAGGTCCATATAGGACTCTGCCTCCTATCTGGCCTCCGGGAGAAGTTTGGCATGCGTACTGCAGCCCTTCTCCCCCTCCTCCCTCTCCCTCCCCACTACCAAAAACCCCTGTCCACATAATAGAATATGTTCCCCAGTCCCAAAACGCAAAAAATAATTTAAGAAAGACCCCAGAACTCTACTACCTTCCCTCTCTCCTCCGGCATTCTGGAGAGCCGGGCAGCTGTGTCCGTGATTGGCTCCAGCCAATCACGGACGCGGCTGCTGGTCCCGCCCCCGCTTGCAGTGTCTTGCAAGCAGGAAGGCCGGGCCAGGCGTCGGAGGAGAGAGGAAAGGTAAGTAAACATCTGGTCACTTTCTTAAATTATTTGTATAGCAGATGTGGTATGGGGGACTGTATTCTATTATAGGGCAAACTTGCTTGATTCAAAAGAAGTATTACATCTCCCAGTGCTGCTACCTTTCCATAGCAAAGCAGTTTACGTTCACTATAACACTACATCACTGGGTGAATGGATTGGCTTAGTGGCTAGTGGGGCACAGATCATCACCACTGCACGTGCTCCACACTTTATCTGTGCCTCAGTTTTGGGAGGGGGTGGATACATAGAGAGGAGACATGCATACTAACTAGGAGTGAGCTGAACAGGACATGAGGAGATCTAGTGACAGGGAGCACAAAGAGAAAAAAGGGATCAAGTTCCTGACAGCACTAAAAATAAAGAAATGGATAAAGGCAAGTAATTTTTTACAGTTTAGTGTCCCTTTAAAAAAAAACCATTTCATTCTGTGGCTGATGGGCGATTTAACTGAAATTCCGCCTGCACATTCGCGGATTTTCAAAAATCTGCAATTTCCAATTGAAGTAAAGGGGAGTTTAAAAGACAACTCCACGTTGTTCTCTAGTGCTAAACCGATTTGGGGGTCGGCAGTATTTAACATGATGCATTAGATTGATTTTTTAAAAAAAAAATACATTCCCATCCCCCACACAAGTTCAGCCAAATGAGGTCATCGGGAGTGAGTAATGTTTAATGGAACAATCAGCAGCTACTTGACCATTGATTGTGCTTCTGATTCCAATCTTACCTATGGTCTTACCTATGACTTTAGTCAGGGACCTCCCATGGGTCAACCTTCCCCCTTCCATTTTTGTTTCTTCTAGTGATGAGCACTGGGAACCCCTGCAATGCTTCTTATCTTTTAGCATTTGCTCACAGCGAGATTAACTTTACTGACAGCACATTGATTTTATATTACTTATCTGCTCTGTTAATTCATTGGTTTTGAATTTGGTTTCCTTGGAAACCTTGTCTGATTCTTACTAGAAAATTGGAACAAGCAAGTAATATTACAGGGATATGTCCGATCCAAGGAGGTGGGTACAAGTGTAATAAAAATGTTACAGGCCACATCTACCTCCTGGCTAAAAAATAACCTTAAAGGATATCTGTTGTATTCAATTAGATCAACTGAACTTGAAGTTTAGTTCTTGGAGACGTTTCTCTAGTCATCCAACTGGCTTTATCAATTCAGAATGACTTGTACAAGAATCTTTGGCAATTCTGTACCCTGGAAAATCCCAATTAGCATATCACAGCCAGGTGTTAAGTCATCCGACTAGCGAAACGTCATCAAAAACTAAACTTCAAGTCCAGTTGATCTAATTGAATACAACAGATATACCATGACCTGGATGAATGAGAACCTTCACAAGCACACCTTAAAGGAGAACTAAACCCAATTTTTTTATACTCCAGAATCTGAAAACAACCCCCCTAAAAACACCAGTAAGCTATAAAAACCAACTTCAGTATTAAAGTAAATGGAAGCCTGTTAAGAACTGGATGAAGTATCTGTTTCTGGAAGCACACTTGAAGATTATAACAAACTTTATTTAGATACACATAACAAGACATAGTCTAATTAGTGCAATACTTAAAAGAGACAACAGAGGGCATACCACACATAATGCTCTATATCTCATAACATCTTTTTTTTTCCATAAAATTTGCAAACAACTGAAAAACACAATAAAACTTAAGTAAAGTTAGATTTGTAAGAACTATTATAGAACAAAGTCTTTATATCTTGAAGGTGTCTTTATAATCCGAGTTTGAGTACAAGTTTCTGCCATAGCTAAGGACTGGGCATGTGCAGAACATAATAGTCATTGACCGAACTGTGTGATACTAATATGCTGTGAAGTAAATCCTAAACCATATGTTATTTGGGTAAATTTCCCAGCGCCTGTATCAAAATGAGAGGTAATACACAGATTACTGGTTATGTATCAAGGTGTTCTGCCTTCTGGTTCAGTGTTGTTCTGTGGTTTTAGATGTCCTTAAAGTAGAATAACCCAACCCTAATCCCCAAACAGTAATAAGGCTTTTACCTGATGTTGCAATCCTCCTTTGTCTCCCTCCTGTATTCTTCCAGGTATCAGCAATCAGTAATGGCTATGATGTCATGGTCACTGACTGTCTGCTGTTCCCTGACCCTCTCTCTGAGTAGGTGAAATCTCATTAATAGCATGCACAGCTTTAAGGCAGCGACCTTTCAAGGAGAGTGGGCAGAACATTAGGCAGTAAGCTCTTCAAGAACTAAACTTCAAGTCCAGTTGAGCTAATTGAATACAACAGATAAACCATGACCTGGATGAATGAGAACCTTTACAAGCAGATCACTAGTACCAGAAATCTTAGCACGGCTTTAACACTAGCTATTAGCACAAATGCCATTACTGAATACCTTGCATATACATACATATGAGTAGTGAACTCAAGTGTATGTGTGTGTGTGTGTGTGTGTGTGTGTGTGTGTGTGTGTGGGGGTATATGGATATATGGACAGTGTTATAGTTGCAAAACATTAAACGTTATTATTGTGCTTGTGCACTTTCTGTTATGTATGGAACATTATAAAGCATCATTACTAAAGATATTTATGTATGGGCATGTAGAGTATTTATAAATATTATTACTGGAGATTATTATTTGGCTTGTGTTTGTATTACTGTACTGGACTGAGATTTTTATTACAGTTGCACAACACCAGCAGGGAGATTTACTCCGAGCCACAGCAATTCTGTGTAAATCTCAGTTTAATAGTTCATTATGTGCTTTTCCCACACAGCAACTTTAACATTAGCTATTAGCTAGCGTTACATATATTATACACAACATCTCAATAGGATTCAGGTCAGGACTTTGACTAGGCCACTCCAAAGTCTTCATTTGTTTTCCTTCAGCCATTCAGAGGTGGATTTGTTGGTGTGTTTTGGGTCATTGTCCTGCTGCAGCACCCAAGATCGCTTCAGCTTGAGTTGACGAACAGATGGCCGGACATTCTCCTTCAGGATTTTTTGGTAGACAGTAGAATTCATGGTTCCATCTATCACAGCAAGCCTTCCAGGTCCTGAAGCAGCAAAACAACCCCAGACCATCACACTACCACCACCATATTTTACTGTGGTATGATGTTCTTTTGCTGAAATGCTGTGTTACTTCTACGCCAGATGTAACGGGACACGCACCTTCCAAAAGTTCAACTTTTGTCTCGTCGGTCCACAAGGTATTTTCCCAAAAGTTGGCAATCATTGAGATGTTTTTTAGCAAAATTGAGACGAGCCTTAATGTCTTTTGCTTAAAAGTGGTTTGCCCTTGGATATCTGCCATGCAGGCCGTTTTGCCCAGTCTCTTCTTATGGTGGAGTCTTGAACACTGACCTTAATTGAGGCAAGTGAGGCCTGCAGTTCTTTAGATGTTGTCCTGGGGTCTTTGTGGCCTCTCGGATGAGTTTTCTCTGCGCTCTTGGGGTAATTTTTGGTCGGCCGGCCACTCTGGGAAGGTTCATCACTGGTCCATGTTTTTGCCATTTGTGGATAATGGCTCTCATTGTGGTTCGATGGAGTCCCAAGCTTTAGAAATGGCTTTATAACCATAACTCAGGTGTGATAAAACCACAGTTAAGTTATTTTTAACAAGGGGGCAATCACTTTTTCACACAGGGCCAGTAGCGTTTGGATTTTTTTTTTCTCACTAAATAATAAAAACCATCATTTAAAACTGCATTTTGTGTTCAATTATGTTATCTTTGACTAATAGTTAACGGTTTTTGATGAGCAGTAACATTTAAGTGTGACAAACATGCAAAAGAATAAGAAATCAGGAAGGGGGCAAATATTTTTTCACATCACTGTACATAATAATATATAAGTTACATGACCATATAGAAGCACGAGGCCACAGGTCATGAAACTGCGAGGTGAGGTAAATCCGTATATCACACTGTAGGTAGCGTATTATTTCTTATAATACATAAGGCCAGACAAAAAAAAAACCTGTCCACTACCACTGTGTCTTCCCCTTCCCGTATTAATCATTTATATAGGAATCCCTGTTTAATGTATAAATAGTTAATTACTGTTCCTATTGAAAAGAGAAAGAAGGAGCGAACATTATTTGTCAAGAATAAACAGGGATTCCTATATAAATGGATAATACAGGGAGGAGGAGAGACAGGGACAGTGGAATACAGGAAGTCTTAGTGACATCACTGAGTGATTGTAATATAGATTCTCACCACTGCATGAAAATGCCTAGCCTTATGTATTATAAAAAGGTATCACCTTATCCTACAGTACTCATCTTTTAGTCTATGAAAAGGGGAGGGTTAGCAACTCCGGCTGCTGTTTCTGATACAAAGGCATTACTTCCTACCCAGCAAATAGTACTTTTTTAGAAAAATGGTTAAGACTGCCAAACGTTTCACAAACAGCACATAATTGAGCTTCATTCTGAAACCAGAACGGACATTAAAGGTTTTAATTTGTATAATTAAAGCCGGCATGCAGATGTTTTAGCAATGACATAGGTGTGGCTAAGCCTTCCGTTTTGATTATTACATTTAAAATAGGGGTACCAGCTCTGTTCATTTATAACTTTATATATTTTGTCTTGTACCTAAAATAAGTCAGAACTATACTTTATATAATTTTATTTATGGTCAGGTCGAGGTAATAGTGAGAAATTACAAACATACATATACACCTTTCCTACAGTATATGCAATAATATATGCCCTTCACCTCATTGCTCTTTGGTAGCTCCTAAAAACCTAATATTTTTATATGTACAGTATAGCCGCACTCCTACTTGTCCTCATAGCTTTTACTGCCCAGACGCATAATGAAGATGAATTCTGATTTCGGGTCTTCATGATGTTCTTGAGATCCAGGAATCTAGTGAGTTTTGGCCATCTCTATGTACAATATATGGGCATTACAGTGGGGAAACTCCCAGTGGAGCTGGAGACGGGGGTATCTTCTTACTTACTTTCCCTATGAGAGATACAGAGTTTCATCTTTTCTCTTTATATGCAATAAAACGTTTTTATTGGTGGGTTTTCTAGGCAAGATTGTTTCCTAAGCTTTTCATTGATTTTTAAAAACGATTTTGTATTTGTTTTCAAAAGTTCCTATTGAGACAAAAGGTCTAACTTTTTCCTAGTTTACAATAAAATATGAATCCAGCACTAGTTATAAATAAACTCAACTGCATGTTGGAAATGTTCCCTTTAATTATTAGGTAATTATGTTGTATTGTCGTATATAGGATGCTATCACAAGGTAGAAGGGACCCCCTGTGGAGAATGTAACTAATAAATGAAGATAGTTACAAAACATTTGATAACATCCGATTGGTTGATGCAGAACAGAGGCAAAATGTTGCACCCAGGGCCATTTTTAGGCATAAGCCACCTAGGCAAAGTTCTAGGGCACCTATAATAAACCAGGATGCCCAGTGTTCTCCCTAGAATCTCCCTGTCAGCTTTTACTTGCTGTGTTAGATCTGCTCTCCTTGTTCTGCTGCTGTAATTTGCAACATTGTATCTACTACAGAGCCTGAACTCCACACACTCTATTTAGCAACAAATGTTACAAATGAACTTAAGGTGAAGGAAGGAGGAGGGAGGATGAGCTCAGCTAATAGTACTGAGGACAACAGTTCTAAATTGCCAGGTAAAAGCTGCTGCAGACTTTATAACAGTGACCCTGTGACTAGCAGCCATGAGATCTCTATCCCTGCCTCTTTCTTCCTTCTACCCAACTCTCCAATTAGAACTTAGAGTAGATGAGGAGAGAACAATCCAATGGAGGAGACATGGACTGTACATCATATCAATACTGGCAGCTGAATACACCGTGCTGGCACTGAAAATATTAATAGCAATACTCTGGGAAAGTCCTAGCACTGTCGGTTTAATGGCAATACTCTGGGTCAGTGCTGGCACTGAAATTACTAGTAGGAAAGTGTGCTGGCACTGAAGGGTTAAATGTAATACTCTGGGGGAGTGCTGGCACTAAAAGTGTTAATGCTAATACTCTTGGAGGGATAGGCCACACCACTACACTCTTGAGCACAATGGGATTGCTTTTTGATCACGCTAGGGCACCAAAATGACTACAAATGGCCCTGGTTGCACCTCATATTAAATAAGCCTCAATAGATATGGGGGCTATTTAATGAGTGAGCTGCTTTGGAATATTACATCGTACAATCAAACAGACCTTTTGCATTTATAATTTATGTAAGAACAAAATCGAAAACAACCCACGGTGTTCCTGTTCCGCCAGATCCTGTACGTCAGGAATATTTGCCATTTTATTAGTGACAGATTGAGATTATAAAACATAGTAAATGTCTGGGGAAATGTCACCGTGCAGCTTTTTGGAATATCAAATGTCGGATTTTTATTGTATGAGTTAAAAACAAGATTGTTGAAAGGAGATGAGTAGACGTGATGTTTACTGAACCGTTTCAAGGGTTATTCTGCGTATAACGGGGCCATGTTCTCCCTGCAGCTGGAGTTTTAATGTCAGGGACGATGATTATCAGGTTTTATTTAAATCAGGATTTTGTTTCTTCACAAAATAAACCAAATGGAAAGGCTTCACTAATTAAATAATTGGATGCTGTGATCTACGTAAGAGTGACCATTCCCTGATTTCCAATTGGCTACTGAAAAGATGGACACAAATCTGACATTGCTGGATTAACTGCACATTATATTTTAAATAGCATATCCACCTCTATTCATGTAACTCTAACAATTATCTTTGCAAGCTTGCACATGCGAGAAGGAGGCTCATGGTACAGCTGTCAAACGGGCTGCTGCCACCCTGAACTGAAAGGCAGCAACAGGGGCAGGAGAACATGTTAGTATTGCATAGTAGTGAACTTGCTATAGTTATACATCTGTATACCACTTTCAGCGAGAACAGAACAGTTAGGCTGGGTACACATTGAGGGACTATTTGTCCCGACCGGGACAAATGTCTGTCGGTTGCGGCAAATTTGGCTGTGGGCGAATTTGTGAACGATCGACCGCGTGGTCCCATAGGGAACCGCACGATCATTTGTAATTTTCTGACACCTCCGTTCGTTCGATCTGGACGAACGGACGACCGAGGTTGGTTGCAGTCGGCCACCCCACACCAGGAGAGATTTTTGGCTGACCGACCGACCGAAAGTGCCGTGAATCGGTCGGTTGGCCGAAAAAATCTTCTGGTGTGTACTCAGCCTTACAAAGCTCATCATTTATCTACATTGTAAATAATTTAATTTACATTCCACTGCTCTGGGCATTGCAGGGGAAATGGGACTAAAATGTAAAAGTTAGGACTGTCCTGTAAATTCCAGAACATTTAGAAAGTATGAGCGGAATCTTTCATTCTCACCACCAGCCTTAACAATATATTTCAATGGCGCCCAACATATGGCCCTTTTAGGATCATAAGCAGACTGCAGTCTTTTCATGGAAATCAGGGTATATTTAACTTTATTATGGACAGTATTATTATCATGTTATGTCAGATCATGGGCAAAGCTACGGTAATCCGTGGCCATGTATAAAAGGTGATGAGAAGCATGTGGACCCGTAGCACCATGGGTTAATTGACTGCGTTACTGCATTTAGTGTTCCAGGTTACTTTGCAGTATTCTCTGGAGCAGCAGAGTCTATAAGAAGCTGCTAGCAGGGTTGATGATGTGAGACTGATAAAATTGGGAACACAGCATTTTTATATTTGCACTAAAATGCAATCTTAATGCCTCATCTTAATCTATAAATTAAAGGGTATCTCCACTCGTATTTTGAAGATTTGGTAATCCAGTTCTATTGAAGAAACTTACCCGCTCGCTCCCCCGGCGCTTAGTCTGACAGGTCCTGATGGACCTTGTCTTCTATGCGCATAGATCGCGCATGCGCATAGAAGACAAGGTCCGTCGGGACCTGTCAGACTACACGCCGGGGGAACGAGCGAGCGGGTAAGTTTTTTACCTTCTCTCCTGGCTCCTGTTTGTTCTATTGAAGAACGGAAGGTAAGGCACAGCTCCTTTACCTCCCGTTCTTCAATAGAACTGGATTACCAAATCTTAAAAATACGAGTGGAGATACCCTTTAATACATGTAAGTTGCACATACTCTGAAGTTTGTGTGTTGCTGCATTCCTTAAATACAGTAATTGATTTGTTAAAGCTCAGTATCTCTCCTCCCAATCTTAACCGACACCTAATTCAGGGGCAGACTGGGCCGGGCCAGTCAGTGTCAAGTTTGAGTAAAGTTTAATATAAAAAAAAAAGTTCTATTAGGGATTCCAGACACTGCCTGGCCATCAGGGGCACACACGCCTAACAGCAGGAAGCGCCCCTGTAATACATTAGATGGCTGGGGGCTAAAGGGAAAAAAAATTGCGTGGCCGGTGTCTCTCTTTTTCCTGCACGCCCGCGCGAGCAGGTTATGCTTGTTGCTGGTGAACTTTTTTTGGAGCTGCCACTACCGCGTTCTGTGAACGCCTACTGAGTATAGTAGAAGAGACATGGTTAAGGTCAGTGCAACTTTAAACAGTAGCATTATGGCTGCAGCTGCATTTCACTAATAATGTTTAAGGTTCTAACTGGCTTTACTGTCTACGCCCTAGCGTGATCAGATCACAATCCCATCGCGCTCAAAAGTGCAGTAGTGTGGCCTAGAACTCCAAGAGTATTGGCATTAATACTTTTAGTGCCAGCACTTCCCCAGAGTATTGCTATTAACCCTTCAGTGCCAGCAGAGTATTACATTTAACCCTTCAGTGCCAGCACTTCTCCAGAATATTGCTATTAACCCTTCAGTGCCAGCAGAGTATTACATTTAACCCTTCAGTGCCAGCACACTTTCCTACTAGTAATTTCAGTGCCAGTACTGACCCAGTGTATTGCCATTAACCTGTTAGTGCCAGCACTTTCCCAGAGTATTGCTATTAATATTTTCAGTGCCAGCACAGTTTACCTTTAACACATTTAGCTGCCAGCATTGACATGATATACAGTATGTACCTGCTTTTCATGTCTCCTCCATTGGAGAGTTGGATGGAAGGAAGGAAGAGGCAGGAATAGGGATCTCATAGCTGCTAGTCACGGGCCACTGTTATAAAGTCTACAGCAGCTGTTATAAAGTCTACAGCAGCTTTTAAATGGCATTTTAGAATCTCCTCAGTACTATTAGCTGAGCTCATCCTCCCCCCTCCTTCCTTTACCGTCAGTTCATTTTGCAACATTTGTTGCTAAATAGAGTGTGTGGAGCTCAGGCTCTGTACTAGATACAATGTTGCAAATTACAGAAGCAGCACAAGGAGAACAGGTTTAACACAGCAAGTAAAACCTGACAGGGAGATGCTAGGGAGAACACTGGGCACCCTGGTTTATTATAGGTGCCCTAGCACTTTGCCTAGGTGGCTTATGCCTTAAAATGGCCCTGTCAAGCTTGATAAAGGCCAATAGATAACGGCCGAAATGTCGCTTGTTTTTGCACTTAGCACAATGTTTGCTACAAAAGCACTTTAATAAAAGCACTTAATGAAGACCCTGAGTAACGCTGTTATTTGTTGAATATTAGTTACATATCTGGGATACTTCAGCAGCACCAGGCAACAGAAACATAAAAGACTGTGTGAGCTTGGGGCCGTGTGTCCCGTGCGGGGTCAGGGGTATTATTGGTGGTCCCCCCAGCCGTCCTGCACGAGCTTCCGGATGCGGGCTGCTGTCGTGGCCGCGCGCGGCTACCCCGGCCGCCGGCTAGCTGCTTCCTTTAATGATCCTTCACGCATGTTCCCTACGAAACCCTTTGTTTACGGACCTATAATGTACCCAATCTTTCCTCGATAGATCAGCCGAAGTTTGATCGTCTTCTCGGCGCGGTCCCACATAGGCGACGAACTCGTGCCATGTAGCTACAAGTTCGAGCCGGACGGACCTGTGTGGCATTGACCAGGTGCAAAGAGCTGCCGATTCCGTGACCTCACTTCATGGCTAAAAGACGCACTCTGGTCCATCTTAGGTTTTAGGTACCAGCGTACGTAGAGCGCGTGAGATGGCTACAAAGTGGGCATGGTGGTCTAAGGTAAATCAACAGCGGACTATGGTGGGTGCATTAAGCAGTCTCGCGACAGTTACAGTCGGGGAATATTCTCCTCCCTCGTAGTCGTGGGTGTTCGGATAAGTAATTTACTGTCTGCGGATCCCCCCAGGCTTCTCCCTTATCACTCGTTGGATTATTCTTCGTTGCTTGACCCTACTACAACTGTCGACCTTGAGTTAAGGTAAGGTGTGCTAGGTGACAAGACAAGGCTCGTCTGATTGCGTCGTTCGCTGATGACAAGTGTGGGGGGGGGGGTATGTATAAAAAGGGGGCGGGGGGGAGGAGGAGTGTAAGAAGAGAATAACTAAGGTGACAAGGCGATGACAGGGGGGCACAGTGCTAGTGAGGACTGTAGCAACCCAGAGTGGAGGGCCGACAGTGAGAGAACACCCTCTAAAAGCGGTGAGAGAACACAGGAGAGTAGGACAGAACAGACTAACATGCATGATTCAACACAGTGTGAAAGGTGCTCACACATGGTGGTGAAACAAGTAGACAAATGGGCAGATGAGATTCAATGTTAGATAAATTAAGGTGATGCATTTGGGATTTAATAATCCGTGCCACCTAACCATTAAACTCTGTGTTTAAGTGCTCTGAAATGGAAAAGATTTGGGTCTGGTAGATAACAGACTTATGCTGTACAACAATGCCAGGTAGCAACAGCTAGAGCTAGCAAGATATTGTCTTGTATAAAGAGGGAATGAATCAAGAGAGAAAATATATTCTCCCTCTTTACAAGCACTGGTAAGGCCACATTTGGAATATGCGGTGGGCAGTTTTGGAATCCCGTATACAAAAGGGACATCTTGGAATTGAGGCAGTTCAGGAAGGGCAACTAAATTAATAGTGGGAATGGAGGGGCTTGAAAATATGCAGGCAGATTAGACAAGTTAGGCTGTTTAGACCATTGGAGAAGCGGCGGTTGCGTGGGACATGATAACCTATACAAAATATATTATGCCATACAGTGAATCTCTGGTGGCATTGTTCACTAATAGGTCATATCAGAGGACTCGTGGACATCCTTTAAGGTTGGGAAGAAAAGAGTTTCATCTTCAGTAGGAGAGGTTTCTTACAGTGAGAACGGTAAACGGTGGAACGTCTTCCACAGAGGATGGTAATGGCAAGTTCATTGAATAACTTTAACAAAGCCGCTGGTAAGTTTTCTAAAACTAAAAAATATTGTGATAATTACTGGTATTAATGCATATAGATCTGGTTTGATCCTAGGGATACTTTCCGATTGCCGTTGAGTCAGGAAGGAATTTTTCCCCCTTTTTTTAACTGGGTTTTTTTGCCTTCCTCTGGATCAACTGTAGGTTAGGGTTAAAAAAAAAAAATTAAAAAAAAAAGAAAAAAAAAGTGAATAGGTTGGACTTGATGGACGAATGTCTTATTCACCTTAATTAATTACTGTTACTAGCACTGTCGTTAATGGCAATACTCTGGGTCAGTGCTGGCACGAAAATTACTAGTAGGAAAGTGTGCTGGCACTGAAGGGTTAATGTAATACTCTGCTGGGCACTGAAGGGTTGATAGCAAACACCTCTGGGGAAGTGACTGGCACTAAAAAGTGTTAATGCTAATACCTTGGAGGGATGGCCACACCACTACACTCTTGAGCACAATGGGATTGCTTTTTGATCACGCTAGGGCACCAAAATGACTACAAATGTGGCCCTGGTTGCACCTCATATTAAATAAGCCTCAATAGATATGGGGGCTATTTATGAGTGAGCTGCTTTGGAATATTACATCGTACAATCAAACAGACCTTTTGCATTATAATTTATGTAAGAACAAAATCGAAAACACAACCCACGGGTGTTCTGTTCGCCAGATCCTGTACGTCAGGAATATTTGCCATTTTATTAGTGACAGATGAGATTATTAACATAGTAAATGTCTGGGGAGCATGTCACCGTGGCAGCTTTTGGAATATCAAATGTCGGATTTTTTTGTAGAGTTAAAAACAAAATTGTGAAAGGAGATGAGTAACGTGATTTTCCTGAACCGTTTCAAGGGTTATTCTGCTATAACGGGGCCCATGTTCTCCCTTCAGCGGGAGTTTAATGTCATGGACGATGATTATCAGGTTTTATTTAATCATCGGATTTTGTTTCTTCTCACAAAATAAACCAAAGTAAAGGCTTCACTAATTAAATAATTGATGCTGTGATCTACATAAGAGTGACCATTCCCTGATTTCAATTGGCCTACTGAAAAGATGGACACAAATCTGACTGCTGGATCAACGCACATTATATTTTAAATAGCATACATCCACTCTATTCATGTAACTCTAACAATTATCTTTGCAGACTTGCACAGCGAGAAGGAGGCCTCATGGTACAGCTGTCAAACACGGGCTGTTGCCACCCTGAACTGAAGAGCAGCAACAGGGCAGGAGAACATGTTACGTATTGGCATAGTAGTGAACTTGCTTAGTTATACATCTGTATACCACTTTCAGCGAGAACAACAGTTAGGCTGGGTACACATTGAGGGACTATTTGTCCCGACCGGGACAAATGTCTGTCGGTTGGCAAATTGGCTGTGGGGCGAATTTGTGAACGATCGACCGAGTGGTCCCATAGGGAACCACACGATCATTTGTAATTTTCAGATACCTCCGTTCGTTCGATCTGGACGAACGGACGACGAGGTTGGTTGCAGTCGGCCACCCCACCCAGGAGAGATTTTGGCTGACCGACCGAAAAGTGCCGTGAATCGGTCGGTCGTCGGCCGAAAAAATCTTCTGGTGTGTACTCAGCCTTACAAAGCTCATCATTTGTCTACATTGTAAATAATTTAATTTACATTCCACTGCTCTGGGCATTGCAGGGGAAATGGGGACTAAAATGTAAAAGTTAGGACTGTCCTGTAAATTCCAGAACATTTAGAAAGTATGAGCGAATCTTTTCATTCTCACCACCAGCCTAACAATATATTTCAATGGCGCCCAACATGTGGCCCTTTTAGGATCATAAGCAGACTGCATCTTTTCATGGAGATCAGGGTATATTTAACTTTATTAGGGACAGTATATGATCATGTTATGTCAGATCATGGGCAAAGCTACGGTAATCCGTGGCCATGTATAAAAGGTGATGAGAACGAATGTGCGCCGTAGCACCATGGTTTAATTGACTGCGTTACTGCATTTAGTGTTCCAGTTACTTTGTAGTATTCTCTGGAGCGCGCAGAGTCTATAAGAAGCTGCTAGCAGGGTGATGATTGAGACTGATAAAATTGGGACACAGCATTTTTATATTTGCACTAAAATGCATTCTTAATGCCTCATCTTATCTAAATAAGGGTATCTCCCTCGTATTTTGAGATTGGTAATCCAGTTCTTTAGAACGGGAGGTAAAGGAGCTGTGCCTTACTTCGTTCTCAATAAACAAACGGAGCCAGAAGAAGGAAGAAACTTACCCGCTCGCTCCCCCCCGGCCTTAGGGGACTATTTATAAGAAATCGATATATCGCAAAAAAATTACAGCCGCAATCGCGGCCGCGAAAATACGCGAAATCGCCTTATTAAACGGCGGCGCTATTCCCGTCGTACCTTATTCGGGCCTAGGACCACCCGCGCGGGTTGCCTGCCACCCCCCCGGGAGGTTTAGTATCGGTCTGACTTCGCCTCCTTCAAGGTGGCGAAGTAAACAGCGATACTAGCCGAGCGAAAACCAGTACCAGCCGCTTATAAATAGAAGCGGCGGTAATCAGTAGTAGCGCGCGAAAGGTTAACGCTTCGTTAACTTTTCGCGGGCCGTTTTCGACTTATAAATGTCTGGGGTAAACGCGTTTATTACGTTAATGCCGCGAAACGGCCGCGAAAAGTTACGAACCTTTATAAATTATGCCCCTTAGTCTGACAGGTTCCTGTGGACTTGTCTTCTATGCGTTCTGTGATCGCGCATCTGAGCATAGAAGACAAGGTCACGTCAGGACTTGCTCTTCTAGTAGCTCATTTTGGTGCCCTAGCGTGATCAGAACACATCCCATGGCGCTCAAAAGTGCAGTAGTGTGGCCTAGCTCCAAGAGTATTGGCATTAATACTTTAGTGCCAGCACTTCCCCAGAGTATTGCTATTAACCCTTCAGTGCCAGCAGAGTATTACATTTAACCCTTCAGTGCCAGCACTTCTCCAGAATATTGCTATTAACCCTTCAGTGCCAGCAGAGTATTACATTTAAACCCTCAGTGCCAGCACACTTTCCTACTAGTATTTCAGTGCCAGTACTGACCCAGTGTATGCCATTAACCTGTTAGTGCAGCACTTTCCAGAGTATTGCTATTAATATTTTCATTGTGCCAGCACAGTTTACCTTTAAACACATTGACTGCCAGCATTGACATGATATACAGTATGTACCTGCTTTTCATGTCTCCTCCATTGGAGAGTTGGTGGAAGGAAGGAAAGAGGCAGGAATAGGGATCTCATAGCTGCTAGTCACGGGCCCTGTTATAAAGTCTACAGCAGCTGTTATAAAGTCTACAGCAATTTTAAATGGCATTTTGAATCTCCTCAGTATATTAGCTGAGCTCATCCTCCCCCCTCCTTCCTTTACCTTCAGTTCATTTTGCACATTTGTTGCTAAATAGAGTGTGTGGAGTTCAGGCTCTGTACTAGATACAAGTGTCAAATTACAGAAGCAGCACAAGGAGAACAGGTTAACCAGCAAGTAAAACCTGACAGGGAGATGCTAGGAGAACACTGGGCACCCTGGTTTAAAAGGTGCCCTAGCACTTTGCCTAGGTGGCTTATGCCTTAAACACGCCCCCCGTATTCAAGTCTGTGCTTGGCATGGATTGGGCATTATAGTCCCAATTAAGTTCTGCTGCTGGTGGCATTGGGGGCATTTTATATATATTAGTCTGCTGCTGGTGGCATGGGGGTTGGCATTGGGGGCATTTTATTATACAGTCTGCGGCTGGCATGGGCTGGTGCATTGGGAATATTTATATATACAAGTCTGCTGCTGGAATATATTCAGGTCTGCTGCTGGTGGCATGGGTTCAACATTGGGAAACACTTTTGATATAATCAAGTCTGCGGCTGGGTGGCATTGGGGGCATTTTATATATATACAAGTCGGCTGCTGTGGCATGCATGAAAAGCAGGTACATACTGTATATCATGTCAATGCTGGCAGCTAAATGTGTTAAAGGTAAACTGTGCTGGCACTGAAAATATTAATAGCAATACTCTGGGAAAGTGCTAGCACTAACAGGTTAATGGCAATACACTGGGTCAGTACTGGCACTGAAATTACTAGTAGGAAAGTGTGCTGGCACTGAAGGGTTAAATGTAATACTCTGCTGGCACTGAAGGGTTAATAGCAATATTCTGGAGAAGTGCTGGCACTGAAGGGTTAAATGTAATACTCTGCTGGCACTGAAGGGTTAATAGCAATACTCTGGGGAAGTGCTGGCACTAAAAGTATTAATGCCAATACTCTTGGAGAGCTAGGCCACACTACTGCACTTTTGAGCGCAATGGGATTGTGTTCTGATCACGCTAGGGCACCAAAATGGCTAGAAGACAAGGTCCTGACGGACCTTGTCTTCTATGCGCATGCGCGATCTATGCGCATAGAAGACAAGGTCCATCAGGACCTGTCAGACTAAGTGATTGGAGAAGAACAAAGCAAGGGAAAAGCGAGCGAGGGAGTCTTGCGGGCTCCTACTAGAGATAGTAGTTGACATAAAAGTTCACAAAGCTGATGTGGCCACATTGGAGTTTGTGGAAAGGTTTCAGGGATGATTGTACTCCTTACCCAGATCCCCCCCGGAGGGGAGTCCGCAGATATAGCGTATCGGTATGTCCTACACGAATCACCCAGCATGGGCCGTATTTTTGTAAGTAGCTCTACTACGTCGTTTTGGTTGTGTCTTTAATTTGGATGCTCGATCGTTATATCCAGAAGTGTGGGCCAGCAGACGGTACGGATCAAGGAGCGAGCCAATGCAGGGGTGGCCGTACTGTTCGTCGCGAATGAGCGGGTAACCAGATGGAATGGGTGACGACCGAGTGAGCTGTGGCGCCCAGCATTCGTGCTGGACAGAGACGCTCAGGGAGAAGAAAGATGAGCGGAAGTAGAGGTGCAAGCCCCTGGTAGGGTCAACTCAGCCTCGTTGTGTGCTCTTGACGAGTCGTAGCCAACGGCTGTGATGTCAGTTCTATCTCGCTACCTTGTATACACAAGCCCATATTGCAGGCTGGCAGTTCGCTCAGAGCAACTAAATGGACATAGACTAAAAGTATACAACCAAAGCGTGAAAGAGTTTTGTCAGCAATCTAACTCGCAAATGGAAGTAACCTAATTGTTGCCGGGAGAAACTTACTGTATCGAGCCAATTAAGGCAATGGGGATGATTGCAGATCATGCATATTTTATCTATATATCAGATTTCCCCTAAAAATCCCGATTATTTGAAGTTAAGGCTAGAGTTTCATTCCTGCATATGCAAAATAGCAGGAAGATTTTGGGTAGTTTCTATGTTCCATGAGTCAGACAGCCGTAAACAATTTATACCTTCAACATTGCTTAAAAGCATTCCGGGGCCTACAATGCACCAAATAATAAGTTTTATACTGACAGGGAGGTGCCCCCTTAAGACTGTATGGAAATGTAACGATGGAATAATTCTCAGAACCTTGCCCATTTCTTTTTTAGGTGTTTTTCCAATCCAATCATCTCCTGATCATTTTGATGAAATTACCCTTAAGGTCATACACACGTCATCGTGAGGGGCCAACACATGATTGTACACACATTCTTCTTCGTCCCGATCATTCAATGTATGGGATTCGGTCGGACTCGTTGCCGATCTCTGACTGTATAATCAACGGCCCCCAAACTGGCATGGACGGTCTTACCCATCGTGCACTGTGGGTTCGGGACCCCCTCTTAAGCACATCAACGCTCTACACACATACAAATATTTGATACATATTTCGCAGGTTACGATAAATCTCATTTGAGTTATTGCTAGGAATTGTCCCATCCTGAACTAGGATCGCTACATTTGTTTTCCAGATACCCCACCTACAGTATCTCAGCACCCGTGTGTCATTGTTCCGGTTTCTGCCCCATTACCTTGTGTGTGCAAGGGCTTTAGCTACGATAAATTATTGACATCCAGTTACCATGGGTAAGTTAACGGAGGCAGTGATGCTGCTATTAGGTTCCATCTGATTTTATTCTTTGCAGACTGATAGATATGTATTCTTCTCTTCTCTTTCTTTCATTCCATGTTCCATACTAGAAGTGCAGCTTGGTTACGAAGAGAAATCGTTGGACATCTGTTCTGCATTACACAGAAATCCCCCAGATCCTTTCATTTCATATTGTGCAGAATTGATTATTGAAAAAGTTGTTTATGAATATCTTTTTTATTTTCTCATGAACTGTTAATGTGCAATTATCGCTTAAGGACAATCTCTGGGTTTTTTTTAAGAAAAACTTTCTTTATGTGCTTTAGGAGGGCACTTGACTTCAACCAAAAACCACATAGGCACCCCAGTAACCCGTTCACCCATAGTAATACCAGGGTACATTTCAAAACCCAGTGTACCACAGTCACAACCCAGCACATCCAAGTAAACCAGGGCACTCAAAGTCCCACGAGCACCCAAGTAACCCAGTAACAACTAGGTTACCCAGTACACTAAAAGAAACACAGAGCACCACCCAGTAACCGTGCACCCATAGTATCCCCAGTATACTAAAGTACCACAGAGCACCCCCAGTAATCCGTGCACAATTAGTGACGGCGGGGGGCTGCGTCACCAAAGTACACATAGTACGCCCAGTAACCCAATGCACCACAGTACCCCATAACACAAAGTCCCCCGAGCACCCCATCACCAGTGCACAATTAAGTCAACCCTTACAACAAGTTAACCACATAGTACCCCAGTCACCAAATGCAACCACAGTAACCCAGACACTAAAGTAACCACAGAGACCCAGTAACCAGTCACCAATAGTAACCCTGTATACTAAAGTACCACAGAGCACCCCAGTACCCCAGTGCACAATTAGTAACACCCATACAACAAAGTACCACAGAGCACCCAGTACCAATGTAACCCTTATAACCATTTGCACTAAAGTCCCATCAGAAGCACCCCAGTAACCCAATGCCCCATTAGTAACCCAGCACAACCAAGGCCACAGATACCCATTTTGCTAAAATACCTCAGATCACCCAGAAAACCCAATGGAATAACACGTGTAACCCATAATAATGGGCAAACCCAACAGAACACCATTAGTTTACCAACTGACCACAGTGCACCCCATTAGCCCACCGCCCTTTATACCACAGTGCCCAGCACGAAATGTTAAGTTGCTGGCATTAACATTTCTTTCATCCTATTTGTATTGTGATATCTGGGGCAGGGACCTCTTCCTCATGTTTGTAAGGACAGCATTTTCTCCATCTATCAATGCTGACTATAATCATGTAACTATATCCAATACTTATTCATTCCATATGTCTGTAAAAAATCGGAAATTTCGGATTAAATTTAAGATATAAATGCAATTGTTAGTGTTAAAGTGCACTATAGGAAAAAATTACTCTCCTCCCAATCTTATAAACCGACACCTCCATCCTTCCATCTGGCCAGACCTGTCTATAAGGGCAAGCATGCTCAGTAATCACTAAGAGGCAGCATTGAATAGGTAGTTCCCATATCTCCATGGCAATTTACATGCTTTGCATGAACCCTGTCTCCATTCCATTTATATTCCAACTGCACCTCATCAGAGGATTTAAGTTTCCGATTGGATAACTAAAGATAACTATTTGTTTCAGTATAAGATGTCTTTTATACTTTTTGTTTCAGTATTTGATAAGTTTTTTTTTTTTTACTTTTTTGCGTACCTGCCAATGGGAATTGGCGGCAACTAAAGAGTTACTATGTTCCATAACACACCATCATACAGAATGACTCTTTAGTTGCCGCCATCCAGTGATTATCCATTGTTCACTCTGGCCAGGGATTTCCAACGGGCACCCTCCAATTTTGAAACTACAAATACCAATCTTCCCGCCATTGCGAAGATCCAAAGGAATACTGGGAGTTGTAGTTTTCCAACATCTGGAGTGCAGCAGTTTTTGACATCCCTGCTCTTTGCAATAGAGCCATAATTGTTAGTGGATATATATTAAGTTATCAGATCATCTCATCATTGGGGGAACACTTATCATTAATGTAGTAATAGGCTGGGATAATTACAAACCTGGTTGATTTAACTGCAGTGATTCTGGACGGCCTTGCTGCATGATTTCAATGTATTTTCCTCCCGCTGATCTTTAAAAGTTTAATAAATCTAAACAAAACGGGTGGACGGATTGGAACGAGAAACCATATTGGGGGATGGGAATTAATTTAGTTTAATATCATTAAGTTTTAAAAGTTTGACATTTGGAAACTATAGTTGTCCCTTTAATATGCTCAGGGACCTGGGAAGTGTCTGTGGTACAAATAACCATAACATATCACAAAACTAACCTTTTCTTCATGAGCAACAATTTCGAGTTTCCACATTATCGATAGTTTTTTGTGTAAATGGTTGTGACAACCTGGGAAATAGTCTGGGGGAACCATTTCTTATATCACCAAAATTTTCTTCACAACTGGCACCAAATGCACCAAGATGCGCACCGGCTGAAAATGGAGTTAAAAGACAACGCTAGACCGATTTATGTGACTTAAACTCCATCATTTCGGCACCTGCATGGTTAACTCCCTAGACGTAAATGCTCCGTTCCCCACTCATCCCAAACATCACACCATACCGGACAGCCCACCCGCCCACCCCCCGCGGGACTTCACCCAGGTCTGTCCTCCACCCAAAATATTGATTTTTCTGTAGTGTTAATGGGGGAGACCCCCTGCACCGCCAACGCTAGATTTTAAGTTGAGGACCAATCCACCCTCCAAACAAATATTTAAATCAAATCTAATTATCCCCTAAAATGTAGACTGCACTACGTTTTAAACAGAGAGATCTATAGCCACACCCTGGCGGCGCTTTTTTTGCATTTGCGCATGCGTTTTTTATGTATTATGACAACGCGGCAATGCACCGAAAAACGAGCGTGTTTTTGGTGCTTGCTATTGCGATTTGGCGTTCCGCAATCACATGCGTTTTTTTTCAAATACTTGAAAAAACGCAATGCGCAAACGCAACAAAAAATCGCACATGAAACGCCCCGTGCCCTAATAGGCTCCTAAATATACTACCAGCGTCAGTGATGGGGCCCCCCCCCCCCCCCCCTGGAAAAGGGAAAAAAAACATATGTAAATGTTTAGGAGTGTCCTAAAAACAGGGCAGCACGGTGGCCTCAGTGTTAGCACTGATGCCCTTGCAGCGCGAAGTTTGGAGTTTTATTCACCCTTGGACACATTGCAAGGAGTTTCCTGTTCTCCCCGTGCTTGCGTGGGTTTCCCTTCCTGCGGGCACTGCGGTTTCCCCACATACTCATAGTTTTTGTGTCAAAAAATGTCCTAGATTGTATGCTCTTTGGGGCAGGGTCCTGATTAATGGTATACATGTAATTGTAAGTCGCTAACGAATAGTTGGGCTAATATACATCCACAATAATAATAATAGTCTACGTTTTGGGGGGTAATTTTAAAGTTAGATTAATTTTCCATTTGAGGGGTGGACAATACGAAAGCTGATAAACCCAGAATTTTCCCATTGCGGGAGACTTTGGGGCACATTTATAAACAATTGCTATTATTGCCATGCTGATCATTCTTACACAAAATTATTGCCACAAGCAATGTGAGCCATTAGATCACTGTGTGCGCTGGGCAACAGTGGGCATATTCATTGCATTTGGGGCTTCTCACCGACGTCTTCGCCACATCTACAGTCCCCACAATATTGCCTTGCGTGCAGCATGCGTCCCAGTGCAATGGAGCGGGGAGTCCAAGTTTGAACCTGTCATGAGCCAGCGCATTCTATTCTAGCTCCTCCTCGAACGGAGCATTATAGTACTGGAATCCTTCCTCTTCATGACTTTGTCTGCACGCCCGAAAGCAGGCGGACCTGGGCGAGATGGACTGTGCCGCTGGGCTATTCACCTCCTTTGGTTGAGATCCATCCCATTTTTTGTGTGCTATTTGACTGAACCACCATATAGTGTACCTCAGTGATCCGTTCGTGTTTGCTTTTTTGGCCGGTACACCTGCACTATATGAGTTGTGGAACGTATCTCCTTTACACGCTCACTTGTCTATCTTTCCCACATAAGCCTGTTACTCTGTGCTATACGCTCGTGCCATATATGTGAGATACACAAACATTTGGATTCCTGTCTTAACCGCTGTGGCCCTCCATCCATACATATTTCCTGTGCCACAGCTTTGAACTGGTCAGCCACATTTCCCTTTAGTGATTCACGGCGCATGATGTTATTGTTTTAGCTTTATATTCGGTTGGTTTTCTTTTTTTCTATGTTGACTAAAGATGATGTTTTGTATAAACTTTAAAACGCTAGCGGTACAATTGTTTACCACGGGGGTAACTTTTTTTTAGAGGCGATTTGTACCTCAAAAAACGTTCTCTTTTGGGTGCCTTATAATGCAGACTGGTGCCTTGTGGGCTTTGGGCCCCTTGTTAAACCTGGTCTTTTTTCCCTTCCTTGTTCTTTCTTTTTTTGCTTCGGTGTCTATTTCTTTTTTTCTTACTGTATCCCTCTGTTAACTTGTTCCTCTACTTTACTAATTTTGTTAGTACTGGAAGTCCCCAACCACCAAAAATGTTCCGAAACCAATCAAAAACTAATACGTGGGCTTTTGTTTTTCATACCAATCTGTGGATCATTCTTTATAGCTCTTGTAATTGGTGTGGGGCGGGAGATATTGGCTATGCTGGGAAATAAATATAATAGTCTCGGGAGGAGGCATTTTCATCAACTGCTGCCCACTCTCCCCCTCTAAAAAGAAATATTCATGGATTCCCAGTCCCGTAAATCTATTTTTAGGACTAAACAAGGAATCGCCAGCCCATTAAGGGCAGTTGGTGATATCATTTGATTAGAGGTGGGTATGAGAAATACAGGCTGTTGTTTTGGATGGGTTGAACCTTAAATCCAGATATGTCCTCCAAAATTTCCTCAACTTGCTTTATAGACAGGGGTGGTAAGTAGAGCAAAAAAACTAAACAGCCATTTTGGTGTGGGTTTAATAACTTTTTAAACATTGTTTTTGTATTTAGCAGCGCCAATTATAGGTATTTATTTTTCTTTCCATTTTCTATTACTAGCGCTGAAATGCTGCAACCCTTAGTTTTAATCGATTTCTTCATGCTCATGTGATTTATTTTAATTGGGGCCCAAAGAATTACATGTCTGTCTCACTATGGATTCTCAGCCTTAAGTGGCATATTGTACTGTATGTGCCCTTACCCATTCCTTTCCCGTGCACAGGTTGGAACCTACTCTCACTTAATGTACAAACCTGTGTTTTTCCCACCCACTGCTAGGAAATATTATGGACTCTAATAGAAGCTGCCCATGTGCCCAGGAAGAGACCATTAATCATCTTCATCTTCATGTGAAGCTATGTCTGCCCATGATTAAAGACACAGTAACATAAAACAAAAACATCCAAATCCACATGCCCTTTAAGAAGCAAAGCGACAGATACAATTAGTCTGCACATCTGCACATTCATCTTTTGGTAAGGAAACTTTCATCGAGGACATTATTTCATAAAAAGGATAAAAAAAAATGATCCACACAGTATGAGATCTAGTGATTCACTAGGGCCAAGCAAGTTTTCAGCTCTTCTACAATGTCTTTCCTATTTGTATTTTATATTTTACGTTAATGAGAAATTTCAATCTAAGCTTTTTCAACACCATTTTCTAACCACTTTCTAAAATTGTTTTAAATTAAAGCTCAGGTGTAAAATCACAACACTGAGCTGAATTTATTAACCCCCGGGCAACTTTCTGATACCCGTTCTACTAACCGTGGACATTTATTTAACATGTGTGCTTTGTCCGGGTGTACATCACTGAGCGGTAGTTTCACTATGGCATTGTATAATAGGTGATCATCATTTTTACGACCACAATTTTAATTGCGTGATTCGTCGTTGTAAAATACTGATCATTAAAAAAGCTAGCTTACAAATAGCGATTCCGAGCCCCCGAATACAATAAAAATTCCAGCAATAACAACCCGCCCCCCCCAATAATTATTAAGCTGTAATACCCACTTTACCGCATTTTTTCTGTACAAACTTTATCAGCTCTCACACCTTGCTAAGAACGTCTTACAACGCTGCTTTTGTTCATTGGACTTTTGCAGCACTCATTAATACATATAATACCAGCTTTCTTATTAACCCCACCACATCATTAGGGTTGGGTTGAGTTCTGGACTAAGCCATTGGCAGTAACATTTATTACTGTTTTAGATTTGCTGCTGTGTTTGGGATCCATTACCTTTTGCAAGATCCAATTTCAGCACAGCTTGAGCCAAGCTTCAATATTATTTCCTCCCTCTTTAAACAAGGCACTGGTAGGCCTCAGTTGGAATCTGCGGTGGCAGTTTTGGAATCCCATATACAAATGGGACTCTTGGAAATGTAAGCTGTTTCAGAGAAGGACCACTAAATCTTATAAGGGGAATGGAGAGGCTTGACTATGCAGGGCCAGATTAGACAATTAGTGGCTGTTTACATTGGAGAGGACGTTTGTGTGGGTGGAATAGGATTCACTTTTAATCCAAATAATTAATGGGCCATACAATAACTCTCTGGTGCATTGTTTCACTAATAGGTCATATCAGAGTACACGTGACATCCTTTTAGGTTGGAAGAAAAGCATTTTCATCTTCAGGTTAGGTAAAGGTTTCTCGAGTGAGAACGGTGAACTGTGGAACGGTCTTCCAGCAATGTGGTATGGCAATTCATTAATAGCTTGAAAAAGGGCATGGATACGTTTCTAAAAAACTAAAAAGATTGAGAATTACTGGTATTAATACATATATACATATATTGTAGTTCTGGTTTGGAATCAGGGGTATACCTATAAGATACTATTGAAACTTACTGGTATTAATACATATACTTTTCTGGTTGGTATGGGGATACTAATATATATTGAGAATTATTGGTATTAAATGCATTACTGTAGTTGTGGTTGGTACAGGGATAAACCATATATATTGATAATTATTGGTCCTTCAGGCATTTACTGTAGTTTCTGGTTGGTACGGGGCTAATTATATAATATTGAGAATTACATGGTATAATGCATATATGTTAGTTTCTGGTTGGTACGGTGTATTAATTATATAATATGAGAATTTACTGTTATTCTATACTATACTGTAGTCTGGTTTGGTAACAGGGATACTATATAATATTGAGAATTACTGGTATTCATACCTATACTGTAGTTCTGGTTGGTACACAGGGATACTAATAAAATATTAGAGAATTACTGTATTAATAACATATACTGTAGTTCTGGTTTGTACAACGGGATACTATATAATCTGAGAATTCCTGGTACTAATACATATACTGTAGTTCTGGTTAGGTACGGGATACTATATATTTTGAGATTACTGGTATTATGTATATACTGTAAGTTCGGTTTGTACAGGGATAACTATATATTTATTTGATACTTTACTGGTAATTAAGACATTACTGTAGTTGCTGGTGTACTGGGATACGATATATTTTGAGAATTACTGGTATTAATTTATATACTGTAGTTCTGGTTGGTACAGGGATACTATATAATATTTGATAATTACTGGTATTCATCCATATCTGTAGTTTCTGGGTTGTACAGGGATACTATATAATATTGAGAATTACGGGTATTAATACATATACTGTAAGTTTCTGGTTGGTATGGAGATACTTTCAGAATTGCCGTTGGAAGTCAGTCAGGATTCCCCCCTTCTTTTTTTTTAGCTGTTTTTTGCCTTCCTCTGGATCAACTGTTAGGAAGGGGTTTTAAAAAAAAAAAAGAAGGAGGGGTGAATAGATTGGACTTGTAGGGACGTATGTCTTTATTCAACCTCAATTACTATGTTACGATGTATGTCAGTAGACAGACAGATGACTCACAATTTGGACTCTAGATATACTTTAATATACAAAAGAATTCATGGTCCCCGCAGTGACTGCAAGAAGCCCTGGTCCTGTGACTGACAAACAAACCCAAATCATCATTCCGTCATCCCCATGCTTTAACATTTTGGTAGAGGTTTTATTATACCAAATGAGATGTTGTACATTATGGCCAACAACTTATTTTGTTTTTTATGGGGGGGCCCCCCCCCCAAGGGTAAATGGTATTGTTTGTACAGAGTCCTTGTGGTTTGTTCAGTCACAAATTAACAAGCACATGGCTCTTCCTTTTTTTGTAAAAACAACCCAAAAATAAATGTCTGCAAAGTCCTTCTAGGGTGATTCTACATTATATATTACTGTAATGTTTACTATTTACGCATGTACCTATGAATTATCCTACTTCCAGGATACCTTCCTAGATGTTTTCCAGCAGGTGTTACTGCCTCCACTAACATTCTAGGTTTTAACAGCAACATAACCCTGTTGTGGAACTTTGCCATTTAATAACTGAAATTAAACCAAGCTTTTTTGGTTCATCTGTACGGGCTAGGCCCACGCTGGTTTTTTTTTTTTGCGTTTGCGCTTGCGTTTGGCGATTGCGATTGCGCTTGCAATTTTTCAAATTATTGAAAACGGCGGCAACGCACTGAAAACGCCTGTATTCGAGGTTTTTTTTTTTGTTTTTTTGCGTTGCGATTTTCGTCTGCATTTTTTATCCCAAATCGCATGCGTTTTTCCAATACCTCACGAAACACATGCGCAACGCAACAAAATCGCACATGAAATCACATAACGTTCCGTTGTACAATTGGCGTTGTGCGGCGCAGTGTGGCCTACGTGGCAAGCCCTAATGCTACTTATGCTCAATTAGTCTTTATTTAGCAAGGTCCTGAATGCTACTAGACTAAATTAAAATAATCTTGAACAACATTTGACCACCAGCTTGATAGCAAGCCTTGCTGGCCTGCCTTCTTACTGGGGAAAATGGGAGATTAACTACATTCTAGTAGATATGGTTGGAACATTCCAAATTTTTATTTACAGAAAGGGAACATTTCTTCAGGACAAACTACTGTTTCTCAACTCGAGTAGTAATGGAGTAGGTTTGTATTTTTCTCTACAATGAAACAATAGTACCGGTCATTCATTTCATAAAACTACTGTTGGTTCTATGGTACATAGTTAAAATAGCTGTAGTGCCGCAGAGGTGCGCTTGGATCAGTAGGGGGTTGGTTAAAAGCCATAGAAAAATAAGAAGACATAAAACTATTGTTATATCTATTTAACTCAAGAATAAATATAGACAGTATTATATATCTATATATAATCTATATATATATCTATATATCTATATATACTATATATTATAAAAGTCAATGTATATGTGTGTATGTTTTGTATGTGCACAGAAAACTTTCAACGGCTGGGACAATTTTTCTGAGACTTGGTACACTTATGTATAAATGACCTGGGGAAAATCATAGGCTACTTTACACAACTTTTTAAATGCCTCCGTCCCCCTTTTTTCGTCATTTTTATGTTTAATTAACCGGTGTGCTTCCAATCTGGTGGTGATCGAGTGGAATTCCAATTCAATTGCACCCTTCCCCAGATATCACAGATTGGTTTCAGGACAGTTGCCTATTTTGTTCTTTTTTTTATGCGTATGATAGGAGGATAGAGCTGTCATCATGAGAGTCAGCAGGGTGTTGTAACATGTCATGTGATGCACACACTCGGTTCTCGCTCCTCTCACTTGTGGTTCAGTCAGATTTAGAGTTCAAGGAAGGCAGTTTTTAAGGACAATGCGTCAGTTTCACTTAAGGAAAGACAATAACAGCTGTGAATGGGAGCTTGCCACCGCAATACAACATGCATGGTAAGGGGTTCCATTTCTAACTTACCCTTGTGTCTCTTTTTTCCCACAAACTACTGAAACCCCAGTATTAAAGGCCACACTCTTTTTCACTCACCGTTTCTTTTCCATGTGCAATTGTTGCAAGCAAACTGTGTTTTCTGGGGGGAATGGGTGTCCAATAATTCAATTTGATCGATAGCAGTAAAAAATAATTGAATGTGAGATGTTTACCCCATTGTTAAAGGGAAGTTGATGACGAATACGGCGCTAAAGTCGGGGATGTTAATGCGATAAACGCTAAATGGGAAGTTGATGCTGATACGCACTAAAGGGGAAGTTGTGATGCATATGTGCTAAAAGGGGAGTTGAGGTAATACGTGCAAAGGGGAAGTTGATTGCGATACGTGCTAAAGGGGGAATTGATTGATACGCGCTAAAGGGAGTGAGGAAGTTGAAGCGTATACACCGCCAAAGGGGAAGTTTGATACGATAATGCCTAAAGAGGGAAAATGATGACGTACATGCTAAAGGGGAATTTGATACAATAGGTGCTAAAGGGGAGGTGATGTGATCAGCTAAAGAGAAAGTTGATGTGATACCACTAACGGGGAAATTGATGCGATACATGTTAAGAGGGAATTGGATGCGAAAAATACTCGCTAAAGGGGAAGAGTTGATGCACAAGACGTCTAAAAGGGGGAGTTGATGCGATTACGTGCTAACAAGGGGGATTGAATGCGATACGTGCAAAGGGGGAATGATGTGTATCACGGGCTAAAGGGGAGCTGATTGCGATATGTGTTAAGGCAGAAGTTGGCGTATAACGCGCACGGGGAAGTTGATGTGATATGTGCTAAAAGAGCATGTTGATGCGATACGCACTAAAGTGGGAGTTTGGATGCGATACTCGCTTAAGGGAAGTTGATGCTATATGTGCTAAAGGGGAGTTTATGCAATAGGTTGCAAAGGGGAGTTGGATGTGATACATGCCGAAAGGGGGAGTTGAGGGTGATACCGTGCTAAAGGGGGGGATTTGGATGCAATACGCGCTAAAGGGGGAAATTGCGTGCAATATTTGCTAAAGGTGAGTTGATTGTTACCGCGCTAAAGGGGGAAGTTGATGCGATGAAACGCACTAAAAGGGGAAATTGATGTGATACGCGCTAAAGGGGAAGTTGATGCATAGGTGCTAAAGGGGGAGTTGGTGATGCAATAGGTGCTAAAGGGGAGTTGTGATGTGATACGGTGTAAAGGGGGAGTGGATTGCAATAAATACGCTTAAGGGGGAATAGATGCAAATATTTGGCTAAAGGGGAAGTTGACTGTGATACGCGCTAGAAGTGAAGTTGATGCAATATGTGCTAAAAGGGGAGTTGATGTAATACGTGCTAAAGGGGAAGTTGATGCATACGTGCTAATGGGGGAATTGATGTGACCGCGAAAGGGAACGTTGAAGTTGATGCGATACACGCCAAAAGGGAAGTTGATCGGGAAGTTGATACGTGTTAAAGGGATAGATGATTGTTTGCGTAAAGGGAAGTTAGTGTGATACACCTTAAAGGAAAGTTGATGTGTTGCATTAAAGGGGAATTGGTGTGATACATCTTAAAGGGGAAGTGGTGTGATAAGGGGAGGGTAGTTGTGTGATATGCATTAAAGAGGAAGTTGATGTGATACACGTTAAGGGGAAGTTGATTGCAATAGGTGCTAAAGGGGGAGTTGATGTGATATGTGCTAAAGCGGGAGTGGATGCAAATGCGCTAAAGGGGAAATTGATGCGATACTCGCTTAAAGGGGGAGTTGGATGCGATACGCGCTAAGGGGAAGTTGATGCAATACGATGCTTAAAGTGGGAGTTGATGCGATACGCGCTAAAGGAGGAAGTTGATGCTATTGTGCTAACTGGGAAGTTAGCAATAGGTGCTAAAGCGGGGATGTTTATGTGATTATGTGCTAAAGTGGAGTGGATGCAATATGCGCTAAAGGGGGAGTTTGATGCGATATGTGCTTAAGGGGAAGTTGATGCGATACCGTTAAGGGAGAAATTGATGCAATACGTGCTAAAGGGGAAGTTGATGCGATACGCCGCTAAAGGGGAAGGTGATGCGATCGTGCTAAAGGGGAAGTGTATGCATTACAAGCTAAAGGGGGAGTTGATGACGATCGCCGCTTAAGGGGGGGGAGTTGATGCGAATGTGCTGAAGGGGAAGTTATGCAATGGGTGCTAAAGGGGAAGTTGATGTGATATGTTGCTAAAGCGGGAGTGGATGCAATATGCGCTAAAGGGGAAATTGATGCATACTCGCTAAAGGGGGAGTTGAGGCGATACATGCTAAAGGGGAAGTTGATGCAATAGTTGCTGAAGGGGGAGTTGATGCGATAAACGCTAAAGGGGAAGTTGATGTGATACCACTAAAGGGGTAGATGCGATACGCGCTAAAGTGGAAGTGGATGCAAATGTGCTAAAGGGGGAGTGGATGCGGATATACATTAAAGAGGAAGTTGATATGATAACACGCTAAAGGGGAAGTTGATGCATTACGTTGCTAAAGTGAGAATTGATGGGATACGCTCTTAAGGACAGTTGGTGATTCGATATGTTCTAAAGGGGGAGGTTTGATGTGATATGTGCTCAAAGCGGGAGTGGATGCAATACGCGCTAAAGGGGGAAATATGCATACTCACTAGGTGGAGTGATGCGTTTAAGCTCAAAGGGGAAGTTCGATGTGATACACGCTAAAGGGGAAGTTGATACAAGGTGCCAGGGGAGTTGATGCGAGAAACGCTAAAGGTGAAGTTGATGTGTACACTTAAGGGGTAGTAGATGCGAACGCGCTAAATGGGAGTTGATGCAAACGTGCTAAAGGGGGAGTGGATGCAATACACGTTAAAGGAAATGGAGCGATCTCGCTAAAGGGGAAGTTGAGCGATCGTGCTTAGTGGGGAGTGTGATGCGATACGTGCTTGAGGGAAGTTGATGCATATGCGATAAAGGGAAGTGATGCAATACACGCTAAAGTTGGAGTTGATGCGATACTCGCTAAGGGGAAGTTGATGCTATATTGCTAAAGGGAAGTTGATGCAATAGGTGCTAAGGGGGATTGATGTGATCCGTGCTAAAGGGGAGTGGGATCAATACGCGTTAAGGGGGAAATTGATGGCAATATTTACTACAGGGGAAATTGATGTGATCACGCGCTAAAGGGGAAGTTGATGCAATAGTGTCTAAAGGGGAGTTGATGCAATAGGTGCTAAAGGGGGAGTTGATTGTTATACGTGCTAAAGGGGGGAGTGGATTGCAATACGCGTAATGGGAAATTGATGGCAATATTTGCTAAAGGGGAAGGTTAGTGATACATGAACGTTGACGCGTTACGTGCTAAAGTGGAAGTTTGATGCGATACGCGCTTAAGGGGTAGTTGATGCTATATGTGCTAAAGGGGAAGTTGATGCAATAGTTGCTAAAGGGGAGTTGATATGATAACGCTAAAGGGGGGGTGGATGCAATCCGTTAAGGGGAAATTGATGTAATACTTGCTAAAGGGAAGTTGATTGTGATACGCTAAAGGGGCAAATTGATGTAAACTCGCTAAAGGGGAAGTTGATGTGAGTGCGCTAAGAGAAGTTATAGTGCGATATGCCTTAAAAATGAAGTTGGTGCGATATGCTTTAAGGGAAAGTTGGGTGATACATGTAAAGGGGTAGTTGATACTATGCATTAAAGAGGAAGTTGGTGTGATACGCCTTAAAAGGAAAGCTTGGGTGATACGTTAAGGTGAAAGTTGGTGTGATCACCTTATAGGGGGAGGTGGGTGTATAGCCTTAAAGGGATAGTTGATGTTACCACGTCTTAAGTGTTAAGTTAGGTGATACACCTTAAAAGGAAGTTGATGTGTTATGCATTAAAGGGAAGTTGGTGTGATAACATCTTAAAGGGGAGTTGGTGTGATAAGCCTTTAAGGGGTAGTCAGTGTGTGATAGCATTAAAGGGGAAGTTGATGTGATACACGTTAAAGGGGAAGTTGATGTGATACGTTTTAAACGAATCATATCAACTTCCCCTTAACTATAAAGCGTATCATATCAACTTCCCCTTAGCAACGGGGTAAACACCTCACAGTAATTATTTTTTTATGGAAAATACCACATATTTTGCCCACAAATATGGAGTTTTGCAGTATCCCCTTATTGCACAACACTAACCCCCAATGTTGTGAAGTATGTTAATTGGGGATGAGATCTGCCCTGGAATCCTGCATTGGGTCGGGCACGTCCGAAGTTTACCAGATTGTGCAGTTAATTTTGCATGGGTCAGGTTAGAAAGAAGCAGGTTGAATTTGGATGCAGGTTCGGGCTGGATCTTTAGAAAAAACCGGGCATCGGGTACTCTGCTAGTATATATATATTATATAATAACACCATTGGTGTTGAAGAATACGACATAAACATTTATTTTTTAAGGACCCACCACTGGCTGAGAGAATTACTGCTAAAAACATTGTGGTACATATCTTCCATTTTTTTATGTAGAGTAGATTTTTAAATACCAGCTTAAGCCATTCCAAAAATGTTCAGTCCATACCCAACCACACACCTAGCAGATATTCATATATAAGCACAAGCCTTTACTTACCAGTCTATTTCTTTATCACCTCAATCAGATCTCTGCTCAAAACCCTCAAGCAAAACTAATCACAGGTACAATACTGTTAACTCAGGCAATGCATATTCAATTAACACACATTAACCATAATAAAATGAGCTAAAATCAATTGTCTCTATGGCTAAATTTTTCCTTGCAACATAAACCAACTTTTATAAATAAAATAAATCCATATTGTGATTGTCTGATGTAAATGATTTGTGGGGTGTGTTACTGTAAATTAAATAATGCATTACTAAAATATATCCATCTGCCCCAAATCCTGTAGAATGTCATTTACCTATATTTTTACCATTTATCTTGAGCAACCCAGATCTAGGTGTAAGCTGGATAAAATATTGCAGGAGTGTGGCAAACATTTACAACTAAATGTAAAATAATATTCTTTGAATGGATTCTATATTTGCTAGCTAGCAATAACCTTGTCATTTCAGAAGCTTTGTTAAGAATCATCTGCAATTATGCAGGTTTAAGGAATTTCTGATTTATGCAGTCTTCTTTCCTGATGAGTAACCACGGCAGGTTGTGGAAAGTCACCCATATTAACTACCTAGATAAATTAAGGATTTCTAAAATATTATTTAACAAGTATAAAAATATGTTATAATTACATAACTCATTATATTGATTAAGATTAAGAGGTGGTGGTGGCTTCAATACCTCCCAATTCTGATAATGGCAAACCCGGGTGGAGGCGGGGACACGAATAGCCCTGCCCCTGAACATCATGAAACATATAAAAGTATATTACTGGGGATAAACAATTTATCCAAAAAAAAGAACAATTTATTTAATAAAGCAAAAAGTTATTGTAGGGCACACAGTAGAAAATGGGTAACTAAAACAGTTTTTTAGTAAATATGTGTTTAACACTAGTGGAAAAACACACCATTAAATTAAAACAAGCCAAGACCAGCCACCTGGAAATGGTAAAAGAGGGAAATTAGTAGACCAAACTTGTACAACCTTAACTTGGGAGATTATCTCTCCACCTTATTAGCTTGCCCTTTAATTCTAGACCCAACCCTAAGATTGTGCTCTCCTGTCCAAAAGCAAGATTGCTAGACTAGTTCCCTGACTCTAGATGGCTGGTTGGTTGGGAATTTAGAATAGGCACTGTCTTCATAGAAAGAATTGAGTATCAGCATTGCCTGCCACGCTGATTTAGATTATGAAGTGTGGCTGCTCCATTGCCCAATTACTACACACTGAGCAGGGAGATGAGCATGTAGCCATCTGGATTAAAAATGAAAGCCCCTTGATTTGTTTCGCTCCTTCTCTGAGCTTAGTCGTGGATATTGAAAGCCCCTAACACCATGGACACACCATAATGTCATGGACACGTCCACATTCCCATTAGCCCCACCCACCCTGGGACCTTCATCCGTGACAGTCCAGAGGAAAATGGTACAGTTGGTTGGGTATGCATGGTCTATTCAAGTGAATGAGCAAAAATAGTCACAGATAACTTGGAAAGGTCGTTATCTCAAAACTATGGGAGAGATAAGTACAAAAATGGGTGGGATAGGAAGAAAGAATATAGATAAATAATACATATATATGTTCCAAGTGTATTGCCCACAATAACTGTCCGACACCTAGTTTCCGAAGGGGAAAGGAAAATGCCACTGTATTGACATCAATAAACAAGTATATTAGCAAACATTGAACTTTGTTACCATTCTAAACATTATTAACCTAAGCCATATTTATTTTAACTTGTCAATTCCAAACTCCAACATCTGGCAATGCTACCACCTTCCCACCATCCAACATCGCTTCTCCACTCCGGCCAGGAGGCACCATCTGTAAACTCTGTTCCAGTCTCCTCTGAGGTTCTCTTCTACCCACCCTTAGAGAGTTTTCCAATCGTACTGTGGATCTTTTTCAATTATCAAGTCCTCCTTTAGGACTAATTTCCTTTTCCTAGCATTGCCAGGACCGCCAAATCCATTTGCCAACACCTCCGTAACACCAAAGGGAAGGGTGGGGGGCAACCTTCCTACCTACTTGTAAAATGGCGCTGTGCCTCTCCACTTCCTGTCCTAACTGCCCTCCCCTACTCTCCCCCCCCTAACCTGTCTGCCTTCTGGTTCTGGTCCAGCCCCTGCATGGCTCCCCGGCTATATTTTCCTAGCCTGTCACCTTCTTTCTATACACTTTTCCTGATCCCCACTTTACCAGGTGTCCCGCTTTGCTACATGTTAAAGTTCAGCGTGAAGATTTAATAATTCTAGGTAAGGTTTGTAATAAAAGGCATTGCCTGCACTTTCCTGTTTTCATACATTACATCACATGCCCAGAATATTTTTTTCCCCCTGTTATCATTTCACTAGAAAATAACTAGAATGAGGTCTAACATTAGCTGATTGGTCATTGGAACACATATTGCTCTTATAATGATGTGCTCTTAAACCTGTAACTTAGTTTCTTCACATCAATGCCTAAACTATTTCATGCTAATTAACCACAGAACAAAGCTATTTTGCATTATTTTTAAAGTTATTTAACAAGAGTAGGAAGGAGGGTACAAACTTAAGAAAGGACCTTATGGGCATTTTTAGAATATGCTGGTATTTGCAGTGTGCGGTGTCACAATACCACATTGTACATTTTTCACTGCAGTCGGAAAACACTTAGTCTGATACTAACACATTCTGATAATAATTGTGCATAAATACAGCCCTATTAAAGGATCTAACACAAATAAGGACTTTACGCATATTGCAGGTATAAACCTAAGCACATGTAGGTTTGTGCCTCCTCCTTATTCAGGCTCCTCTGCTGCTGGTAACAACTTTGGGCCATATTTCTAAATGCGTGGTATCATTAATGTGCAACATCGGCCATAAATGTATGTCTGCGACCGGACATTTACTTGAACGTTCATTAATTAACAAACCTTCGGTGTGTAGAATATCAAGCATAGTTAAAACTACAATCCCTTTATTGTAGATTATGATCGTTATTATTAATTGCAATCGTTATCATTAATTAACGTAATATTCATAAATTAATGATCGGTTAATGTTGGAAATTACAATTGTTTTAAAGATCGTTAAACATAGTAACATAGTATTAAGGTTGAATAAAGACATACGCCATCAATCCAACCTATTCACTTTTTTTTAACCTAACATTTGATCCAGAGGAAGTCAAAAAACCCCAGCTAAAAGGGGGAAATTCCCTTCCTGACTCCAAACGGCAAATCGGAAAGTATCCTGGATCAACCAGATCTATATGCATTAATACCAGTAATTCTCATATTTTTAGTTTTTAGAAAACTTATCCGGTCCTTTTTTAAAGTTATTCCAATGAACTTGCCATTACCACATCTGCTGGAAGACAGTTCCACAGTTTCATCACGTTCTCACTGTAAAGAAACCTCTCTCACCCTGAAGATGAAACCTTCTTTCTTCCAACCTTAAAGGAATGTCCACGTTGTCCTCGGATATGACCTATTAGTGAACAATGCACCAGAGAGTTCACTGTATGGGCCATTAATAGATTTTGTAAGTTTATCATGTCCCCCACGCCAACCGCCGCTTCTCCAATGTAAACAGTCCTAACTTGTCTAATCTGCCTGCAGAATTCAAGCCCTCATTCCCTATTAATTTAGTGCCCTTCTCTGAACGGCCTCAATTTCCAAGATGTCCCTTTTGTATATGGGATTCCAAACTGCACCGCATATTCCAATGGGCTTACCAGTGCCTTGTAAAGAGGGAGAATAATATTTTTTCTCTCTTGAATCTATTCCCCTTTTTATACAAGACAATATCTTGCTACTCTATAGCTGTTGCTACCTGGCATTGTTTGCTACAGCTGAGTCTGTTATCTACCAGAACCCCAAAATCTTTTTCCATTACAGATTAACTAACACAGAGTTATTTATGGTTGTAGATGGCACAGGGAGATTAAAATCCCAAATGCTCACCTTAACATTTATCTACATTTGAATCTCATCTGCCATTCTGCTGCCCCATTTTGATAATCTATCTAGGTCTGCTTGCGCAGCACTTGCACATCATTGGAAGTTCCAAGCTCTGCAATAATTAGTGTCTCAGCAAACACAGAGACCTTGCTCTCAATGCCCCCTTCTAATTCATTTATAAACAGATTAAACAGAAGCGGGCCCCAGTACAGAACCCTGAGGCACTCTCCGCTTAGAACTTTAGCCCACATAGATTAGCTCCTTAAACCACCACTCTCTGTTTGCGGTCCAATAACCATTCTCTATCCATGAACAATGTTTTCTTCAAGGCCAACAGTCCTCATTTTATACATTAGTCGCCTATGTGGCACAGTATCAAAGCTTTTGCAAAAATCCAATATACCCACTCCACTGCTGTGCCTGAGTACAACTTTCTTACTCACTTCTTCATAAAAACCAATTAAATTTGTCCTGGCATGATCTATTTTTTCATAAATCCATGCTGACTACTACTATAAGATGATCTCTGGAGACAAAGTCAAGGATATGATCCCTTAACAAAGTTTCCCACCTTCCTACCACTGAGTGTAGGCTTACAGTTCTATAGTTACCAAGGCTGTGAACTACTACCTTTTTTGATATTGGTATTACATTGGCTTTTTTTCAACTCCACTGCACATCCCCAGACAAAAAGCGAATCTAAAATATGAAACAGTGTCTAGCTAGAATGAACTAAGCTCTTTTAAAATCCTAGGATGCAATCCATCTGTCCTGGCGCTTTATTGATATTAACTGTGTCTAATTGTTTCCGTACCATATCCTCCGTATCCATGTGAAACTCTTCTTTCTTCCCTGCATATTGCACATCCCACCGTAAGGACAAGGATTCTCAACAGTAAAAACCGATGAAAAAACGGTTTGCAGATTAGCCCTTTTCGGTCGATCCTCACACCACCTCAGCCTCCATTATTTAATGGTCCCATTCTCAGTCCCATGTTTTTACACATTTATATACTTAAAAAACATCTTGGGGTTGGACTTGCTTGTTCGGCAATCGTGTTCATTTTCTATTTCTAGTTTAAGCTTTATTGCTTTCTGCACCTTTATTACAGCTTTGTACTCCTTGTAAGCCTGTTCTGTGCCTTCTGTTTTCAAAATTTTAAAGCCCTTTTCTTTTTTTCCATTTCCCTTTTACCTGAGCATTAAGCCATGCAGGACTGGACCTAATTTTTTTACACTGTTACCTAAGGTACCGGATTTGGAAATGTATGTTTAATATCCCTTTAAGTGGTCCCATCTGCTCAGTTTCTTTACCTAGGAAACAGTTCCCCCAGTCTATGAGCACAGGAGCGATTCCTTTAAAAGCAAAAATTAGCTTTCCTCAAAGTTAAAAGTTTTTGTTAACTCCAGTGCACTTTAGTTTTTTGCAACCTATATTAAATGACACTAATGGGTCACTATCCCTAAGCTTCCCATTACCTTTATCTCCATAATGAGCTCAGGGTTATTAGATATCACCAGATCCAACAACGCATTCTTCTCTAGTAGGAACTTCTACCATCTGTGAAAAAAATGCTCATATAGAAAAATTTACGAACTTTTATACCTTTAGAGGCTGCTGGCAGTTCCCTTACTCCAATCTATGTCAGGTAGTTAAAATCCCCCATGACCAGAACATGCCCCATACCAGCACCTTCCGCCAACTGCATATGGAGATTCATTTTCCACCTCTTTCCACCGGCATTTGGCGGCTTATAACATACGCCAAATGCATACGCATTTGGCGGCACCGTTTGTTAAAAGTGATACCCACCATATAAATATGGCCCTTTGACAACCATTCCCCAATGGTTGAATAGGGCTGGACATCACCAGGCTTATGTAAAGCATTTTTTAAGTTTAATAGAATTCAGATCCCATTGGGGATCATCTACTTTTTCCTAATTATCCTTTAAAGGTATGCAACTAAAAAAAAAATATTTTTCCTCTAATTTAATCTATAATTAAAAATACAGCAATTATTCTGAAGTATGTGTGTTGCTACTTTGCCTTCAATCAGTACTTGTTTTTCTCAGGTTCAGTTACCCCTCTCCCTCTCTTAACAATAGAACACCTCCTTTTCTCAGACCTGACTTTTTTAAACTGAGCATGCTCTGTAATCACCATATCTGAGAGATGGAATTCCCAACTGTCACAATCAGTTACAGTTACGTTACACCTTCAAGTAACAGCAAAATCCAGTAATTGCACACAGCAGAAGTTTATTATAGGTACTTAATTGACAGCTAAGCATCTATCTTAAAATTGGATAGCTAAAGAGAAATAGGGGACAGTGATAGTTGGGAAGAATATAGTTTCCAGAATGGGCCAATAAAAAATATATTTTTTCAAGTGTACTATTCTTTAGGTCTTAATGTAAGTAATTTAGAACATTTTATTTATGTTGTTTTGTGTTGAAGTTACTATTAGTTCAATCCTATCCTGCACATGTATTTTGAAGCAACAAACATAGAGGAAGAGAAGTGATGACAACCCCCCTACACACACCACACACAACCACCACCTTTAGTAGTCTAAAAGGAACTAGCAAACCCTGCACGCGCACACTATCGCTCCCCGCACATGCATCCCCGTGCACGCATTCCACCGCGTGCACCTCAATCCCCAGACCCAATGTTGGCCGTGGTTTGGATGATGTCACGGTGTATGATGTCTGTGCATATTGACAGGTTGTTTTAGTATATAGGATGATGGGGACTGTCAGTTTATTTTCTCTACCATATATGTGAATGAAGATTTAAAGATCTTACGGTCTTATTAGGTGACTTTTTACCACACTTTCCTCTTTCGTTTATGTGCCTGTGCAATGTGTCAGATCTGCTAACTTTAAAATTCTCAAAGACAAGTCACCCAGACCCCTGAAGTGATTCTTTTGTTTATCATCACACGTCGGTGACTAGTTTAAATATCCCCATATCCAGCTAAAAGACAAACTGCACTTTACTCTTCAAAGACTGCATTGAAAAATGAGAAGATGAAAAGAACTGAGTGAAAGGGAACGCAATGTGAAAGGGAACATTTACTGGAATAAAACATAAGAAAAGACCGTCTATCCTATGTGTTCTTACCATGTTCTAAACTAAACTTACTACAAAATATCACCAACCCCTTTTATCGCCCTCAAACCAATTTCTCAACCAAGGGATTCTGCTTTTTAAGATAAACTTTCAGCCAGAGCAGCATATACCAATATCCATGACTTCTCTATGCCCCTACAGCAATCGGATTAAGGTGGCCATACACCAAAGCCACAGTGGCCAATGTGGTGTGGACGTGCAAGTAAATTTAATATGGCAGCTCTGAAATGACACAATAACATGGGAAAAAATTGTTAGTGGACCACATAATTCATATAGTAAATGGCACAAAGGATATTAACATATCCAAGTTTTCATCATGTCCCAGTAGCATCTTAGCTCAGTTATCAGAAAGCAGACACACATTCCTAATGGCCAGTGTAGCCTTGGAGTTGCTCTACACAACAATGTCAAGGGCTAATCTGGTATGACTAGGTGAACCTAGACAACTTGAATGGCCAGAACAAAATGGCTTAGAGGAATATACCAAGTGGGGTTATTCAATAAAGTTCTTATCGTTTAAAAGGGTGCTAATTTTGCCCCCAACCAATCAGATGTTAGCTTTCAAATGTTACATAAGTTCTGATTGGTTTGGGGCAAAATTAAGCACCATTTTAAACGTAAAACTTTTATTGAATCTCCCTGCAAGTTTACTAGGTCTTAGTGTTGTATTCTGACTGAACATACACACCATAAAGTGCGATTTTTAATTTGTGGGGGAACCCACTCAATCACAAGGAAAATATACAAACTTCCCTGCAGAAGTAGCTAAGGATGGATACTTAGAGGAGAAAGATACCCCAAATTTAACTATAATTCTAGTTGAGGTTTTACACCTATTACTATCTTTTCTGAGGTCCCTGGTTCCTCTGCATATTGAAGTAGTTATCGGCTGGTCTCTAATGCCACTTTCACAGCAAAGACTTGGGTCCGGCCATCCTGCAGATTCACCAGCCTGTCCTGATAGCATAAGGTTTGCCACTCAAAGGTGGCAAAACAACTCACCTAGATAACAGTTTCATGCTAGCCGAGGTCGTTTTTTTAAGTTTAGTTCTCCTTTAATCTAAAATATTTAAAACAATCTCTGCAAAATATTGCCGTGGAGCGGACTTTTCCTATGTATTCCTCCTAATGTTTTTTTTTGTAATATAAAACAATATCGCATTAATAAAATCTAAATGTCAGAGCCGATTTCTTATTCAAGCAATATGATGTGTCCTAGGGCCTGCGCATTTTGCCAAACACTTCCTGGTCCTTCCAATCAATAGTTATATTACTAACATGAAACGCTTATTAAAATTAGACAAATGAGTGTCTCCCTGCTGTGTTGCTATAGCAGTCAATCAGACTTGGATGCAGGTCATTAGACTGTTAGGGTACAGACAAGTGAACAGGGACAAAGCAGTAGGACTCAGTCGGAGACTGTCACGAACAAAAAATAGACATTTTTCCCCTTTTTTTGCAGTATATATAAAACGTTTATAGTAATCCCTAAAGAAAAATGACCGAGCACTGTCAGTGGGAACCTGTAAGAAAACAGATATCTCTCTTTTTACATCTCCCAGGAACCGTCAGAAACAAACTATACTCATGTGCGTACTAGGGAATGTCAGTGAGTTTTCTTTACATCATGTCTAGTCTGTTTCGTGATGACGGCAGCAGGTTACACTTGTCACATTAATTACACTGCCACTACAGATATCCAATCTAATAAACATGTGTGGCTGGGTGATTGTTAATTTATGTGTCCCTTCCTCCTCATATGGATTGCCAAGCCGTGGGTGTAATTGAAATAGAACTTTTAGGGGCATATATACAGTAAAGCTATGGTAACAGCAATGTACTGTAAATGACACAGAGACCTGGGGAATGGTCTGGGGAACCCGTAAATATAACCAAAACTTATTTTAAAAACTAGTTTCCTCGCGATAGGGTTTTCAAGCTTCTGCATTCTATTTTCTAGAGTTACCGAAATCGAGCGCTACTTCGAGGGTTAAACGATATTACAAATTTGAGGGTTAACCGAAATCTTGCTTTCAAGGGTTACCAAAATCGATCATAACTTTCGTTTTGTGGGTTATTTTCAATTTCTTAATCACATTTTCGATAAAATTCGGAAAATCCGGGTTCCGTGAAATCCGGGAGTTCCAAAAGTTTCGTCAGGACCTCAAAACCTTAGATTCGATTCGAAACCATGCTCTATTCAACCCCATACATCTTTTTAAGTGGGTCAAACTTCCGTGCTGGGGTGCACGATGCGGCTGAGAAGGGGGTGGTGAGTGATATTTCACCACAATATTACTTATCGCTGGCAACACTGTCACGTTAAGTAAATATCACAGGGAAATGTGAATCACTATCCCCGCACATACCACAGTGATACATTTTTCCATAAAAACACTTTGTTTATAGATCCGGTGCTAATAACGATTATTTGCGGTTATAGGAACCGTCGATGTTGCAATCGATTATTTAGAGAGAGACAACAATTGATAAAGACTTTTTAAGAGTCAAAACCTTTGGTTAATACATTTTCTAGGCTAAGTGAACTTAATCTTAGCCAACAATATTTCTGTAATAACCACTATTAATTCTATTACAACTTAAATAATACCATCATCTGATTTACCAATCAATTTATGTTTAATCAATATTTATTGGTTACTGTTGATGTGAGCATACTCTATGCTGCACATACAAGTGTGTGTTGGGGGAACTTTGTAGTTACATTCCTGGGAGCATGTTACCTACCTCTTCTTTCATTAAAAGTAATTAGCTTTAGAAATTTTGCACTGATTCCAGGCTGAGTTCCAAAAAAAATGTTCCTTAGGAGTCAGACAGGAAGGTGACTTAGGGCTAGGTCCCACTATGTGCGTTTTTCGGACTGTTTGGTGTGTTAGGACATCATTTGTCATGTTCTGTCATTGGCAGGTTAACAGACATGAGTTTTTCTATGCTTTGTCTCCATTTGTGTGCGTGTGCAATTTTTGGAAACACCAGGAACAATGGAGAAAGCAAAAAAAATACAAAAATAAGTTTGCCCGCGTGTGTTTTTTTTTTTTTGTGTTCCATAGACTATAATAATGCGATTATGACACACAAGGACCAAAAGTCATGCACGCATGCAGATAAAAAATGGACCACATTGATTCGGAAGGCAAATTATACAGTGGGAATGATTGTCGTGATTCTATTATGTGTTAAATTACGTGTCTATTCGCAAAAAGCATGCAAAACAAATACAATGCGCCTAGTGGGACCTAACCTTTACCAAACACTTATCCCCTGCCAGACATCTGACTCTCCTGTGGGGCGAAGCATGCTCAATAATTCCTATGAGCACTTGGGAGAAGGAATATCCCACCATGCCGTTCATGTACCAACGGACACTATTCCAACTACAGCAAAACATCCCTAGCAGAAATTATGATAATATGATGGCACTTGATTAACAGCTGACACTTTTCAGACTGGGTAGCTTAAAGAAATAGGGGACAGAATCAACAAAAAATATGAAACAGTCATAGTTGGAACAGTTATATTTTCCAGTATGGGCAATTTAAAAACTTTAATGTGAGCGCGTCATTGTTTATAAAAAAAAAATATGTGTATATAAATATATATATTTATAGTGGTTTCACAAGTATCTGGTTGTTTTTCATACATAGTACATAGTAAGTTGAGGTTGACTAAAGAGGAAGCAAAAACAGCTAAAAAAGAGGGGGGAACTTCCTTCCAGACTCCAAACGCAAATCAGAAGGTATCCCTGGATCAACCGTATCTACGTATATGTTATTAAAGGGCCACCCACAAACTATAATTTAATCCATTACTGGCCAAAAAAAAAAATCTTACCTTACATCCCAGCTCCAAATGTCCTGCACTGCAATGTCCTTTCAAGTCCTAAGAATAAAACCAGGAGCCTGGCAGAGTCCCATTCTGTATTATACTCCTCCGGGAGTATTCTGCCATGTGCACTGCAGCCCCCCCCCCATTCCCCCCTCTCCCTCCCTCTCTCTCCGTTTCTCTCCCTAGCACAAATCCCTACTGTAGTGTAGGGCTCCCTTGCCCACCCCACCTCCATAGTATTTGTAAAGTACTCTCTCCGCTCGATCTCGACTTACTTTGCCTCTTTCCCCTGACTTTCTACAAAGCCGGAAGCCATGTCTGGTGATTGGCTGTGTATTATTTCTGAAATACAGTACAGTAGTTATAATCAACCTATTAAACCATACATGCATATTTATGTGAAATGCCACATTAAAACCTTCAGTCATATTGATCGTTTTACCCCTATTGCAGCAGTTCAGCCACAACATTAACATTTGCCCGCAGAGTTACCAAGACAAAGCTTTTAACATTAAGGGCCTGCTATATTTAAATAAATTAACTTTTTTGATCCTGAAGAAAATTACTTGGTTACAGAATGAACCAGCAGTAGACATTTGATAACTAATATAATTTACAGTATGTGTGATGGTAACACAAATGAGTTATAATATTGCACATGAATATATTGTAAACAAATGTTTCTAGTTATCAGCAGTGATATACGGGGCAATGATCTGGTTGTATAATAATTTGTATGGTAGGTAACATTTTGCTGGTTATATTGTATATGTTATTGCATGGTATTTATGTCTTATTATTACTCTATGCAGCAAAGCATTGGGAATAAGATGAAATGTCACACATAAACAGGGATGTAATATAATGTAGAATAATAAATACATAGCACGCAAGTCTTTATATACTGTGCTTTGTTTTCCTATTATTTCCTTATTTTTCCTGGGGAACGTCATTTGAAACAAAAAGAAAAAACAGATATGAATTTTACCATTCCATTAGTAATATGTGAAATACACTCCAGTATTTTCTTTGCTAAATATGGTAGAAAACCACCATACCACATGACACCATGTTGGTTGAGAATAGGGATAAAGTCCTGTTCCAGAACCAGGTTACATTCCTGGGAGCATGTTAACCTACCTCGGCTTTCATTTAAAGTAATTAGAACTTTTGCACTGATTCCTGGCAAATTGTTGTGTCAGAGTCAACAGGAAGGTGACACTTGCATGCACAAATGCGATACGCATCTCGTAGAAGAAGGGGAGCGAGCGATTGGGTAATTCCTTACCTTCTCTCCTGGCTCCCTTGATCGACAGCTCCTTTACCTCTCGTTCAATAAATCAAATGCCCAACTTTATTTTTTTGTGTGGATACCCTTTAACTTTTCTGGTTAATTGTATTTATACATCCATGCTGTGTTATCTGAATTGTGTTTTCATTGAATTTTATAGAAAGCATTTGTAGTACAGCGATAATAAAGAATCTGAATCTAAGATGGTTAACAGTTTAGGTACGCAAGGGTGTACAGTGGTGTCAATATGCTAAGGGCCATACGTCATGACTGACTGGGTTCCTTCAATTTCCCATCATGTCTAATGAATGGTTTGGCAAGTTTGAACATTCACAATTCCAGAAAGATTTATTGATTACATTAATGTGTTAATCCACAAATCTGTGTCTCATAATAAATAATAGTATTATTATTATATGTATTATTATATATTAAATGACTTAGAGGCATATTTATAAACGTTTGCTATTTCGCAGGACATCGCAATGAAAAAATAGTGATATTTTCGCCGTATTTATATAACCGCTTATTTTCGATTTTGACTTTGCGGAAAGTTTTTGCCTTATTCATTGTGTTAATTGTGGTATCACTGCAAAAGAGAAATTGCTCTCTAGTGTAATTTCAGAGCTATTTTTTTGTCGTTTTTTTTATTTAAAGACTTTTTTTAAATAGGTGAAATTTCGCCTTTTTGCCCCTTTTCTCCCTTTTTGTTTGCTTTTTTGCAGTTTTGTCAGAATTTTGCCAAACATCATAACTTACTGGAATGTTTCTATTAACATGACTATTTCTTACACAGCACTATGGGATTTTTGAGTTTTCAGTATCATCCTATTAATGAAATGGAGAAATTTGCCTTTTGAGTTTTACACTATTTGTTTATATATCTGGATAAAAGAAACACCGAATGTGTTAAGCTATTTTTAAAAATCAAAAAAACAGGGTTATTCAATAAAAGTTCTTATCGTTAAAAATGGTGCTAATTTTTGCCCCACCAATCAAATATTGTTTAACATTTGAAAGCTTTCAAATGTAACCAATATGTGATTGGTTGGGGCAAAATTAGCACCATTTTTAACGATAAGAACTTTTATTGAATAACCCTGAAAGATAGGTGTTCGTGTGTATTACCAATTTAATACTACCGTATATACTCGAATATAAGCCAAGGTTTTTAGGTTTTAAAAAATAGTCTAAAAAAGTAACCCGCTTATATTGGGGTCAAGGTATATTTACTCACATCAGGAATCACCATTCACATTGCGGCCGACAACCGCTTGACCGTTGCATGTGACATCATGACGCTAATGACGTTTGCGTGCGTGCTTGTGTTGCATCTTACAGCCCATATGCTCCTTTAGCTCAGTGGAGAGAGACTAAGAGGTTGCCTGCAAGCCTGCATCCGAACTGAGTGCCTGAGGACTTCGGATTGCCCCTGCCTGTCTGCCTGACCCTGCTGCTGTAAAAATGTAAACTTATTTGATTTTTACTTATTATTTTTATGTTTATTTTATTCCTTTACTTGTGTGAGAAGTGCTGGTTTAGCTGTTTTGTCTTATTGGGGGAGGGGGGGCTGTGTTGGTAAAACATTATCTTGTGCTTTTGTTTTTTTTTTGGCTGCAGTGTCTAGTGCTACATATTTCATTTGAGCACACAGCAAATTTACTATTACGGGTTTCTGTAGTTGTCACATTTTCTACCCCGGCTTATACTCGAGTCAATCGTTTTACTAATTTTCCAGATAAAATAGGTACCTCGGCTTATATCGGATCAACCTATATTCGAGTATATAGTACTTTGAGAAACCACCATGGAGTATTACCTATTTACCACATATGTGCTGAGCTTTTTCATCATTCTTGTGCTTTTTGCTAGATAATTTCCACTTTGGACGAAAATTCGCCTTTTTATAACTTTGATGAATAGAAAAGTTTTAAAAAATTGTGGTAAAAGCTGATGAGAAAAAAGCATATAAATATGTCCTCAGATCCCATTTGACCTATTGGTAAATAAAGGAAATCAACCTTAAAAAAAAATAGAAAACAAAGCTGCTTTAAAACGAAAAATAAACCTTTAAAAGGCGAAATCTCAGATCATATTAAAGTAAATGCTGGAAATAGCCTAACACCCCCCTGGGTACTTATTAGTATTGAGAAACACTCCACAATGTACTGACACCTCCATGGACCCATTGGCAGCTAAATAAATAGCCACTTATCTTTTTTTATGGCGAATGGAATGGCTGAACTTAATAAAAATATACTTTTCGCCATTTATAAATATGTTTACCGGTAACTGCAGCGAATAGGCGAAAAGTGAAATGTAGCAGTAATGACCTTTCGCCCTGGTTATCACTGCTTTATAATAGCGAAAAGTCCATATTTGGCAAAAAGTTTAACAAACCTTTATAAATATGCCCCTAGGACTTGCTAAAGGCCTCTGGATGTTTTATGCTATCTCCGTGGCACACCCCCAACATATGATTGGTCAATAATACAAGAGCCAATCATATTAAGATTTTTCTTGACCAATCAGATTTTGGGGTGTGTTTATGAGACACTATAAAACTTCATGAAATCCTCAGGGAATCTCAGTTTCTAATCAGCTGTCAGACTAGCAGGTCTTGCCTAGTATTTAGGTTAAAGATTTGCAAATAAGTGTGGTTGTTCAGTTGGACTGCAGAAATTAATAATCAATCTTTACCTCCGATTTATTACCTATGTGTCATATTGTACAGTCTATAACAGCACATACAAGTTGATATAACAGATAAATGAAAAAAAGATTTTGTTCACAGAACCTGAATTTGCTTTACTTTAGTCACATAGCCTGCAAAATTGTGAGCATTTTCTGCAACACCTTTCCTTCACAGCCAATAACTGCCTTAGTGGTTCCCTCTGTGCTTTGCTTCCAAGCACCAAACTTAGTAGAAAAACAAACGGAGATGAGGTACCAAATAGGGCTTCATGCAACTCATTTATTTATTATTTATTGGATACACACCTGTTCGGACAATTGTGGTCCTTTATCAAGTGTGAGCAATCCTAATACATATTATGTGCACTACTAGTCCCACCATTCCCGACAAGCACTCTCAAACAGCAGAGGGCAGATAGTTTGTACATTGAAATCATGCAGCAAGGCTGTCAAATCACTGCAGTATAAATACAATCAGGTGTAATTATGCAGTCCTATTACTTACACTAATATAAGTGTACCCAATAATGATAGATCTGATAACTAAATATATATCCACTAACATTTATGCCTATTGCGCAGAGCAGGATGTCCAACCTGCCCTCGCGTATGTTGGAAAACTACAACCCCAGCATTTCCTTGGATTCTTCTGCAATAAGGGAATCTGGGAGTTTTCAAACATCTGGCGCGCAGGTTGGAAATCCCTGCCCAGAGCTTGCATAGCCAGGAAAAACCAACTTGGATACCTCATTATACAGAAAGTGAATGATTGGATAATCCACTGGAATGGCGGCAACTAAAGAGTTACTATGATACATGTCCACGTTGCCAAGGCCACACCTAATTTTTTGACGTTATGGGCCCTATTTATAAAAGATCGGTATCATTATAGTAAAATACCGATCGTTATCGTAAAATAACGACCATTATTTACCGATAACGACCGTTATTTACCGATAATGACCGGTATTTACCGATAACGACCGGTTGTTATCGGTAAAAAAACGGTTATTTTACGATACCGATCGGTATTTTACGATAACGATACCAATCTTTTATAAATAGGGCCCTATGCCCCTTATTCAAAAAACACTATTTCTATTTTACATTGTTGCCTGTAAAACAATGTGATAAATATGGTTAGAATAACAGTAGCAGACTAATAAACAGGAGGGTTGACAACAGTGGCTAATAAACAAACAGGAGGGCTGACAAACACTGCTAATGAATTAGAGGGCTTACAAACTGGCTAATAAATTTAGGGCTAACACTGCAAATGAACTGGAGGCTGACCCACATTGGCTAATGAAATGGAGGGCTGACAATTCTGGCTAATGACCTAAAGGTTGACAATACTGGCTAATTATCAGGAGGTTTGACAATACTGGCTAATGAACTGGAGGCTGACTATGCTGACTAATGAACTAAAGGGCTGACAATACTGGCTATTAACAGAGGTTTGACAATACTGGCTAATGAACTTGAGGGCTGACAATACTGGGTAATAAACTGGAGGGCTAAATAAACTGGCTAATAACTGGAGGGCTAACACACTGGCTAATGATTTGGAGGGCTGACAATACGGGGTAATGAACTGGAGCACTGATCTGGAGGGCTGACAATACTGGGGTAATGAATAAGCCTCCCCAGTATTTTCCTGCAGCAAATTACGCCTGCCAAAACAATGTTCTGTGTAGCTTGTGGAGGTGGGTGTAGTGGACTGCCCAGCCCACACAACACAGAAAAGAGATGATCATGCACTTTCTGGGCCCCATATATCATAATATCTGTGCTAGTGCAAACAGTAAAACATGGGTTTTTTAGAGTTACGATTTTATCATAAAGTGAAACGCTTTAACCACGACAAGGTACATATAAATATATAAAATGCTCCCAACCCATGCCAGCAGCAGACTTGATATATAATGTCACCAATGCCAAACCCATGCCAACAGCAGCAACTTGTATATTATAAAATGCCCCACTACCAACCCCATGCCACAAGCAGACTTGTATATATGTATATATATTATATTCATAACGTGTGTAGAGAAGGTACACTCCTCGCCTCTACTGTAGATGCCCGGGTGACTTCCGTGGGCTATATGAATTCAACAAATGTGGTAGCACTCCTGGGTCTTAAGTTGAACAATTTAAATTTATTAAGTGCAACACGCCAACGTTGGCGTGTTGCACTTAATAAATTTAAATTGTTCAACTTAAGACCCGGAGTGCTACCACATGTGTTGTAATTCTCTTTATATATATATATATATATATATATAATATAGATATATATATATATATAAGTTGATTAAGTGTGCACAGTCTCCCCTCCTCCTTCCTTTACCTTCAGTTCATTTTGCAGCATTTGTTGCTAATAGAGTGTGTGGAGTTCAGGCTCTGTACTAGATACAATTGCAAATTACAGAAGCAGCACAAGGAAACAGGTCTAACACAGCAAGTAACCTGACAGGGAGATGCTAAGGAGAACACTGGGCACCCTGGTTTAACATGGCGCCCTAGCACTTTGCCTAGGTGGCTTATGCCTTAAACGGCCCGCGTATTCAAGTCCTGTGCTTGCCTGATTGGGCATTATAGTCCCAATTAAGTCTGTGCTGGGGCATTGGGCGCATTTTATATATATGCAAGTCTGCTGCTGGTGGCATGGGGTTGGCATTGGGGGCATTTTATATATACAGTCTGCGGCTGGCATGGGCTGGTGCATTGGGAATATTTATATATACAAGTCTGTCTGCTGGAATATATTTCAGGTCTGTCTTGGTGGCATGGGTTCAACATTGGGAACCTTTTATATAACAAGTTCTGCTGCTGGTGGCATTGGGGGCATGTTTATATACTATATACAGTCTGCTTGTGGCATGGGGTTGGCATTGGGGGCATTTTATATATATAACAAGTCTGCTGCTGTTGGCATGGGTTTGGCATTGGTGCATTATATATACAAGTCTGCTGCTGGCATGGGTTGGGAGCATTTTATATATTTATATGTTACCGTTTGTTGTGGTTAAAAGGCTTTTCACTTTATTGCATAAAATCTGTAACTAAAAAAACCATGTTTTTACTGTTTGCACTAGCACAGATATTATGATATATGGGGCGCCAAGAAAGTGCATTGATCATCTCTTTTTCTTGTTTGTGTGGGCTGGGGCAGTCCACTACACCCACCTCCACAAGCTACACAGAACATTGTTTTGGCAGGCTTTTTCATTTTGCATTACCCCAGTATTGTCAGCCCTCCAGATCAGTGCTCCAGTTCATTACCCAGTATTGTCAGCCCTCCAAACATTAGCCAGTGTTGTTAGCCTCCAGTTTATTAGCCAGTTTATTTAGCCCTCCAGTTTATTACCCAGTATTGTCAGCCCTCAGTTCATTAGCCAGTATTGTCAACCTCCGTTAATTAGCCAGTATTGTCAGCCCTTTAGTTCATTGTCAGCATAGTCAGCCCCCAGTTCATTAGCCAGTATTGTCAAACCCCTTAATTAGCCAGTATGTCAACCCTTTAGTTCATTAGCCAGAATTGTCAGCCCTCCATTTCATTAGCCAATGTTGGTCAGCCCTCCAGTTCATTTGCAGTGTTAGCCCTACAATTTATTAGCCAGTTTGTAAGCCCTCTAATTCATTAGCAAGTGTTGTCACCCTCTGTTTGTATTAGCCAGTGTTGTCACTCCTGTAATTAGACAGTGTTGTCGCCTTCCATTCATTAGCCAGTGTTTTTTATCCCTCCTGTTTATTAGTCGTACTGTTATCTAACCATATTTATCACATTGTTTTACAGGCAACAATGTAAAATAGAAATAGTGTTTTTTGAAATAAAAGGTCAATAGGCGATCGGTATTTTACGATAACGATACCAATCTTTTATAAATAGGGCCCTATGCCCCTTATTCAAAAAACACTATTTCTATTTTACATTGTTGCCTGTAAAACAATGTGATAAATATGGTTAGAATAACAGTAGCAGACTAATAAACAGGAGGG